>CM051237.1:370037073-370576661 GCA_027917425.1 Gastrophryne carolinensis | reverse complement strand
GGATGCCCCCCAAAAAAGATGCAGTAGTACTATGCCCAGCAAAAGTGTCTTTATCAGGCTAATTTCAAATATGATAAGAGCAAATGCTTATATGGTCTTAAACAGAGGCTGCTTTAGTCACAGAATGGGATGCCCCCCCAAAAAGATGCAGTAGTACTATGCCCAGCAAAAGTGTCTTTATCAGGCTAATTTCAAATATGATAAGAGCAAATGCTTATATGGTCTTAAACAGAGGCTGCTTTAGTCACAGAATGGGATGCCCCCCAAAAAAGATGCAGTAGTACTATGCCCAGCAAAAGTGTCTTTATCAGGCTAATTTCAAATATGATAAGAGCAAATGCTTATATGGTCTTAAACAGAGGCTGCTTTAGTCACAGAATGTGATGCCCCCCAAAAAAGATGCAGTAGTACTATGCCCAGCAAAAATGTCTTTTTCAGGCTAATTTCAAATATGATAAGAGCAAATGCTTATATGGTCTTAAACAGAGGCTGCTTTAGTCACAGAATGGGATGCCCCCCAAAAAAGATGCAGTAGTACTATGCCCAGCAAAAGTGTCTTTATCAGGCTAATTTCAAATATGATAAGAGCAAATGCTTATATGGTCTTAAACAGAGGCTGCTTTAGTCACAGAATGGGATGCCCCCCAAAAAAGATGCAGTAGTACTATGCCCAGCAAAAGTGTCTTTATCAGGCTAATTTTAAATATGATAAGAGCAAATGCTTATATGGTCTTAAACAGAGGCTGCTTTAGTCACAGAATGGGATGCCCCCCAAAAAAGATGCAGTAGTACTATGCCCAGCAAAAGTGTCTTTATCAGGCTAATTTCAAATATGATAAGAGCAAATGCTTATATGGTCTTAAACAGAGGCTGCTTTAGTCACAGAATGGGATGCCCCCCAAAAAAGATGCAGTAGTACTATGCCCAGCAAAAGTGTCTTTATCAGGCTAATTTCAAATATGATAAGAGCAAATGCTTATATGGTCTTAAACAGAGGCTGCTTTAGTCACAGAATGGGATGCCCCCCAAAAAAGATCCAGTAGTACTATGCCCAGCAAAAGTGTCTTTATCAGGCTAATTTCAAATATGATAAGAGCAAATGCTTATATGGTCTTAAACAGAGGCTGCTTTAGTCACAGAATGGGATGCCCCCCAAAAAAGATGCAGTAGTACTATGCCCAGCAAAAGTGTCTTTATCAGGCTAATTTCAAATATGATAAGAGCAAATGCTTATATGGTCTTAAACAGAGGCTGCTTTAGTCACAAAATGGGATGCCCCCCCAAAAAGATCCAGTAGTACTATGCCCAGCAAAAGTGTCTTTATCAGGCTAGTTTCAAATATGATAAGAGCAAATGCTTATATGGTCTTAAACAGAGGCTGCTTTAGTCACAGAATGGGATGCCCCCCAAAAAAGATGCAGTAGTACTATGCCCAGCAAAAGTGTCTTTATCAGGCTAATTTCAAATATGATAAGAGCAAATGCTTATATGGTCTTAAACAGAGGCTGCTTTAGTCACAGAATGGGATGCCCCCCAAAAAAGATGCAGTAGTACTATGCCCAGCAAAAGTGTCTTTATCAGGCTAATTTCAAATATGATAAGAGCAAATGCTTATATGGTCTTAAACAGAGGCTGCTTTAGTCACAGAATGGGATGCCCCCCCAAAAAGATGCAGTAGTACTATGCCCAGCAAAAGTGTCTTTATCAGGCTAATTTCAAATATGATAAGAGCAAATGCTTATATGGTCTTAAACAGAGGCTGCTTTAGTCACAGAATGGGATGCCCCCCCAAAAAGATGCAGTAGTACTATGCCCAGCAAAAGTGTCTTTATCAGGCTAATTTCAAATATGATAAGAGCAAATGCTTATATGGTCTTAAACAGAGGCTGCTTTAGTCACAGAATGGGATGCCCCCCAAAAAAGATGCAGTAGTACTATGCCCAGCAAAAGTGTCTTTATCAGGCTAATTTCAAATATGATAAGAGCAAATGCTTATATGGTCTTAAACAGAGGCTGCTTTAGTCACAGAATGGGATGCCCCCCAAAAAAGATGCAGTAGTACTATGCCCAGCAAAAGTGTCTTTATCAGGCTAATTTCAAATATGATAAGAGCAAATGCTTATATGGTCTTAAACAGAGGCTGCTTTAGTCACAGAATGGGATGCCCCCCAAAAAAGATGCAGTAGTACTATGCCCAGCAAAAGTGTCTTTATCAGGCTAATTTCAAATATGATAAGAGCAAATGCTTATATGGTCTTAAACAGAGGCTGCTTTAGTCACAGAATGGGATGCCCCCCAAAAAAGATGCAGTAGTACTATGCCCAGCAAAAGTGTCTTTATCAGGCTAATTTCAAATATGATAAGAGCAAATGCTTATATGGTCTTAAACAGAGGCTGCTTTAGTCACAGAATGGGATGCCCCCCAAAAAAGATGCAGTAGTACTATGCCCAGCAAAAGTGTCTTTATCAGGCTAATTTCAAATATGATAAGAGCAAATGCTTATATGGTCTTAAACAGAGGCTGCTTTAGTCACAGAATGGGATGCCCCCCAAAAAAGATGCAGTAGTACTATGCCCAGCAAAAGTGTCTTTATCAGGCTAATTTCAAATATGATAAGAGCAAATGGTTATATGGTCTTAAACAGAGGCTGCTTTAGTCACAGAATGGGATGCCCCCCAAAAAAGATCCAGTAGTACTATGCCCAGCAAAAGTGTCTTTATCAGGCTAATTTCAAATATGATAAGAGCAAATGCTTATATGGTCTTAAACAGAGGCTGCTTTAGTCACAGAATGGGATGCCCCCCAAAAAAGATGCAGTAGTACTATGCCCAGCAAAAGTGTCTTTATCAGGCTAATTTCAAATATGATAAGAGCAAATGCTTATATGGTCTTAAACAGAGGCTGCTTTAGTCACAGAATGGGATGCCCCCCAAAAAAGATGCAGTAGTACTATGCCCAGCAAAAGTGTCTTTATCAGGCTAATTTCAAATATGATAAGAGCAAATGCTTATATGGTCTTAAACAGAGGCTGCTTTAGTCACAGAATGGGATGCCCCCCAAAAAAGATGCAGTAGTACTATGCCCAGCAAAAGTGTCTTTATCAGGCTAATTTCAAATATGATAAGAGCAAATGCTTATATGGTCTTAAACAGAGGCTGCTTTAGTCACAGAATGGGATGCCCCCCAAAAAAGATGCAGTAGTACTATGCCCAGCAAAAGTGTCTTTATCAGGCTAATTTCAAATATGATAAGAGCAAATGCTTATATGGTCTTAAACAGAGGCTGCTTTAGTCACAGAATGGGATGCCCCCCAAAAAAGATGCAGTAGTACTATGCCCAGCAAAAGTGTCTTTATCAGGCTAATTTCAAATATGATAAGAGCAAATGCTTATATGGTCTTAAACAGAGGCTGCTTTAGTCACAGAATGGGATGCCCCCCAAAAAAGATGCAGTAGTACTATGCCCAGCAAAAGTGTCTTTATCAGGCTAATTTCAAATATGATAAGAGCAAATGCTTATATGGTCTTAAACAGAGGCTGCTTTAGTCACAGAATGGGATGCCCCCCAAAAAAGATCCAGTAGTACTATGCCCAGCAAAAGTGTCTTTATCAGGCTAATTTCAAATATGATAAGAGCAAATGCTTATATGGTCTTAAACAGAGGCTGCTTTAGTCACAGAATGGGATGCCCCCCAAAAAAGATCCAGTAGTACTATGCCCAGCAAAAGTGTCTTTATCAGGCTAATTTCAAATATGATAAGAGCAAATGCTTATATGGTCTTAAACAGAGGCTGCTTTAGTCACAGAATGGGATGCCCCCCAAAAAAGATGCAGTAGTACTATGCCCAGCAAAAGTGTCTTTATCAGGCTAATTTCAAATATGATAAGAGCAAATGCTTATATGGTCTTAAACAGAGGCTGCTTTAGTCACAGAATGGGATGCCCCCCAAAAAAGATGCAGTAGTACTATGCCCAGCAAAAGTGTCTTTATCAGGCTAATTTCAAATATGATAAGAGCAAATGCTTATATGGTCTTAAACAGAGGCTGCTTTAGTCACAGAATGGGATGCCCCCCAAAAAAGATGCAGTAGTACTATGCCCAGCAAAAGTGTCTTTATCAGGCTAATTTCAAATATGATAAGAGCAAATGCTTATATGGTCTTAAACAGAGGCTGCTTTAGTCACAGAATGGGATGCCCCCCAAAAAAGATGCAGTAGTACTATGCCCAGCAAAAGTGTCTTTATCAGGCTAATTTCAAATATGATAAGAGCAAATGCTTATATGGTCTTAAACAGAGGCTGCTTTAGTCACAGAATGGGATGCCCCCCAAAAAAGATGCAGTAGTACTATGCCCAGCAAAAGTGTCTTTATCAGGCTAATTTCAAATATGATAAGAGCAAATGCTTATATGGTCTTAAACAGAGGCTGCTTTAGTCACAGAATGGGATGCCCCCCAAAAAAGATCCAGTAGTACTATGCCCAGCAAAAGTGTCTTTATCAGGCTAATTTCAAATATGATAAGAGCAAATGCTTATATGGTCTTAAACAGAGGCTGCTTTAGTCACAGAATGGGATGCCCCCCAAAAAAGATGCAGTAGTACTATGCCCAGCAAAAGTGTCTTTATCAGGCTAATTTCAAATATGATAAGAGCAAATGCTTATATGGTCTTAAACAGAGGCTGCTTTAGTCACAGAATGGGATGCCCCCCAAAAAAGATGCAGTAGTACTATGCCCAGCAAAAGTGTCTTTATCAGGCTAATTTCAAATATGATAAGAGCAAATGCTTATATGGTCTTAAACAGAGGCTGCTTTAATCACAGAATGGGATGCCCCCCAAAAAAGATGCAGTAGTACTATGCCCAGCAAAAGTGTCTTTATCAGGCTAATTTCAAATATGATAAGAGCAAATGCTTATATGGTCTTAAACAGAGGCTGCTTTAGTCACAGAATGGGATGCCCCCCAAAAAAGATGCAGTAGTACTATGCCCAGCAAAAGTGTCTTTATCAGGCTAATTTCAAATATGATAAGAGCAAATGCTTATATGGTCTTAAACAGAGGCTGCTTTAGTCACAGAATGGGATGCCCCCCAAAAAAGATGCAGTAGTACTATGCCCAGCAAAAGTGTCTTTATCAGGCTAATTTCAAATATGATAAGAGCAAATGCTTATATGGTCTTAAACAGAGGCTGCTTTAGTCACAGAATGGGATGCCCCCCAAAAAAGATGCAGTAGTACTATGCCCAGCAAAAGTGTCTTTATCAGGCTAATTTCAAATATGATAAGAGCAAATGCTTATATGGTCTTAAACAGAGGCTGCTTTAGTCACAGAATGGGATGCCCCCCAAAAAAGATGCAGTAGTACTATGCCCAGCAAAAGTGTCTTTATCAGGCTAATTTCAAATATGATAAGAGCAAATGCTTATATGGTCTTAAACAGAGGCTGCTTTAGTCACAGAATGGGATGCCCCCCAAAAAAGATCCAGTAGTACTATGCCCAGCAAAAGTGTCTTTATCAGGCTAATTTCAAATATGATAAGAGCAAATGCTTATATGGTCTTAAACAGAGGCTGCTTTAGTCACAGAATGGGATGCCCCCCAAAAAAGATGCAGTAGTACTATGCCCAGCAAAAGTGTCTTTATCAGGCTAATTTCAAATATGATAAGAGCAAATGCTTATATGGTCTTAAACAGAGGCTGCTTTAGTCACAGAATGGGATGCCCCCCCAAAAAGATGCAGTAGTACTATGCCCAGCAAAAGTGTCTTTATCAGGCTAATTTCAAATATGATAAGAGCAAATGCTTATATGGTCTTAAACAGAGGCTGCTTTAGTCACAGAATGGGATGCCCCCCAAAAAAGATGCAGTAGTACTATGCCCAGCAAAAGTGTCTTTATCAGGCTAATTTCAAATATGATAAGAGCAAATGCTTATATGGTCTTAAACAGAGGCTGCTTTAGTCACAGAATGGGATGCCCCCCAAAAAAGATCCAGTAGTACTATGCCCAGCAAAAGTGTCTTTATCAGGCTAATTTCAAATATGATAAGAGCAAATGCTTATATGGTCTTAAACAGAGGCTGCTTTAGTCACAGAATGGGATGCCCCCCAAAAAAGATGCAGTAGTACTATGCCCAGCAAAAGTGTCTTTATCAGGCTAATTTCAAATATGATAAGAGCAGATGCTTATATGGTCTTAAACAGAGGCTGCTTTAGTCACAGAATGGGATGCCCCCCAAAAAAGATGCAGTAGTACTATGCCCAGCAAAAGTGTCTTTATCAGGCTAATTTCAAATATGATAAGAGCAAATGCTTATATGGTCTTAAACAGAGGCTGCTTTAGTCACAGAATGGGATGCCCCCCAAAAAGATGCAGTAGTACTATGCCCAGCAAAAGTGTCTTTATCAGGCTAATTTCAAATATGATAAGAGCAAATGCTTATATGGTCTTAAACAGAGGCTGCTTTAGTCACAGAATGGGATGCCCCCCAAAAAAGATGCAGTAGTACTATGCCCAGCAAAAGTGTCTTTATCAGGCTAATTTCAAATATGATAAGAGCAAATGCTTATATGGTCTTAAACAGAGGCTGCTTTAGTCACAGAATGGGATGCCCCCCAAAAAAGATGCAGTAGTACTATGCCCAGCAAAAGTGTCTTTATCAGGCTAATTTCAAATATGATAAGAGCAAATGCTTATATGGTCTTAAACAGAGGCTGCTTTAGTCACAGAATGGGATGCCCCCCAAAAAAGATGCAGTAGTACTATGCCCAGCAAAAGTGTCTTTATCAGGCTAATTTCAAATATGATAAGAGCAAATGCTTATATGGTCTTAAACAGAGGCTGCTTTAGTCACAGAATGGGATGCCCCCCAAAAAAGATGCAGTAGTACTATGCCCAGCAAAAGTGTCTTTATCAGGCTAATTTCAAATATGATAAGAGCAAATGCTTATATGGTCTTAAACAGAGGCTGCTTTAGTCACAGAATGGGATGCCCCCCAAAAAAGATGCAGTAGTACTATGCCCAGCAAAAGTGTCTTTATCAGGCTAATTTCAAATATGATAAGAGCAAATGCTTATATGGTCTTAAACAGAGGCTGCTTTAGTCACAGAATGGGATGCCCCCCAAAAAAGATGCAGTAGTACTATGCCCAGCAAAAGTGTCTTTATCAGGCTAATTTCAAATATGATAAGAGCAAATGCTTATATGGTCTTAAACAGAGGCTGCTTTAGTCACAGAATGGGATGCCTCACAGCAGACTTAAGATCAGTTCAGTATATATGCACAGTTAGTTAGTATAAGCAGCCTGAAAACGCTAACAAAGCCTGGCTGTCAGGCTGGATGAAAAAAAAAAAAAAAACTGACAGCCTCCGATTTTCCATTCCTTTCCCGTGTTTTCCGCTGACTTTCTGTCTGTCTCCTGTCTGTCTCCTGCCTGTCTCCAGCCTGTCCCTGTCTGTCCCTGCCTGTCTAACTGTCTGTCTCTCCCTCAGCTACACAGCGTTCTGTCTCTCACGAATGCAATAGAGAAATGAGGCTGGAAAGCAAGATGGCCGGCCTTAAATACAGCTGTGACGTCACCGGGCTTGCTGGCTGCTGATAGGCTGCATGTGACTGTCCCAGCATACACTGCCCCAGCTTACATGTCTGGACATGTCCCGTCCGCCATCTTAGAATGCCTGTAATGTAAATGAATGGATGTTAAAGGAAAACTTCGAGCGATCGAATCGCGGGGAAATTCGGATTCGATCCGAATCGAATTTTTCCTGAAATTCGGATCGAATCCGGGTTCGTCCGGATCGATTCGCTCATCCCTAGCGCCAGCATTACAAAAAGTGTCTCTGTGTGGCTGACGCTGCTTAGAGGCCGATTCATTAATAGTGGCAGGTAGCGACAGTTGAGCGACTGTAGCAGTATTTTCACAGCGCCCGCTAGTAGTCGCTGTGCTTGGCCGTTGTTCGGTAGTTGATAGCGACTCAGTCGGTTTTCCGTAATGTTGAATATTGGGTGAGGAGTCGCTATTTGACAGGTTCCGCGCTGTATGGGAGTGCATGATAGCGACTGGCCCTAGCGACCGGCTCCCACCATATTCATTAAAAAGTCACGCTCAAAAAATTCTCGCGCTGTAAAATGCATGTTTAAACCCCAGAGCGCTGGCGGCGATGGGTTAAAAGTAGTTTTTTAACCCCCAAACAACCATATTTTTGGAGACCAAAAAACACAAGTTTTTAAAATAATTTTGTAATATGAATACATTAATATCAGACCTGTAATATCAATTATGTACAATTTTTTTTACATTTTTTTACCTTACAAAAAATTATCTAAAATGGCAGAAGTGGTCACAGAATTTTTCACATAAAAAAAAAAAAAAACAATTAATAACAATTAATTATGAATATTTAAAGATTGTTCCATTGAAATGCATTGGAGAGCGCCAGGTAGTGAGAGGTCATACCTGTCGCTGTTCAAGGTCGGACGCTGGCGCTGTGGGCTGAGGCTGGAATAATGATGAATGAGTCGCTATCTGGCGCTATCTCAGTCGCTAAGCAGGATTGCCTTGATAAATGTGTGATTGTGGTGGGGAGCCGGCATTCTCGTGGCGGGGCCCTTCATTATCGGCAGTTCACCAGTCGCTACCTGTCGCTATTCCTTCGTAAATAAGGGCCTTAGTATTTAAACTGACCTGTCATTTTAAGATCATGTACTATAAAACCACTGGAACCACATCCTTATTTCCATCACTTGGACACAGTTTGTTGTCATGAAACATAAGAGTTCTGTCAAGCTAATTATATTCTGAAATGTGTTATGCGATGGCCAGCTTTTGTTTTTCCTTTAGTAACCTACTCTTTCTACAGTACTTTCTGTAAAAATCCATGTGGACTGACATTGATGGGGCCTTGAACTGACAATGGGTGGTCTTTTATCACTCCAAGGCTGCTGCTGTCTGTGTTAAGGAACCTGCTGTAGTGCTTTGTATGTGTTTGCTGTGTTTATATGGCTCTATATTTCATGTTCCTTGCTCCCTCATGAGTGTTTATAATTTCCTCTGCCTTCACCATAAAGATGTGTGTAGCTCTGCCTCTGGTCTGGGTAATCACATTAGAGACCCTGTGTGCTCTTTACTGCTATTTGGTCTAGCTCTCATTGTTTATACTGGGGCCCAGGCCCTCCATTGTCTTTTCTGGGGCCTAGGCCCTCCATTGTCTGTACTGGGATGTTAGCAGTGGTGGCTGTTGTTTGTTTAATGTGCTGTGAATTGTCTGCCCTTTGTCTTTCTACCCCTAGTCTGTGACCACCATGATGGTGACCCAGAGCCTAGTGTGTCCTCTCCATTGGGAGTTCTGCTGAAGATGTGGTGGGGTTTTAGGGTTTTTTTGGCAAGCTCTCTGTTGAATACCGCAACCCCCACGACCTGTTTGGCCATCGCTTGCTTACCTCTCTGGTGGGGCTGACAGGTTGTATATCTATTGTGTTTATGTTCCCAGCCTGCAACTCCACTCATCTGTTTCCAGCCTGTTACTCTGCTCACCTGTTTCCAGCCTGTTACTTTGCTCACCTGTTTACAGCCTGTTACTTCGCTCACCTGTTTACAGCCCTCTAGTCCACTCACCTTTTACCAACCTGTTCCAAGCCACTGCTCACCTGTTCCCAGTCTGTCACCCCCAACTGCTCTATTCCTATTCTGTGGTTTCCAGAGACATTCAGTAGTTGCCCTAGCCATGGCCTCTAGGAAAGAAGAATCCTCCTGGATCAAGCCTGCACTGCATCTCCACACTGCAGCTGCATCTGAGCATTCATCTAGCTAGGTTCAGCATGCCTGCGCCTAGCACCACCACATGGCTATAGCAAGCATGCCCACAGCAACAGGCTAGGGATTGGATGCGGCTGGCAGCGATCACTCTTTTTTAGATTCAGGGTGAGTACCCTTTCATTTTTGTTTTTTTATATGGTTGGTCAATCTTTTTACTAATATAAAATGGACTGCAGTTTGTATGTGTGGCTTAGTGCATTTAACACCATGCTTTTGTGTTAATAAGTTCAAGATTATTACTGATGTTATCTCAGTTTCTCAGTCTCAACACACCTCAGCCCAATTTTAAAAGTTTAGTTTCCTTGAGCAAACCTATAATTCATTCACAATTACATCATAAACAATAGTGTTACATTTCAGTTTGTACTTTGTTTTATTACATTACAGATTACAATTTCAAACTGAATTCCCCCCTGATGATATCAAACAATAGCAATGTGGGTACTTTTTCTTTTTGACACTTGTTATGTTTGTATTCGCCTCTTACTAAAGCTTGTATGTACCATAGTTTTTGCCCTATAGGATGCACTTATTTTTCCCCAAAAGTGGGGGGAAATGTCAGTGCGTCTTAGTGGGTGAATGTAAAACAAAATAGTAAATTCACATATGTATCGCTCCCGCACTACTGGACTGGCTGCCACAGCTACAGGAGGCCAGAAGATGGAGGAGTGGCAGGCGGTGGGCAGGGTAACTGTTCCCAGCCCGATGTGCCTACCGTTCGCAGTGTCCCTGTCGTCCATTATTCTCACTGTCCCTGCTGCCGCTGCTTCTTCTCCGCTGCCAAGCACAAAGAGCGAACATTGAGCGAACACCCGGTTCTGTTCTGTGGGTGGCCAACACTCGGCGCAGGCCATGCCCACCCACCACCGGGTGTGTATGCATGCGTGTCCAGGGATGAAGCAGCAGCGGGGACAGCGGGGACATCGGGTAGGGATCAGTTACCCTGCCCACCCATCTCCCGCTCCTTCATCTTCTCCTGTGGACAGCAGCGAGAGAGTGATGTATATGTTTGTTTTTTTTTCATTTTATTTTTTTTACCTATGGGAATGGGAGGGGGATGCCACACTGCCTATGGAAAATGGGACAGGGGGGAATGCCACATTGCCTATGGGAAATGGGAGGGGAGATGCCACACTGCCTATGGGAAATGGGAGGGGGGGATGCCACACTGCCTATGGGAAATGAGAGAGGGGGAATGCCACACTGCATATGGGAAATGGGATGGGGATGTGGGGATGCCATTCTGCCTGTGGGAAATGGGAGGGGGCATGCCACACTGCCTATGGGAATGGGAGGGGGATGCCACACTGCCTATGGGAATGGGAGGGGGATGCCACACTGCCTATGGAAATGGGAGAGGGATGCCACACTGCCTATGGGAATGGGAGGGGGATGCCACACTGCCTATGGAAATGTGAGGGGGATGCCACACTATCTATAGGGAATGGGCGGGGCAAAATGCCACACTGCCTGTGGAAATGGGAGGGGGAATGCCACACTGTCTATGGGGAATGGGAGGGTGGGAATGCCACTCTGCCTGTAAGTGGGGGATACTGTACCTTGCATATTATTTGGGGGGGGGGAGTGTTTGAGCACAACATTTGGTTCAGAATTTACAAATCCTAAGTGCCTCTTATGGTCAGGTGTGTCTTATTTGGCGAACGATATAGGTAAATGAAAGAAGATATAAAACCAGAAAAGGAAGCAATGTTGTCCAATTCAAGCCAAGGTTCCCTTCCTTGAATAGGACCTTGTCAGTAAATGAATAATATTGGCATACTTTAAATAAAGAGCCAAATAAACTCCCTGTTAATTCCTGTGCCTCTAAACTCAGTCCAAAGTAAGCAGACTCGATTTGAAACCTTTTGTTTTCTCATGTTTAAGGGATTGACCAGTCAAACTTTAAAATTATTTTCATGGCAGGATACCTGATACAGTGTTGGTCTCACAATGTCTCTTTGCTCTGGTCATTGAAAGAAGGGGAATTTCTTCTTCCTTCTCCTCTGCCTCCTCTACCGAAAAACATGAGAACATTGCCATGTGTAGCCCTAAACAATGGGAGCGGGGCACCACACTTTAAATCCAAGCAAAAATGAACCAGCATTCAGTATCAATGAGTCAAGCAGCCGAGTTGAGAATAGATTCGAGAAGTGCCCGCAAGGAAGAATTGTCTAGTATATATGACTAGGTCATGTACTAGGATTTTGGTGGTATCGGGTGAGAGGAAGGTGCAGCTGTCAGAGATTAGAGGTTGGAGGTGACAGGAAGTGGCTGGTGACTGAATGTGAGGAGTGAATGAGAGACTGGAGTCCAGTATAACACCAAGCGCCTTAATTTGGCATTGGCGAGCCTATGTCAGCGCCTTTTGGACCCGCTGGCTGATTATCCCAGCACCAGTTAGCGCTTCTTTGTACTGTCATTTTTCCAGCACTCCAGCATATTTAAGAAATGTTTCCTTCAGATCTTTGGCACTGTATTTTTCCAGTGCTGGTTAGCATTTCTTTATTACAGTTACAGTGTAATCAATCACTGCTGGGGACAATTGAGACAAACTTTACATTGTGTGTTGCTATGTTTTAGTTGTTTGTGTCCAAATTACACATTGTTAAGCAAAAGAAGCTATCAAAAACAATTCTAATAAACCCCCCCCCAAAAAAAAAACATTTTGGACCATCTATGTCCTGCGTTTTAATTATCGAAAAGTCCCAATTCAAGTTCTGCTCATATGAATGTGTTTAATATTAATTATAAGAATTAAACTCTTTAATGAGTTTTGCCAATTGTGCCTTTATGAGATCTTCAACAGTGCCAGGCTTCATCTGGTGCTGCTTTAACCACAGCACCCGGTGTGGCATCATTTTCGGTGCTAGTGTTAAATAAGTCACTAGGAGGCCGCTGCATCGGCGTTAGCTAATTTTAAGTTGTTAAATCATGCGCTAAGGCTTCTGCCACTGACATTTCTTAAATATAAGGCTCCAACACATCGTGCTTGGGCTGTTGCAGTAATTCTGAGATTACTGATATATATAGTTGGTGTGGAGGTAATAGAAGAGTTTGATGGTGGGAAGATGACACACACAAAGGTCCATTAACAGCCTTCTATATTCCTTCCCATTTTTGTATCTCAGCGTGAACATTACACATGGCTTTCGTTCAGTATCGGAGCGGTCACATGATTCAGAGCCTCCATTGGGAGCATCTCGATCTGTTCCCGTAAATATGAAAGCAATCGAGAACGCTGTGAGTGTCTCCCTCAAAACCAATTTCACAGTCGACGCTGTTGTATAAGTTGATGGGAAATTCCCACTCTTAGTGTTTTTAGAGCATTTGTGAAGCATTTTTCATGAAATGTGTGAGTTTCAGGTGAGATCCTTCTAGTTTCCATCGGGAAAATCCCTTTGTTACCTTCATTTAGCCCATAAATTCTGTAATATTTTCATTTTTGTGAAATTTATACACAAACGCTGGCTTTTTGCTGGCTTCTACACATATGCAAGCCTCTTTTTTAACTGTTTCACATACCCTGGCCCTGCTAGCCCATTACTTACTTATTGCTGTGCCAACTATCTGCTGTTCCAAAATAATTAGTATGCCATGCATACCATGCATTCTTCTTCCTAAAGCATACCTTAACCACTTTGATGCATTCTTTTTTATTATTTCTAAAGCATACCTTAACCACTTGAATGCGTTCTTTTTATTATTCCTAAAGCATACCTTAACCACTTTAATGCTTGTCATGCATTCTTCCCTACTTCTTCCTAGTTGAATATTTGGGAAGCCCAAAGATATAATGTAAAAATGACTGATTGTTTATTATGGCATTTTTTAAGAACGCTTGGCGCAGTTCGTAAAAACCACACTTAAGAAATTGAATCTGGTGAGCACCTCTAACAGCCGCATGTAGCGTCACGTGTATTAGTAGAGGTGGCTCAGTGTATAGCGCCGGTGCTCTAGGTTCAAAAGCGCCAAGTATTACCTTACACTCAGTACGCTCTGCCATACATTTCAATGGGGTTTCATTTGCTGATGTTTAAATAGCGTGTTGCGCAATTAAAATGAACATTTTTTGGCTCAAATCATTGTGTGACCTCTCCTGGCCTGCAAACAAACACTTTTATAACACTGGATTAGGTATTTTTCTTGCACCTGGTTAAAAATGTTTTTAAAATTGCAGAGTGTGTTGAATCTTTTTTTAGTTGCTGCCGTGGTCAGCTGATGTGCACCGGTGCTATTGAGAGTCTCCGCTATTTAAGGCCAGATTTTGGTGTGTGCAGTCTTGCTGAGGCTACGACTCTGTGGTCCAAGCATGAGTGACCATTTACTATCTTATGAGCCACTATGTAGTGCACTAAATGCAGTTCACTGCTTGACCAGATGCATTGTTGAAAGAACTGCTGAAAGCACGCTTCCTATGTTTGGCTCGTCCAGAAGGGGAGATGCTGTACAACTCAAAGAAGGTGTCCAAGATAATCCTCGCTTGCTGTGAGTTACACAATATCTGCATACTCTATCAAATGGAAGAGCCAGAGGAAACACCACTGGTGCCCGAAGTCCTAAACATGCCCTCAGAGTGCATAACACACCCATATTGGTTTTGCCTGGTGGCCACAAATGATTAGTTAATTTTTTCAGGTAAGTTACACAAAGTGACCTTGGATTGCTGTAGTTGCAACAGCAAGAAGATATGTGTACCCAGCTAAAGCAGACCTAAAATGATGCCAAAAAACTATAGTTAAAAGACATACTTGCCACACATAAAAGACATACTTGCCACACATATTGCTATATTAGTGAATTTAATAACTGACAAGTTCCTTTCATTTCTCATATTTTCTAATATTTATGTTCCTAAACATGCTAAATAAAAGAACAAACTAAAAAATGTGTGTGAGCTGGATTGTGTATTGTTGTAGTAGAGAACTCTGCTGTGGATAGCTACAAGCAACCACAAGGATTTAACACAAGGAGTCTGCTTCATGAGTGCCCAGCGTACATGACTTTTATCATAGTCGGTAAGAAAAACGCAGCACCACTTGGCAAGAAACGCTAACCTGCAATAGCACTGTTGGCCTTTCTGCAGTGTCCCTCTGTGAACGCTGTAAGCGCCTCTCCTTAGCAACACAAATGGCACTTAGTGACACTGGCAATAAATTACCCTCCATGTTAGCATCGGCACTGTGCCATTGTAGTCCACAGCACAGCCCCAGAAAAGAAAATACAAAAATGCTGGCGCTCCACAACTGGCGCTATAGCCACCAGAAAGATGCTAAATGGAGCACTTCATAGGCCCATAATCATTCCAGTCTTGGTCCTAACAATTTTGCCAAACTTTAACAGCAGCAATTCTTTATTAAACATTTTCCTTTTTCCAACTAATTTTCATTACTGAAGATATATTAAGATGGTCTGCATTTTTTAAAATGCCCAAAAATGAGATCCAGCAACTCGTTGCTTATATCTTAGTGCACCTTTTACAAAATCCTAATAGCTTTCTTCAGAAAATCAATACTTTTCTTTTGTCAGAACTTTAATTTGTTGTTCAAAATCCCTTGATTCTAATAACAAACGGGCCTTATTTAGCATTGACATTTACCAGAGTGCCAGAGGAACTTATATTAGCTCTGTGAAGGATTCTATTAGCAAGTACATTCGTTCTATTCTGTACTGTAGAATTCTTTTTAATGCAGTCAGGCGCACATTGTTCTTGGCATTCATTACAGAGAAACATTTTGTTGCAATTTAATCTTTGTACATTTTTCTTTGCCTTATGTGAAATGATGAAAGCACAATCAATTAGAATGGGTTATTAAAGTTAAGGTAATTATTCATTTAGTTTTCATATTTTGTTGCCGAAGATGTTCTCTTGAATTTTTGTTTAATTTGTTTTACTTTACATTGAAATCTTTATTGGGCATAAACATTTTATTAGTTGAAATAATTAGTATTGTTCTAGGTTTTAATGAGAGAATGCTCAATTTTTCAATTAAGCTACAATATTTTCTAATGATAATTGTTTATCTGTAAATTTGAATTTACTGACAAAATCACTTTATATAAATAAACACAATACTAATTTTAATTCCTCAAGGACATGTCAAGTTTACCATACATAATATAATTTATGAAAATGATACTGAGGGTTGAAGAGGACCAAGTATGTTTTATACTTTGTATATGAAACAATAGGAAGAAATTAAAAGTAAGCCTTTTCAGATTATACGGTATATTTTTTTCCTCTACTATCAAACACCTAAGTGCTTTACTTTAAAAAATCTGTGGCATATATGACATGAATAAATCTTTCTATACTTATTAGAGCAGACACCTAAAACCCAACTACAACCCAACAACACGGCATTTTCATTCACCACACTGGCCTCACTGACTGTATTGTGTTCAGCTCGCTATGCTTTTCTGTTGTGCCACAGTAGTTTCTATGCAAAACCCATTTTTGGGTCCTCCACTCATTCCCATGGCACCCACTGCCCGCGTAGCTCGAGAGATGTTTTTCCTTCGGCAGTGGTCCGCACAGTTAGAGGGAAGCTGAGGATGCGGCATCCAGCAATCACCACATTGGGGGAGCCACCAGGAAAGGCGAGTTTACTGGCAACCCCGGGGCTTTCACACAGTGGGGCATCCTGCTTTAGGCATGCTAATGGCAGCCGATAAAATCTTTTTATATTTCAGGGCTGAGGAGAGTGGGTTTTGCTCGGTTTTAAAGTAATCTCAAAATATATATGCTAATGATGTACAGATCAGAAAGTTGTTACTAAATAATAGTAATTTAATTCAGACTGAGCAAAGGGGGTGGGAGTAGCTCCATCACTATTATTTATACAAAATTATAATCATTATTATTCAGGGCCTGGGAACCAATTTACCGCCCAGTTTAACCCTCTCATCATCCAAGTATTAAGCACCAAACATGTCTAGCTATGTGGAAAGACAGAGATTTGGTTGCACATATCTGCAGATACATGTGGAAGCCACACTGCCCTGGCAAGGCACTAAAAGTGATGGAGCTACTCCCACCCCCTTTGCTCAATTAGAATTGTCATGAACACACACAGGAAGGGATTCAGCCATCATGGATCTCTCCCTATGGAGTGTTCTAAAGGGAGGCTGGCAGCTTCCCAGGTGAGTAGCTCTGGCTGCATTGCATGTCCCAACTTTGGGGACTCAAAAATAAGAGTAGGGACCACACTAAACACAGAGTGCCTTGCCGGTGCCTTGTGGCTTCCACATGTATCTGCAGATATGTGCAACCAAATCTCTGTCTTTCCACATAGCTAGACATGTTTGGTGCTTAATACTTGGATGATGAGAGGGTTAAACTGGGCGGTAAATTGGTTCCCAGGCCCTGAATAATAATGTTGATAATTTTGTATAAATAGTGATGGAGCTACTCCCACCCCCTTTGCTTAATTTAATTCAGCACTGATGCAAAATAAAATCATGTTACATGGGATTTATTTGCAGGAGTTCACTGCTTCCTGCAACTCAATCTTCTGTACTATTAAATCTATGCCTTGTACTAAGAACATTTCTTTTCAATCCCTATAAAGCTAAACTGTTCCAAGCATTTCCTTGTTACTTCTCATTTTTTTTGTTACCCTTGAGTTAAAAAAAAAATAACATTATATTCATTTTCATATATTCAAGCAGGTGGGATCTCACATGTGTTTATGGTTATATCTTGAAGCTGGACGGACGCTGGGGAAAAAGACAAGGCAAGTTTTCAGGTGAATGTCAGGTCCCAGTGCAAAAGGTGTAGTTATCAATCAAAAATCCACAGCACCTGTGATAATTCCAGGTAGTGTCCCATCTATTAACCTTACTGGAAATGACATCTTCCCTTCAGGTTCCGCCCCTCTTCTCTGTTACTTCCCTCCTGAATCTTATTCCATCCTTTCACATATTTAAACATTTAACATATGTTTCCACATTACATTCTCTCCTTCAGGCTGTGCCAATTAAGTTCTTTAATGTATCCTGATAAAATGTGTGTTTAAGCCCTTCCACTACTTCTCTGGAAGTCTCCTGAAACATACACAGCATTACAGATGTGGTCTCACTAAAGCACTATACATCGCATTACAACCTCACTCTTCCTAGTGGAGATGTCTCCAGCTATGCAGCTGAGCATCCTAATTTTTTTTTATTGGATACTGCATCGAGGACATTGTTCAATACATCTCACTTATCAAGGTAACAATTTTTCACCGAGTGAGACATTAACTGAGGCCAGTTAACATCATGAACCCTTAAAACATATATAAATGTATATAAATTATTGTCATTTATATAGTCACTATATATTCTTCATAAATTGTATTGCCAAACTTCAGGGGGAAACAGAAAGACATATCCACCAACAGGTGAACAATGGTAACAGCAAGATTTCTGAGTGGCAATGTCCCGAATCTCACAAAAGAATGGTTTCCTGGGTTTTGTTACCTGCCCCCGTGGTATCCCGAAGCGGGCTGCCCTTTTGTGTGAAACCCCCTCAGGAAGCCCAAAATACTCACCTGTCTCGGCTCCAATGGCTCTTGTTCAGTGAAAATTGCCCATTATGGCTACATCATTAATCAGGTAGCTTTCATTTACTCCTCTTTTTTTATTTAGGTGAAAAGTCCATATTATTGCTATGACAGAGGCAGCAGAAGTGCACCTCTTGCTCAAGAGGATAGCAGTGCTTCAGTTTTTGTGGCCAGAGGAACATCCAGAATTGTGGCCATTAACAGCAATAATATGGACTTTTTAGCTTCATAAAAAAAGGTGAGACTTTTTTGGGCCAGCAATCTGCATAGCACAGATGCACTATCCAGATGCAGGAATTTGAATTTTAGGGGGTTATTCTGGTTTAATGAGGATTTTTCTTTTGTATCTTTTTTAGGCTGAGTTTGATTGGTAGGTATTTTGAAATATTCAGGCTTTGTTTAAGGGTTCACTTTTTGGGGTCACAGTTTGTGTTACAAATTGTTTGTGTTATGGTGGTTTACATTATTTCATTTCAGGGCCATGAGTATACGCACTTTTGTGTGGTGTTTATTTGGGGAGTAATTTCACCTTGTGGTTGTAACGTGTCACATTTGTATCCCCTCTGGTTTATTATTGCTCGACTGAGGCCTGGTATCCTTGGAAGATGGCTGCACTACATCTCCTTCAGCAATGAGTTTGGGACTTTGAAGATGGTTGACTACATTGTATTTTTTTTTACTTTTATATTTTTATGCAGAATTGCCATTACAGGTCTGGCACTAAAGTGTTAATGTCACAGTGTTAAAACAATGTCATTCCATGTGTTTTCGCTTTGTTACAGATATATATGTGTTCAAAAACAGATCACACAGCGTCTGGCGCTCTATGCTATAGCGACCAGATTTAGAGCGCCAACGCTGTGTGTGTCCTTTTTTGTGGAGTATGATGTGGAGCGCTGAGAGTCGGACGCACTAAGCTGGCGCTACCTTTCGCTCTTTGCAGTGCTGTACTGGTGTTACGGCACCCAACATTCATTCCATCACATGCATCAATGTGGGTGAGGTTACTACAGCGACTGAGGCGCTCTGTTACAGCGCCCGATACCCGTTTACAGCGTCTATTAGCGGTCGCTATACAGACGCTCATCTTTCGATACCTGCCGTTAGTAGTGAATCAGCCTCCATGTTTATTTCCCTGCAAATGGGAAGGAGGGGGAGACATTCATTAGCTTTTTGTAGATGGCAGCACACTGCACACATCACTGCAAACAATGATGTGACAGACATCATGGAGTGTCAAGCTGGGGAGAGATGTGGCATAAGATTGGCTAGTGCCTGCAGAGTGGCAAGGGTTAAACTGAAAGGGCATATAAAGCGGTGAAAAAGTAGTGACAAAGGGGGAGATATGTGTGATAAAGGTTGGGTGCAGAGAAGTTGAAAGAAGGAGACACCAAGGGGTTAGCTGAAGTCTGTGGGATACAGAAATATGAATATGAGTTACCATCACCCAGTACCCTCAGTCCACCATCAGTTTGTGCTCCAAACTTGACAACCCACATAGCCTGGTTCATCTGTATGACACCCCCTCAAATTATCAGCCTGGTAAGTGAATATTTAAGGAACACTGTGGGCACAACAAAAAAAAGATTATACTCTCCTTTTCTTCCCCCACATCCCAAATT
This sequence comes from Gastrophryne carolinensis, assembly GCA_027917425.1. Lineage (NCBI taxonomy): Eukaryota > Metazoa > Chordata > Amphibia > Anura > Microhylidae > Gastrophryne > Gastrophryne carolinensis. The sequence continues at coordinate 370,556,683 of CM051237.1, read as the reverse complement.
GGGATGCCCACTGTGTGGAACCCCCTAGCATGCCCAGTAAAACTCACCTCTCATCGATCCAACAGCACATAGTAACATAGTATGTAAGGCTGAATAAAGACTTTAGTCCATCCAGTTCAGCCTGTTTAACTCCTTCCAGTGGTCTAGTAGTCATAGCTGGAAATGTTATTACATGCAAGGAGGGCATCCCGGCCACTATAGATCTTCTTCCAGTGGTCTAGTAGCCATAGCTGGAAATGTTATTACATGCCAGGAAGGCATCAAGGCCACTTTTGAACGTTTTTACTGTATCCTTCATAACTACCTCCTCTGGCAGCGAGTTCCATAGTCTCACTGCTCTTACAGAGGAGAATCCCCTCCTATGTCGGTGGAGAAAGCACCTTTCCTCTAACCTTAGTGGATAGCCCTCGGGTTATAGTTACACTCCGAGGTATAAATAGATTGTGGGACAGATCTTTGTATTGACCCCGAAAATATTTATACATAGTTATTAGATCACCCCTCAATCGTCTTTTTTCTAAACTAAATAAACCTAAGTTTGACAATCTTTCCGTGTACTCTAGTCCCCGCACTCCATTTAACTTTGTTGCCCTTCTTTGAACGTGCTCCAGTTCTTATATGTCCTTCTTAAGCACAGGTGCCCAGAACTGTACACAGTACTCCATATGGGGTCTGACCAGTGACTTGTACAGGGGTAAAATGATGCTCTGGTCATGAGCACCTATGCCCCTCCTGATGCACCCCATGATCCTATTTGCTTTGGCAGCAGCTGCCTGGCATTGATTACTACAGTTGAGCTTATTGTCAACTAAAACCCCTAGGTCCTTTTCCATTGTTGTTTTACCAAGTGTTTGTTTATTTAGTGTGTAATCATGATACAGATTTCTCCTTACCATGTGCATAACCTTACATTTATCTGCGTTAAACTTCATTTGCCATTTAACTGTCCATGCTTCCAATTTATCTAAATCTGTTTGTAGCTGCCTGCTGTCCTCTTTTGTTTTAATTGCTTTACACAGCTTAGTATCATCTGCAAAGATTGAGACTTTACTGTTTAATCCATACCCAATGTCATTTATATATATATTGAAGAGAATTGGTCCCAGAACTGACCCTTGTGGTACTCCACTAGTAACAGTGACCCAATCTGAGTGTGTACCATTGATAACCACCCTCTGCTTCCGACCATTAAGCCAATTTCCCACCCATCTGCACACGTTTACCCCTAGTCCAAGCATTCTCATCTTTTGTACCAGCCTTTTATGTGGCAGAGTATCAAATGCGTTAGAAACGTCAAGATATATGATATCCAATGACTGTCTGGCAGGAGCGATTCCTCATAAATCCATGCTGATATGGAGTAATAAGGTCATTTTCCCCAAAGTGCTCCAGGATAGTAACCCTTAAGAAACCATCAAACAGCTTGCCCACCACAGATGTTAAGCTTACCGGTCTGTAGTTCCCAGGTTCCCCCCTAGATCCCTTTTTAAATATTGGCACCACATTTGCCAAGCACCAATCCCTCGGAACAGACCCTGTAGTTATTGAGTCCACAAATATTAGAAATAATGGCTTGTCTATTACTGTACATAACTCCCTTAAAACATGAGGATGTATGTCATCTGGTCCCGGTGATTTATCGATTTTTATCTGCTTGAGACGGTTCTGGACTTCTTCCTTGGTTAGACCAGTGACATTTAATGGAGGGTTTCGGTTATTCCCCTGCATTTCACTCGGCATGTCACATTCTTTTGTGAATATAGAAGCAAAGAAGTTGTATAGTAAATTTGCTTTCTCCTCATTTCCCTCTATAGGTGTCCCCTCCTTACTTTTCAGGGGGCCCACACCCTCAGGTTTGTACCTTTTACGGTTTATGTAGCTAAAGAATAATTTGGGGTTAGTTTTACTCTCTTTCACGACGTCTTTTTGTCTCCAGCTTAGCTGCCCTTATCTGTTGTTTACATTGTTTATTTTCTTTTTTATAATTTTTTAACGCTTCCGCTGTCCCTTCCTGCTTTAAACGTTTAAATGCCTTTTTTTGTTGCTTATTGCCCCCTTAACCTTTTTGTTTAGCCACATCGGTTTACATGTGTGTCTAATAGTTTTATTCCTGTAAGGTATATATCTGTCACAATGAAAATTAAGGATTCCTTTGAAAGTATCCCATTTAGTGTCCATGCTTTTGTTTTTAAGGACATTTTCCCAGTTAATGCCGTTTAGGGCATCTCTAAGTTGGTCAAACTTTGCCTTTTTGCACGTTCTGTTAGTGACTGCTAATTGGAAATTATTGATATTATGATCACTGCTTCCAAGGTGTCCCCCAACCTGTACCTTTACTACTTTGTCTGGTACATTGGTTAGTATTAGGTCCAATATGGCTTTCCCCCTAGTTAGAGCTTGTACTTGTTGGGAAAGGTAGTCATCTTTTGTTTTAGATAACAAAACTATTACTTTTATGCGAAACACATGTTTCAACGTCCCAGTCTATATCTGGGTAGTTAAAGTCCCCCAGAATCACTACCTCATTTAGTTTAGCGGCTATATCTATTTGCCTTAGCATCATATTTTCTATGGATTCGGATATATCTGGAGGTTTGAAGCAAACCCCCATCAGTATTTTATTTTTGATTCTCCCTCCATGTATTTCTACCCATACAGACCCCACATGGTCATTCCCCTCACATATATCCTCCCGCAGAGTAGGTTGTGGAGAGGATTTTACAATTATGCAGAATCCACCCCCTTTGCGTTTGTTACGGTCCCTCCTAAACACACAGTAGCCCTGTAGATTTACTGCCCCGTCATAGCTTTCATCCAGCCAGGTCTCTGTTACCCCCACTATGTCATATTGCTCTTCTGTTATTATCAATTCTAGTTCATCCATTTTATTAGTCAAGCTTCTAGCATTTGTAAGCATGCATTTCAAATGCTTATGATAATTTTGATAATTTTGTATATTGCCCCTTTTCCTCCTAGATGTGCTAACCCCTCTCCACCCCCAGTTTCATGGCTACACCCACTGTCACTTTCTTTCCTAACTTCCCCTTTGTAACTGCTATTACCCTCCCCCCAGTGCTTAGTGAAAACACTCATCCAACCTTTTAGCCATCCTCTCCCCCAGAACAGATGCACCCTCCCCATTGAGGTGCAACCCATCCCTGCCAAAGAACCTGTAGCCCACTGTGAAGTCGGCCCAGTTCTCTAAGAACCCAAACCCCTCCTTTTTACTCCAATTTTTGAGCCACCTGTTTACCCTTCTAATCTCCCGCTGCCTCTCTGGTGTGGCTCTTGGTACTGGTAGTATTTCTGAGAATACTACAGTTGAGGTCCTTGCCTTAAGCTTACGGCCTAAGTCGCTGAAATCATTTTTAAGGACCTTCCACCTACTTCTTCCTATGTCATTTGTGCCAATATGCACCATGACCGCTGGGTTCACGTCAGCCCCTCCCAATAATCTGTCAGCCCGCTCGACTACATGCCGTACTCTTGCCCCAGGAAGGCAACACACTGTTCGGCAATCCCGGTCTTTGTGACAGATTGCCCTGTCTGTTCCCCTAATAATAGAGTCACCCACTACCAGCACCTGTCTTGCCTGCCTGTTCTCCCATTTCCCCTCCCTTTCTTACTGGAGCCGACAGATGTGCCTTGCTGCAGCTGTGCCATCCCTGAGCTAACATCCTCCTCATCTGCCAACCGGGCAAACTTGTTTGGAGGTGCCTGTTCAGGGCTAGCCTCCCTATAACTTTTACCCCTACCCCGCCTTCTAACTGTTATCCAGCTAGCTGCCTCATTTTCCTGCTTTTCCTCTCCCCCCATACTACCACCCTCTTCCTCCCCTGACCCATGTAGTGCCAGATCAGTGAGATCCAGACTCTTTTGCATGATAACAATGTCTCTCAGTGTTGCCAATCGCTTATTTAGATCGTGAATGATGGCTTCCAAATCAGCAATTCGCAGACATCCGGGGCATAAATATCCACCATCGACCGATTGATCAAAAAGTGCATACATAGCACAAGATGTACACTGAACAGCATTGTTAGGCATGGAACCCATTGGATCAATTTGTTGGAACACCGAGTGAAGAATTTACAACACTTAAAATAACAATCTGAAATCAAAGGTAGATACTTACAGCTTCAGCACTTCTGCTTTTAACCCTTTAACCGCCAGCCTACCTTGAGATTTTGTCACCCTTTGTTGCCAGACCATTTTGCACTATTTTGCGCTCCACATGTTCAACTGTGATTTTTGAAGGGATTTCCCAGTATTTCCCTGGAAAATTATATATTGTTTTTTTCAGCACAGTCTGGGCTTTAACATGAAGTGTCTTGTTTGTAAGATTGTCAGTGTTTTTTAAATATTTTTGTGGAAAATATGTTAAAAAAAACCAAAAAAACATTTTTTTACAATTTGTAGTGCGTTTTCTTAATAAAACATGCAAGTTGTTTCAGGAAATCATATTGTGTGTAAAAGCCTTATTGCTCCCGATTGCAACAGTACCACATATGTATTGGTAGACATCCTTTCTTGCCCAGGAGACACGTAAAACTGAAAATAGCGACTGAGCCAATTTTGAAAGAAAACTCAACCATTTTGCTCTCCTTGCAGTTTTTCAACCAAAACACCACTTTTCAATTAAAATACCCCCCACAAACCACATGTTCCCTGAAAGTACACACCTCAAGCGTTCTAGGAGTACCAGGCTTGTTGTTGTAGCTGCAGCTTTCTGGACGCAAGCCTTCCCGAAACTCACTGGTTGTACCGGATTTCCCTAAAAAAATAGCAAAAATGCAGCATTAAGACCAAATTTTTTTATAAAAATCATGCGCTAACCAAAAAAAACTAATCAAATCTGAAATGGCAAGGTCCCCTGAACAGAACAATACCCAACATGCATAGCTACCTCCAAGGGTAAGGTTGCCAATTACCCCAAAGCAAAGCGTATGCATAACGGGCATTTCACTTGAAATTTCCTGCTCTGCAGACAAAGTGCGCACCTTGCGCTTTTTCAACCAAAACACCACTTTTCAATTAAAATACCCCCCACAAACCACATGTTCCCTGAAAGTACACACCTCAAGCGTTCTAGGCGTACCAGGCTTGTTGTTGTAGCTGCAGCTTTCTGGGCGCAAGCCTTCCCGAAACTCACTGGTTGTACCGGATTTCCCTAAAAAAATAGCAAAAATGCAGCATTAAGACCAAATTTTTCTATAAAAATCATGCGCTAACCAAAAAAAACTAATCAAATCTGAAATGGCAAGGTCCCCTGAACAGAACAATACCCAACATGCATAGCTACCTCCAAGGGTAAGGTTGCCAATTACCCCAAAGCAAAGCGTATGCATAACGGGCATTTCACTTGAAATTTCCTGCTCTGCAGACAAAGTGCGCACCTTGCGCTTTTTCAACCAAAACACCACTTTTCAATTAAAATACCCCCCACAAACCACATGTTCCCTGAAAGTACACACCTCAAGCATTCTAGGAGTACCAGGCTTGTTGTTGTAGCTGCAGCTTTCTGGGCGCAAGCCTTCCCGAAACTCACTGGTTGTACCGGATTTCCCTAAAAAAATAGCAAAAATGCAGCATTAAGACCAAATTTTTCTATAAAAATCATGCGCTAACCAAAAAAAACTAATCAAATCTGAAATGGCAACGTCCCCTGAACAGAACAATACCCAACATGCATAGCTACCTCCAAGGGTAAGGTTGCCAATTACCCCAAAGCAAAGCGGATGCATAACGGGCATTTCACTTGAAATTTCCTGCTCTGCAGACAAAGTGCGCACCTTGCGCATTTTCAACCAAAACACCACTTTTCAATTAAAATACCCCCCACAAACCACATGTTCCCTGAAAGTACACACCTCAAGCGTTCTAGGAGTACCAGGCTTGTTGTTGTAGCTGCAGCTTTCTGGGCGCAAGCCTTCCCGAAACTCACTGGTTGTACCGGATTTCCCTAAAAAAATAGCAAAAATGCAGCATTAAGACCTAATTTTTCTATAAAAAACATGCGCTAACCAAAAAAAACTAATCAAATCTGAAATGGCAAGGTCCCCTGAACATAACAATACCCAACATGCATAGCTACCTCCAAGGGTAGGGCTGCCAATTACCCCAAAGCAAAGCTTATGCATAACGGGCATTTCCATTGAAATTTCCTGCTCTGCAGACAAAGTGCGCACCTTGCGCTTTTTCAACCAAAACATCACTTTTCATTAAAAATACCCCCCACAAACCCATGGTCCCTGAAAGTACACACCTCAAGCGTTCTAGGAGTACCAGGCTTGTTGTTGTAGCTGCAGCTTTCTGGACGCAAGCCTTCCTGAAACTCACTGGTTATACTGGTTGTTGTGGAGGTTGGTCTCTGACCTTCCCCTCCAGGGCATTCCAAATCGGGATGCCCCTGGGGAAGGGCGCCGGAACCACCGAACTGGCCAGATTTACTTGTTGGTCATGGGGCACGGGCGCCCCTATGGGCATGCGCTCGGGAGCCCCGTGACCAAACTGAAAAAAAAAACCACACATATACACACACACTTCCTCTCCAAAATCAACGGCGGCATGGGGGTGACAGGATGGATGGATGGATGGCGGCATGGGGGTGACAGGATGGATGGATGGATGGCGGCATGGGGGTGACAGGATGGATGGATGGATGGCGGCATGGGGGTGACTGGATGGATGGATGGATGGCGGCATGGGGGTGACAGGATGGATGGATGGATGGCGGCATGGGGGTGACAGGATGGATGGATGGATGGCGGCATGGGGGTGACAGGATGGATGGATGGATGGCGGCATGGGGGTGACAGGATGGATGGATGGATGGCGGCATGGGGGTGACAGGATGGATGGATGGCGGCATGGGGGTGACAGGATGGATGGATGGATGGCGGCATGGGGGTGACAGGATGGATGGATGGATGGCGGCATGGGGGTGACAGGATGGATGGATGGATGGCGGCATGGGGGTGACAGGATGGATGGATGGATGGCGGCATGGGGGTGACAGGATGGATGGATGGATGGCGGCATGGGGGTGACAGGATGGATGGATGGATGGCGGCATGGGGGTGACAGGATGGATGGATGGATGGCGGCATGGGGGTGACAGGATGGATGGATGGATGGCGGCATGGGGGTGACAGGATGGATGGATGGATGGCGGCATGGGGGTGACTGGATGGATGGATGGATGGCGGCATGGGGGTGACTGGATGGATGGCGGCATGGGGGTGACTGGATGGATGGCGGCATGGGGGTGACTGGATGGATGGCGGCATGGGGGTGACAGGATGAATGGATGGCGGCATGGGGGTGACAGGATGAATGGATGGATGGCGGCATGGGGGTGACAGGATGGATGGATGGATGGCGGCATGGGGGTGACAGGATGGATGGATGGATGGCGGCATGGGGGTGACAGGATGGATGGATGGATGGCGGCATGGGGGTGACTGGATGGATGGATGGATGGCGGCATGGCGGTGACTGGATGGATGGCGGCATGGGGGTGACTGGATGGATGGCGGCATGGGGGTGACTGGATGGATGGCGGCATGGGGGTGACAGGATGAATGGATGGCTGCATGGGGGTGACAGGATGAATGGATGGCTGCATGGGGGTGACAGGATGAATGGATGGCTGCATGGGGGTGACAGGATGAATGGATGGCTGCATGGGGGTGACAGGATGAATGGATGGCTGCATGGGGGTGACAGGATGGATGGATGGATGGATGGCAGCATTCCATAACGATCGCCTTTACCTGGCGGCGGCGGCAGACAGGAAGCCGTGGAAGGGTGATCGGGGAGCCGTCGGTCCTGCTGCTTGAAGACGTCTCGCGTAAAGCCAGATGATCAGCGGCGCGGGCGGGCGGGGGGACGGGTGGGGTGGGGGGGGGCGGGCGGTCGGGCGATCGGGCGGGGGGGGGGGGTCGGGGATCGGTATTACTTACGGTCGCCCTGACCCCCTGGGCTCCGGAAAGGTTTCTGCGCCAGCGTCATCTGATGAGGTAAGCAGGGGGCACCGGCTGATGACAGCTGCCGTGCGCCCCCTGCTGATTGGTCAGGGGAGCGATCGGGTGACTTGGTTCACACCCAGGTCACCTCCCCCTGACCCCTGGACTCCCTGCAAGCTGCTCCACAGCAACGGGCCCGCTGATGCCCCCCCGATGGCCCGGAAGGTAAGGGAACGCTAGCTACGTGAAATTCACGTAGCTGGCGTTTAACGACAGGAGAGGCAGCTACGTGAATTTTACGTAGCTGGCGCTAGAAGGGTTAACTCCTGCTTTAACTCACCACTTACCAAGCAGCCACTTACAGAGTCAGCCTCCAGGAGCAAGCTCCAAGAGCTGTACAATGGCTTATAACACACCTGCTTCAATTAGGCCTCAATTAAGCCTCAGCAGGAATCCAGGAGAGAGAAAGTGAAAAGAAAAACTTTTTTTTTCTTTTGTTTAAATTTGTGCCCGCATTAACACACTGATTCACAAAAATAAAACAACTACAGTTTGTGATATTTTTTACTTACCAAATGAGCCCAGTTTGCCAAAGCTTACCACAGGAGATCCTGCTTTAACTCACCACTTACCAAGCAGCCACTTACAGAGTCAGCCTCCAGGAGCCACATGCATGGGCTTTGTCCAATCAGAGCCCTTTGCTGTGTGTACATCCTTCAATTCAATTGAATTCAAGTGCTTCTTAAATAAACCCTTAAGTGCACCTTTAAAGAATCTTCTTACCTAAGTCCGTTGATTTTAGGTGTTTCTCAACAAGAGCCATGCTGCTAAGCTCAGATTGGATGCTTTTGGGTGGCTTACAGAACCCTTTATCAGCAGGTTCAGTCTCATCCTGGGCGAGTTCCTGCATTAAGGCAAAACCTACTTTCTTTGGACACTTTTTGGTGATTAGAGCATTCTAATTCCCTGTTCCCTGAAAGTACACACCTCAAGCATTCTAGGAGTACCAGGCTTGTTGTTGTAGCTGCAGCTTTCTGGGCGCAAGCCTTCCCGAAACTCACTGGTTGTACCGGATTTCCCTAAAAAAATAGCAAAAATGCAGCATTAAGACCAAATTTTTCTATAAAAATCATGCGCTAACCAAAAAAAACTAATCAAATCTGAAATGGCAACGTCCCCTGAACAGAACAATACCCAACATGCATAGCTACCTCCAAGGGTAAGGTTGCCAATTACCCCAAAGCAAAGCGGATGCATAACGGGCATTTCACTTGAAATTTCCTGCTCTGCAGACAAAGTGCGCACCTTGCGCATTTTCAACCAAAACACCACTTTTCAATTAAAATACCCCCCACAAACCACATGTTCCCTGAAAGTACACACCTCAAGCGTTCTAGGAGTACCAGGCTTGTTGTTGTAGCTGCAGCTTTCTGGGCGCAAGCCTTCCCGAAACTCACTGGTTGTACCGGATTTCCCTAAAAAAATAGCAAAAATGCAGCATTAAGACCTAATTTTTCTATAAAAAACATGCGCTAACCAAAAAAAACTAATCAAATCTGAAATGGCAAGGTCCCCTGAACATAACAATACCCAACATGCATAGCTACCTCCAAGGGTAGGGCTGCCAATTACCCCAAAGCAAAGCTTATGCATAACGGGCATTTCCATTGAAATTTCCTGCTCTGCAGACAAAGTGCGCACCTTGCGCTTTTTCAACCAAAACATCACTTTTCATTAAAAATACCCCCCACAAACCCATGGTCCCTGAAAGTACACACCTCAAGCGTTCTAGGAGTACCAGGCTTGTTGTTGTAGCTGCAGCTTTCTGGACGCAAGCCTTCCTGAAACTCACTGGTTATACTGGTTGTTGTGGAGGTTGGTCTCTGACCTTCCCCTCCAGGGCATTCCAAATCGGGATGCCCCTGGGGAAGGGCGCCGGAACCACCGAACTGGCCAGATTTACTTGTTGGTCATGGGGCACGGGCGCCCCTATGGGCATGCGCTCGGGAGCCCCGTGACCAAACTGAAAAAAAAAACCACACATATACACACACACTTCCTCTCCAAAATCAACGGCGGCATGGGGGTGACAGGATGGATGGATGGATGGCGGCATGGGGGTGACAGGATGGATGGATGGATGGCGGCATGGGGGTGACAGGATGGATGGATGGATGGCGGCATGGGGGTGACTGGATGGATGGATGGATGGCGGCATGGGGGTGACAGGATGGATGGATGGATGGCGGCATGGGGGTGACAGGATGGATGGATGGATGGCGGCATGGGGGTGACAGGATGGATGGATGGATGGCGGCATGGGGGTGACAGGATGGATGGATGGATGGCGGCATGGGGGTGACAGGATGGATGGATGGCGGCATGGGGGTGACAGGATGGATGGATGGATGGCGGCATGGGGGTGACAGGATGGATGGATGGATGGCGGCATGGGGGTGACAGGATGGATGGATGGATGGCGGCATGGGGGTGACAGGATGGATGGATGGATGGCGGCATGGGGGTGACAGGATGGATGGATGGATGGCGGCATGGGGGTGACAGGATGGATGGATGGATGGCGGCATGGGGGTGACAGGATGGATGGATGGATGGCGGCATGGGGGTGACAGGATGGATGGATGGATGGCGGCATGGGGGTGACAGGATGGATGGATGGATGGCGGCATGGGGGTGACTGGATGGATGGATGGATGGCGGCATGGGGGTGACTGGATGGATGGCGGCATGGGGGTGACTGGATGGATGGCGGCATGGGGGTGACTGGATGGATGGCGGCATGGGGGTGACAGGATGAATGGATGGCGGCATGGGGGTGACAGGATGAATGGATGGATGGCGGCATGGGGGTGACAGGATGGATGGATGGATGGCGGCATGGGGGTGACAGGATGGATGGATGGATGGCGGCATGGGGGTGACAGGATGGATGGATGGATGGCGGCATGGGGGTGACTGGATGGATGGATGGATGGCGGCATGGCGGTGACTGGATGGATGGCGGCATGGGGGTGACTGGATGGATGGCGGCATGGGGGTGACTGGATGGATGGCGGCATGGGGGTGACAGGATGAATGGATGGCTGCATGGGGGTGACAGGATGAATGGATGGCTGCATGGGGGTGACAGGATGAATGGATGGCTGCATGGGGGTGACAGGATGAATGGATGGCTGCATGGGGGTGACAGGATGAATGGATGGCTGCATGGGGGTGACAGGATGGATGGATGGATGGATGGCAGCATTCCATAACGATCGCCTTTACCTGGCGGCGGCGGCAGACAGGAAGCCGTGGAAGGGTGATCGGGGAGCCGTCGGTCCTGCTGCTTGAAGACGTCTCGCGTAAAGCCAGATGATCAGCGGCGCGGGCGGGCGGGGGGACGGGTGGGGTGGGGGGGGCGGGCGGTCGGGCGATCGGGCGGGGGGGGGGGGTCGGGGATCGGTATTACTTACGGTCGCCCTGACCCCCTGGGCTCCGGAAAGGTTTCTGCGCCAGCGTCATCTGATGAGGTAAGCAGGGGGCACCGGCTGATGACAGCTGCCGTGCGCCCCCTGCTGATTGGTCAGGGGAGCGATCGGGTGACTTGGTTCACACCCAGGTCACCTCCCCCTGACCCCTGGACTCCCTGCAAGCTGCTCCACAGCAACGGGCCCGCTGATGCCCCCCCGATGGCCCGGAAGGTAAGGGAACGCTAGCTACGTGAAATTCACGTAGCTGGCGTTTAACGACAGGAGAGGCAGCTACGTGAATTTTACGTAGCTGGCGCTAGAAGGGTTAACTCCTGCTTTAACTCACCACTTACCAAGCAGCCACTTACAGAGTCAGCCTCCAGGAGCAAGCTCCAAGAGCTGTACAATGGCTTATAACACACCTGCTTCAATTAGGCCTCAATTAAGCCTCAGCAGGAATCCAGGAGAGAGAAAGTGAAAAGAAAAACTTTTTTTTTCTTTTGTTTAAATTTGTGCCCGCATTAACACACTGATTCACAAAAATAAAACAACTACAGTTTGTGATATTTTTTACTTACCAAATGAGCCCAGTTTGCCAAAGCTTACCACAGGAGATCCTGCTTTAACTCACCACTTACCAAGCAGCCACTTACAGAGTCAGCCTCCAGGAGCCACATGCATGGGCTTTGTCCAATCAGAGCCCTTTGCTGTGTGTACATCCTTCAATTCAATTGAATTCAAGTGCTTCTTAAATAAACCCTTAAGTGCACCTTTAAAGAATCTTCTTACCTAAGTCCGTTGATTTTAGGTGTTTCTCAACAAGAGCCATGCTGCTAAGCTCAGATTGGATGCTTTTGGGTGGCTTACAGAACCCTTTATCAGCAGGTTCAGTCTCATCCTGGGCGAGTTCCTGCATTAAGGCAAAACCTACTTTCTTTGGACACTTTTTGGTGATTAGAGCATTCTAATTCCCTGTTCCCTGAAAGTACACACCTCAAGCATTCTAGGAGTACCAGGCTTGTTGTTGTAGCTGCAGCTTTCTGGGCGCAAGCCTTCCCGAAACTCACTGGTTGTACCGGATTTCCCTAAAAAAATAGCAAAAATGCAGCATTAAGACCAAATTTTTCTATAAAAATCATGCGCTAACCAAAAAAAACTAATCAAATCTGGAATGGCAACGTCCCCTGAACAGAACAATACCCAACATGCATAGCTACCTCCAAGGGTAAGGTTGCCAATTACCCCAAAGCAAAGCGGATGCATAACGGGCATTTCACTTGAAATTTCCTGCTCTGCAGACAAAGTGCGCACCTTGCGCATTTTCAACCAAAACACCACTTTTCAATTAAAATACCCCCCACAAACCACATGTTCCCTGAAAGTACACACCTCAAGCGTTCTAGGAGTACCAGGCTTGTTGTTGTAGCTGCAGCTTTCTGGACGCAAGCCTTCCTGAAACTCACTGGTTATACTGGTTGTTGTGGAGGTTGGTCTCTGACCTTCCCCTCCAGGGCATTCCAAATCGGGATGCCCCTGGGGAAGGGCGCCGGAACCACCGAACTGGCCAGATTTACTTGTTGGTCATGGGGCACGGGCGCCCCTATGGGCATGCGCTCGGGAGCCCCGTGACCAAACTGAAAAAAAAAACCACACATATACACACACACTTCCTCTCCAAAATCAACGGCGGCATGGGGGTGACAGGATGGATGGATGGATGGCGGCATGGGGGTGACAGGATGGATGGATGGATGGCGGCATGGGGGTGACAGGATGGATGGATGGATGGCGGCATGGGGGTGACTGGATGGATGGATGGATGGCGGCATGGGGGTGACAGGATGGATGGATGGATGGCGGCATGGGGGTGACAGGATGGATGGATGGATGGCGGCATGGGGGTGACAGGATGGATGGATGGATGGCGGCATGGGGGTGACAGGATGGATGGATGGATGGCGGCATGGGGGTGACAGGATGGATGGATGGATGGCGGCATGGGGGTGACAGGATGGATGGATGGATGGCGGCATGGGGGTGACAGGATGGATGGATGGATGGCGGCATGGGGGTGACAGGATGGATGGATGGATGGCGGCATGGGGGTGACAGGATGGATGGATGGATGGCGGCATGGGGGTGACAGGATGGATGGATGGATGGCGGCATGGGGGTGACAGGATGGATGGATGGATGGCGGCATGGGGGTGACTGGATGGATGGATGGATGGCGGCATGGGGGTGACTGGATGGATGGCGGCATGGGGGTGACTGGATGGATGGCGGCATGGGGGTGACTGGATGGATGGCGGCATGGGGGTGACAGGATGAATGGATGGCGGCATGGGGGTGACAGGATGAATGGATGGATGGCGGCATGGGGGTGACAGGATGGATGGATGGATGGCGGCATGGGGGTGACAGGATGGATGGATGGATGGCGGCATGGGGGTGACAGGATGGATGGATGGATGGCGGCATGGGGGTGACTGGATGGATGGATGGATGGCGGCATGGCGGTGACTGGATGGATGGCGGCATGGGGGTGACTGGATGGATGGCGGCATGGGGGTGACTGGATGGATGGCGGCATGGGGGTGACAGGATGAATGGATGGCTGCATGGGGGTGACAGGATGAATGGATGGCTGCATGGGGGTGACAGGATGAATGGATGGCTGCATGGGGGTGACAGGATGAATGGATGGCTGCATGGGGGTGACAGGATGAATGGATGGCTGCATGGGGGTGACAGGATGGATGGATGGATGGATGGCAGCATTCCATAACGATCGCCTTTACCTGGCGGCGGCGGCAGACAGGAAGCCGTGGAAGGGTGATCGGGGAGCCGTCGGTCCTGCTGCTTGAAGACGTCTCGCGTAAAGCCAGATGATCAGCGGCGCGGGCGGGCGGGGGGACGGGTGGGGTGGGGGGGGCGGGCGGTCGGGCGATCGGGCGGGGGGGGGGGGGGTCGGGGATCGGTATTACTTACGGTCGCCCTGACCCCCTGGGCTCCGGAAAGGTTTCTGCGCCAGCGTCATCTGATGAGGTAAGCAGGGGGCACCGGCTGATGACAGCTGCCGTGCGCCCCCTGCTGATTGGTCAGGGGAGCGATCGGGTGACTTGGTTCACACCCAGGTCACCTCCCCCTGACCCCTGGACTCCCTGCAAGCTGCTCCACAGCAACGGGCCCGCTGATGCCCCCCCGATGGCCCGGAAGGTAAGGGAACGCTAGCTACGTGAAATTCACGTAGCTGGCGTTTAACGACAGGAGAGGCAGCTACGTGAATTTTACGTAGCTGGCGCTAGAAGGGTTAACTCCTGCTTTAACTCACCACTTACCAAGCAGCCACTTACAGAGTCAGCCTCCAGGAGCAAGCTCCAAGAGCTGTACAATGGCTTATAACACACCTGCTTCAATTAGGCCTCAATTAAGCCTCAGCAGGAATCCAGGAGAGAGAAAGTGAAAAGAAAAACTTTTTTTTTCTTTTGTTTAAATTTGTGCCCGCATTAACACACTGATTCACAAAAATAAAACAACTACAGTTTGTGATATTTTTTACTTACCAAATGAGCCCAGTTTGCCAAAGCTTACCACAGGAGATCCTGCTTTAACTCACCACTTACCAAGCAGCCACTTACAGAGTCAGCCTCCAGGAGCCACATGCATGGGCTTTGTCCAATCAGAGCCCTTTGCTGTGTGTACATCCTTCAATTCAATTGAATTCAAGTGCTTCTTAAATAAACCCTTAAGTGCACCTTTAAAGAATCTTCTTACCTAAGTCCGTTGATTTTAGGTGTTTCTCAACAAGAGCCATGCTGCTAAGCTCAGATTGGATGCTTTTGGGTGGCTTACAGAACCCTTTATCAGCAGGTTCAGTCTCATCCTGGGCGAGTTCCTGCATTAAGGCAAAACCTACTTTCTTTGGACACTTTTTGGTGATTAGAGCATTCTCTATCCTTACTTTAATTAGGACCCTTGGCATCAAAAAAAGAGGTGAAACATGTAGAGTAGGTCCACCGAGCCCCAGTTCTGAAACAAGCCATCTGGCACAAGTTGGATGTCACCCAGGTACAGTAAGGAGAAGGCCTCTTTTTTCAATCCTTCAAGGTAAATACATCCATTACAGGTCCCCCCATTAGCTGGTTAATTGAAGGAACACCTTACTGCTTAAGGACTATTTTCCAGCCTGCAGAAGGTGACGGCTCAAAAACTCTGCTTGAGTCTCTCGACTGCTATTTTAATGCAGTTTTCCCAGCTATGATCTGTTGCAAAATCAGTTATAGGTTCCACTTTTGAAATACTTTTGCTCCAATTAAATGTTTCATTTTGTCAACCACATTAAAGCGGAACAAAAACCCTCATGGCCTTCCCTGGGGCATCTCAGATGGGGGCAGTTCACATATATAAACTGCGTATATATATGAACTATCCCATTAAAAATATTGGGCAGCATTTTCCCTTGTGTTGTGACTACATTGCCCAAAGCATTACAAGCAGATAGGTGTGACTAGAGCCTTAAAGCAGCACTATTGGGAAAAAATGGCCCAGTGATAAAAATCCATATAAATATGCTGGATGGCAGGAGGATGGGTTACTTATACACCCGGCAAAAAAAATATACAGCCAGGCTCGTTTTTTTAATTTTAATGGAATGGAAAGGAAATCAGGGGTGACAAGTTCTGTCACCCCTAATACATTAAACCTCTCACCCCTGGATTTAATTCCTACTAGGAGAAGAAAACCACAAGCTTGGCGGGACTTTTTTCAGGTATGGTGTTTAAGTGATCCCTCCTCTCATTAGCCAACATGTTTATATGGATTTTTAATATTACACAATTTCGCGATAGTGCTCCTTTAAAGCTATTCAATATCAAAACAAGATCTAATGCACTTTGAAAGATTTTGCTTACAAAGGCTGGAAAAACAGGGAGATATCTATGATAATTAAATTCTTAGCATGCACATGGACTGGGAAAAGGTGGGTTGTACTGCGCATTCTGGGGGTTTGACACAGAAAGGCATTCAAATTTAGAATACCCCTGGTGCACAAAACAAAACCGGGGCTAGTACAAATTCATAGTTTAGTTCCACTTCAATGGCTCGGTGCTGAATTGCACCTCAGCCGGAAGATGCCAAAAAGGTGTCCATGGGCTGTAAATGCGCCATGGGTCCACTGGAAAGCTAAGTTATTAGAGTGATCAGCTGGGTTTTATGCAGTAGTACATTCCAAATTGGAATTGCCCCCGTTTAGATAAATAGCCGGTCCTGGAGCCTGTTTCATGGCTGGCACAACATTCAAGGGAGCCCTGAATTTTCAAGGGAGAGATTTTCAACATTTCAAGGGATTGCAACATGATTGCAACAGTTTCCTGTAGGACCACCTTGTCCATAAATGGCTTACATAGGTTTTTTCTGCCAGGCGGGCAGTCAATGCTTAGCCACTTTCTACTTTACTTTTGCAGATTAAACTTTTTCCAAAGCTTTGTTGAATATCTTTGACTGTTGTCAGCAACAGGAAAGGAAACTTCAGACTGGTCTGTCTGTATCCCCAAATATGCTGTGCTGCAGGGTTCATATTCAAGATTTAAATATACACATACTTCCAGCCTCCAAACCTTAAATCCAAAATGAATTTCCTCCCCAATTAATCACTCCCTAGATGAAACAAAGGGAGCTCTTTTTATGCTCTTAACCAGCTGTATAAAAAGGCATACATTTTTTCTCTATTACTATCAGGCTGATTCATTACTAGCACCAGGCAACAGCAGATGAGCGTCTGTACTGCGGCGCTAAGAGCAACCGCCATGAGTCGCTATTACAGAGCGCCTCAGTCGCTATAGTAACATGGCCGCCATTGATGAATGTGATGGTTGTCATTCGCTATAAAGGCATTATACAGTCGCTCACCCAAATCTAATGGTGTCTGGGCGTTCCTATGCTGCTCTAACGCTAAAATTTGATTGAATGTTATGTTGCCAATGATCAATATAAGTTTAGGATGTTTTTTTTTTTTTATTTTTTTTTTGTGTTGAGTGAGTCCTAATTTATGTAAATTAGAGCAAGGCACAAATGTATATTCTAAACTAGAAAATGTTTTATTTTTTTTAACAAAAAGGCCCAACATGGGCCAAAAGTAAATTGGCTGCACAGCGGCGACCCTAATTCCCCCCACCCTGTGGCTGATTCTTCTTCCCCAGCAGCATTTTCCTGGTCCTTCGGACATACTGCCACAGTCTGCGATGCTCCTGTGTGCAAGCTGTTGGAAAGAAAACACAAAATTAAGTTCCGCAGCTCAAAATAGACAGTATATACCTATGAAAGTGTAAAAAATAGTAAGTGTAAATAATATTCATGCACACTATTGTAACCCTTAAACAACAGGAAAGTTTGGAGAATTAATTGATGGCAAAATAATCAAACCTGGCCCACCATTCTATGTTATCCACCCTAATCTCACAAACTACCAAATAAAGGCTATTTGACCAGCGGAAGAATGTACTTCATGTCTTGGTCAATTACTCCTGAGCCAATATGATATAAAATCCTTCACGTATCAAATTTAATGAATGATTGTATATACTAATTAGTGAATGGGGAGTTACAATAGTAGCAGGATTAAAAACCCACCACATAGTCAACTGCTGCCTTTATCATGTAGGGTCAAGTAACATTAGCAGGGCCACCAAAGTAGCATGCTTACATGCAGTTATGAATGATGATTGCCAAAAGAGCATCTCCATGTCTGATAGTAAACAGTAGACTGTCACTAACATGTGTACATGGTCATGGACACAGACATATGCGTGTATTCAATGTAATAAGAAGAAATTACCATACTCACTATCGCAGCTGTGGCTTGGGCCCATGCTGCTGGAGGGTCCCGGAGCTGGGGTCGGGAGAATTGGAACAGGGTCCGTCTGTGTGGAAACATCTGTTTCCAGGAGCAAACACACAACAGAAGCAATCATAAGAACTTTGCTTTTGAGGAAAATAGGCCTCAACATGTATTTGTTAGAATGATAACATATAAATACATGTGGGTATACACTTGGCCATGTGTTAGCTAAAACAAAACTACTTTGGAAAACACATGCTCAAGGCACATTATATTTGGAATTAGGTGTACACTATCAGAGCGGCTACTGTGAAATAGGCCACATGGCCACTTCACAACCATATAAGGTTTTATGTCCCTAAAAAATGCTATATACATAATTCAATATTTGTCTATACATTAATAAACAAACTAAAGAAACTCTTACCACGACTATGCCCGAGTGCCTCATCTGCAGCATAGCTGGAGGAGGTGCCGGCTCTATGATACCCTGAAATACTTGTATACAAAGAAAGGAAAATTATAATAACAACAAGGTACTAATGAAAATAATAAGCCAAACTAAGAAGTCCACACACCAGGGGATGACCTGCTCCTGGTATCCCAGGGAGGGCTATGAGGTGAAGGCGTGGGGCCTCCACTCCTCACATGCAGATCCCAAACCTGATGGGCCACCCTCCTCCCTCTTACTCCTTGATCCTTCAGGGAGTGTTGTGGAGTCCCTTGTCTCCTCCCCACTGGGACTCCCCACTTGAGAGTGGCCACAGGGGGTTTGGGACTCAGCTGAGTCTGATTGCGAAGAGTTGAGACTCCATACTGCCCTCACCGCAGCAGCACTCTCCACTGGGGTGCCATCCCCTTCCTCCCCTGGGTCCTCAATATGGAATATGCGAGAGGGACCCTCCCCCGCAGACTCATCCGACCCCACCACACGTGTGCGGGGGAGGATACCCTTCCCGTGCTTACCCAGGGGAGCACGCTTATCTGTGGAGAGAAAACAAAAACATAAAAAAATTGGTTAGACATAAGCAGATTAATGTGCACACATGTAAATTTTGTGTATGTATGTTCAAAGTACTAGATGCATAGGCATCATAGAGCCGGTAGACCCCCTCATTGTCCCGGCGCTTAAAATCTGACCACTTCTGCATGATAGATCTTGCTGTCAGCTGGGTATTAACCCTTTAAATGCCAGCCACGTAAAATTTACGTGGTTGCCTCTCCGTCACTTAAGTGCCAGCCACGTAAAATTTACGTGCCTGGCATTTACCCCTGCTAGTGGGCAAAAAAAAAAAAAAAATTACTCACCTGACCCCTCGTTGGATCCGGCCGGGTCTCCTCTTTAATTTGGTGCCATCCGATCCCCCGTGGGGGGTCGGATGGCTCCAGGAGAGCCCCCGGAATAGGCCGCCCCCCCCCGCTTCTGCAGCAGCAGCTGCTAACTGTAAAAAAAATAAAAAAATAAAAATGACATTCACTTACCTGTGTGTGCGCTGGCTCCCGCTGTCCCTCCTCTTCACCTGGGGGGCCTCCGATCCCCCCCCAGGACTTACCGATCTTCAGGAGAGAGCCCGGAAGGCTCTCTCCTCTCTCCTCTTCGATGGCGGCCGCCATCTTGCCGCTAAGCCCCGCCCCCTTGGGGCTGTGACGTCATCCCGGTCCGTCGCCGCGTCAAGCCCCGCCCCTTTTGGGGGCGGGGCTATGACGTCATCCCAGCCCCGATCACCGATCACCGGCTTCAGCGTTCTCAGCTGTCAGATGCCGGTGATCGGCAACGGGGAAGGAGGTGGCAGGAGATCCTCTGATCTCCTGTCTCCCCCTTCTCTGATGCCGATCACCGGCATCTGTCAGCAGAGCGGCGTGGGACAAAGGAGCTTACAATCGGAGGTAAGTACAATAAAATTTTTTTTTTTTTTTTTTTTAATAAAATACTTTTGTGTGGCTTTTTTTTCATTTAACCCTTTGTGAACTGGTAAGGGGTCCATGAGACCCCTTATACCAGTTCACAAGGCTCTGGGTATGGCAAGTCACCTGCAGCTAGTGGGTGGCTTGCCATTAACCCCCAGCCCCCCATTACCTGCCTCCCCAACGGCCAGGGGGGGGCAGAAGGGCCCGGGCCACTTAGTGGCTATGTGGGCTAGTAGCCTGCAGGGCCAGGGGCCACCAACGCTGGCCCCTGCGCCCTGTTCTACAAGCCCCCATAGCTGGCCCGGGTCGGTAATGCTGGGTAGGGGGGACCCTATGTCATTTTTTTGGGGGATTTTTAAGGGTTTTTAACCCTTAAAATTCCAAAAAAAATGGGGTCTCCCCCCCTAGGAGGGGGAACCCTATGTCATTTTTTTTTTAATTAACCCTTTTGTTTTCTGTCATCCAGCAGCTATAAAAGGCTGAAAGAGTGCTCCACTATGGATGGGAGGTAAGTATTAAAAAAAAAAAAATAATAAAATATTTTTTCTCTTTGTGTGTCTGTGTTTTATTTTTACATTTAACCCCTTGTGAACTGGTAAGGGGTCCATGACCCCTATACCAGTTCACAAGGCTGGGGGAGGTGGCAAGTCACCTGCGCTAGCCGGTGACTTGCCATTAACCCCCGGCACCCCCATTACCTGCCTCCCCAAAGCCCAGGGGGGGGGGCAGAAGAGCCCGGGCCCACTGGCTATGCGGGCTTGTAGCCTGCAGGGCCAGGGGCCACAAAAGCTGGCCCCTGCGCCCCGTTCCTACAAGCCCTACATAGCTGGTCCCGGGCTGGTTACTTTGGGTAAGGGGGGGCCCATGTCATTTTTTTTTATTTTTAAGGATTTTTAACCCTTAAAAATCCCCCCAAAAAATGGGCCCCCCCCTCCCGGGAGGGGGGACCCTATGTCATTTTTTTTTCTCGATTTAACCCTTTGTAGTGTGGATGGTAGTTGTATTTTATTTGTAAATGTTAAACATTACTTGTTTCAGTTAGGGGGGTCTCCTGGGCAGGAACAGGGGGCTACCGATAAATATGTGGTACTGTTCTAATCGGTAGAAATGGGGCTTTCACATGCAATATGGTTTTCTTTAATAAAATAAATTTTTTATGTAAAATAAAGGAGGCAATTTTCTAAAAAAAAATTTTATTTATTTTTTTTTTTTTACTTAATAATAAATAAAATTAATAATAAATAAAATTTACAAACAAGACATTTCATGTTAAAGCCTAAACTCTGCTGCAAAAAATATATATATAATTTTCCTGAAAATTCCAGCAAAAATGACGCAAAACATGGCGCAAAATGGGGAAAAATGACCTGTCAACAGAGGGTGACAAAATCTCAAGTAAGCTGGCAATTAAAAGGGTTAATAGTACCTCTGCATGTTGGGTATTGTTCTGTTCGGGGGACCTTGCGCTTTCAGACTTAGCTTGTTTTTTCTTGTTTGCATATTTATATTTTAGTAAAAGGTGTTTTTTATTCTGCTTTTTTATACATTTTTTAGGGAAACTCTGCGCAACCAAAGAGTTCTTTGAGGGATTAATTCCAGAAAGATGAGCCCACTACAACAAGCTGGGTACGCTTAGAAAGCTTAACATGTGTACTTTCAGGGAATATATGGTTTATGGGGGATATTCCAAATGTAAAGGGTTGTTTTGGTTGAAAAATCGCAAGGTGCGCACTTTGTCTGCAGAGCTGAAATTTTCAAGAAAAATTACCGTTACGCACATGCTTTACTTTGGGGTGTTTGGCAACTCTTTCCTTGACAGAACCCATGCATGTTGGGTATCGTTCTGTTCGGGGGATGTTGCTTTTTCAGATCATACTTGTTTTTTCTTGTTTGTATATAGTTTTTTCAGGAAAATGTGGCTTTGATTCTGCTTTTTTATCCTTTTTTTAGGGAAACTCTTTGCAACCAAAGAATACATTGAGGGATTACTTCTAGAAAACTGTGGCCACATCAACAAGCCTGGTACAAATAGAAAGCCTGAGGTGTGTACTTCCAGAGAATATATAGTTTGTGGGGGGTATTTCAAATGTAAAGGGTTGTTTTTCTGGAAAAACTGCAAGGTGCGCATAGCGCATATCACAGTTGTATTTTTTCAGAAAATCCCCTAAAGCTCTGTTTCAGTTTGGGGGAGTCTCCTGGGCAGGAAAAGGTGTCTACCTATACATATGTGGTACCGCTGTAACTGTGAGAAATTGGGGTTTCACACGCAATAAGATTTTATTGACAAACTTACATTTTTTATTACAAAAAAACACTACAAATTGTAAAAAATTGATTTTTTTAAATTTTTTTGCACATATTTCGCCAAAAAATATTGAGAATACACCTAAAAAATGACAAACAAGACATTTCATGTTAAAGCTCAGACTCTGCTGAAAAAAACAATATATCATTTTCCTGGGAAATCCCTGGAAATCCCTTAAAAATCACATTTGAACATGGGGAGTGCAAAATAGTGCAAAATGGTCTGGCAACAGAGTGTGACAAAAACTCCAGGTAGGCTGGCACTTCAAGGGTTAAAGCGCCGGGACACGGTGGCCCTCACTTCCTCCACTATGCTGCTCTTAGCACTCAGGGCATAGTCGTACTCCTGAATGCAGAAATCCTAAAAAATTGTACAGTTTCAATTATAACTGTTAAATAATTAACCTGGCATAAATGTATTTTGAGAGTCACAATATATATGGACTAAAAAGTGCATATATGTTCCAATATATAACTATTGGAATGTCTATGGATATTGCTTAAAATAAAAGCTAATAAAAATGTCCTAAAAAATTGAAGAGCTGGGGAGGCATCTGGTTGGCCTTCAGGGATGCATGGTTGGATCCTCAGAGGTGGAAAACCGGAAAACCTTTGACCCCCCTCGCAAGCTAACAACACAATGAAACACAAAATATTAGGGTATAAAACGCTACATTAAAACAGCGTACGCAAGGCAATGTTCTGCGCTATAGCGACACACGCCTATACCACATTTAACAATGATAGAGAGCTGCATGGGGCAAACGACAGCTACTGTTCAGTGTGAATGTTTTTAACCCTTAAAATTCCCCCAAGAAATGGGGTCCCCCACCCCGGGAGGGGGGACCCTATGTCACTTTTTTTTAAATTAACCCCATGTTACCTGTCACCCAGTAGGTATAAAAGGCTTCGAGCAGCAGCAGGAGAGCAGAAGCCAAAGTGATCAGCGTGGGACACAGTGCTCTGGGATGGATGGGAGGTAAGTATTAAAAAAACATAATAAAATATTTTTTCTCTGTCAGTGTGTTTTAACCCTTTGTGAACTGGTAAGGGATCTATGAGACCCCTATACCAGTTCACAAGGCTCTGGGTCTGTCAAGTCACCTGTGGCTAGTGGGTGACTTGCCATTAACCCCGCGACCACCCATTACCTGCCTCCCCAAAGCCCAGGGGGGGGGGCAGAAGAGCCCATGGCTATTAGGCTTTGGGTCTTGTAGCTGGCAGGGCGGGGGGACCATCAAAGCTGGCCTTGCACCCTGTTCTACAAGCCCCATAGCTGGTGCCTGGGCTGGTTATGCTAGCTAGGGGGAACCTCACACCATTTTTTTTTATAATTTTAAAGGTTTTTAACCCTTAAAATTCCCCCAAGAAATGGGGTCCCCACTCCACACTAATTTTTTTTTATTTAACCCTTTATAGTGTGGATAGTAGTTGTATTTTATTTGTAAATGTTATAAAGTGCTCTTTTCAGTTTAGAGGATCTCCTGGACAGGAACGGGGGGCTACCGATACATATGTGGTATCGTTGTAATCGGGAGAAATGGGGCTTTCATATACAATATGGTTTTCTTTAATAAAATAAATGTTTTAGTTAAAATAAAGGAGCCAATTTTTTTTTTTATTTATTTACTTAAAAATATATAAAAAACAGTAGAAAAAATAAAACAAGACATTTCATGTTAAAGCCTAAACTCTGCCGCAAAAAGAAAATATGCCATTTTCTTGGAAATTCCTGCAAAAATCACAGTTAAACATCACACAAAATGGTGAAAAATATCAGAGCAGAGGGTGACAAAATCTCAAGTAGGCTGGCAGTTAAAAGGTTACAGGTACCTATGCATGTTGGGTTTCTGCTCGGGGGCCTTGCGCTTTCAGATTTAGCTTGTTTTTTCTTATTTGCATATTGATATTTTAGGAAAAGGTGTTTTTTATTCTGCTTTTTAATACATTTTTTGTGAAACCCTGTGCAACCCAAGAATTCTTCGAGATATTACTTGCCAGAAAGATGAGCCCACTACAACAAGCTGGGTACACTTAGAAAGCTTAACATGTGTACTTTCAGGGAATATATGGTTTATGGGGGGTATTCCAAATGTAAAGGATTGGTTTGGTAGTAAAAGTTTTGATGTAAAATTACCGTTACGCACATGCTTTACTTTGGTGTGTTTGGCAACTCTTCCCTTGACAGTACCTATGAATTTTGGGTATTGTTCTGTTTGGGGGACCTTGCTTTTCAGATTTTAATTTTTTTCTTGTTTGCATATAGTTTTCCTTAGGAAAATGTGGTTTTGATTCTGCTTTTTTATTCTTTTTTTAGGGAAACCCTGTGCAACCAAAGAATACATTGAAGGATTACTTCCAGAAAACTGCACCCATGTCAACAAGCCTGGTACACCTAGAAAGCCTGAGGTGTGTACTTCCAGAGAATATATAGTTTGTCAGGGATATTTCAAATGTAAAGGGTTGTTTTTCTTGAAAAACTGCAAGGTGCGCATATTGCATAGCATAGTTGTATTTTATCTGAAAATCTCATAAAGCGTTGTTTCAGTTTGGGGGAGTCTCCTGGGCAGGAAAGGGTATCTACCAATACATATGTGGTACCACTGTAACCGGGAGAAATTGGAATTTCACATACAGTAAGATTTTATTGACAAGCTTACATTTGTTATTACAAAAAACACTACAAATTGTAAAAAATTGTTTTTTTTTTGCACATATTTCACCCAAAAATATTGAGAATACACCTAAAAAATGACTAATAAGACATTTCATGTTAAAGTGGACCAACACCCAGGATTTTGACTATCCTGGGTTTTGGTCCACTTCGGCGGGGCACCCCGATGTCCCCCAACGTCCAGGCGGGGGACAGGAACGTCCAAGCCGCTTCCGCCGCCGCCGCCTCCCGCGCGTCACTCTCGGCGGCGGCGGCGGAAGCGGCGGGGGATCAGGTAAGATCTTTTTGGGGTTTCTGGGGGGTTTCACCCCGCGGGACATCCCGATCTCGGATGTCCCGCGGGGTGGGAGGTGATCGGCCCGGGAATCTTATAGATTTCCGGGCCGATCACCCCTGGGTGTTGGTCCACTTTAAAGCCCAGACTCTGCTGAAAAAAACAATATATCACTTTCCTGGGAAATCCCTTCAAAAATCACAGTTGAAAATGGGGAGCGAAAAATAGTGCAAAATGGTCTGGCAACAAAGGGTGACAAAATCTCAAGGTAGACTGGCGGTTAACCGGACACAAGGTTTTTATTATAAAAAAAAAAAAAAATCATGTTTACACAAAACACTGAAGCCCAAGGGGAAGGACAAAGGGGGTGAAGGGTGTGCCTATCAATTCTGTACCAGTTTTGTTGTCCCGGGAGGGACCTGCATTTGGCTAGCTGTTCTGAAGGATAACTGGGAAAAATGTATACATAAAAAATTGTTTTATTTTACCATCATATGCTTTAGCACATATATTTATACTCTATAAAATTATAGCTTATTATTAAAAAAGAGCAATAAAGAATTTTTAATTACATCATCTGCTGACACAGAGACATGGAAAAACAGGCTCCTCCCGGCCCTTCAAATACCCAGGGACCTCCCACAAATCCCCAGATTTCTCTGCAGTGCTGACTGCGAAGACATGAAGTATCACTCTCTCGCAGGTGAGCGGGGCTACCAAAGCCTGCGGCCCTGTTGGACTATTCCCACCTGTCCTCCCTGTGATGTGCCTCACAGCCTGGGCTGCGCTGGTCGGGTGAAGGTAGCCAGCACCATGCGTGCTTAACGGAGCCATGCTCCACCGCAGTCCCCCACCAAGGGGTAGGCGGTTTAGGCTGATGGTGAGCCTCTAGGGGATGCCCCTCCCGCACTATTGCCCCATGCCCCATGTAGCGGTGGGCCCTGTACAAAGGGTCGCCATCCTGCCTCATTCACCCTGTAGCCCGGGGGGAAAGAAAGGGGGGGTGGGTGTGTGTGGTGGTCTTAGTGTATGTTTTTACACGTTATGGCCTTAGTCTTGCCCCGGACTGGTATTCCTGGTGTCAGAGCCGCGCTTTTTGCTCTTTACTAGTGTATTTGTCACCGCCGCGCGCACCTCTTCCTTTACTGGATGTGCTGCGCCAGGCGGCGTCTCAGACGTGCGGCGTCTTCATTGGCAAATCATTTTTTCTAAGTGTGCCATACACTTCGCTCCTCATGACAACTTTGTAACTGTCTCAGAGCTTCGCGCTCTTCGGGGGGGCGGGGACCTGGTTGGCGCGCTCCGCGTCACAGCCCGCTCTGGACCGCCCTTCGAGGTTCGCTTGGCGCCATTTTGATGCTGGTCGCATGCACGCGTGGTAGCGGTCTTCCTCCTCCCTTGGTCTGTAAGTGCCCTCGCGGGCGATTTTTCATTATCCTTGATTACTGCGCATGGTTCTGACACCCCTTATTCCCATTATGTCTTTCAGACTGGTGGACACCATTGGCTTCTCCCGGCCCGGTGTAAATTTATAGCGGGCCTTGTAATATTCTCCCACTTCCCTAGCGGGTCTTTGGGGCATCCAGGGTTACTTATAGTCTAAATCCCTACTGGCATATTGTGCCATGAATAATCACCATATGGAGGCATCTCAGAATTATGTGACCGGGGTCCCTCTGGGACAAGACCAGTGGTGTATAGCGTGTGGACAACCCCATGCTGATGGTGACAGGACACGGGTCTGCGTACCCTGTGCCGAGCAAGCCCTGGCCCTGCAATCTGGTCGGCCAGTGGCTACACCTAGCTTCAATTCACCTATCTCCCAGGCTTAAATCTCTCTCCTGCTGAGTCGCCTACAAGTGGGGAATTGCAGCCTGCTGGGCCTTCCAGACTACCCACGGCTGAACAGATTATTGCTAGGTTGTCAGAGCGAATGGGCCCTGGTAGAAAGCGGCACCAGTCGCCTCATGTTTCTGTATGTTCTATGAGAACTGAGGGGTTTGCTACTCCGTGTGACTTTACCCCTTCTGATGAAGGGGAGTTGTTCTCTGTCTCAGGCTCATCTGATGAGAGGCCGAGGAGTCATGACGATTCTGGCCCTGAATACTGGGGCCAGTGTGACACTGACGACTTGTTGATTAAGGTCTTTAAGGCACTGTCTATCTCTCCCCCCGGTCAGGTCCCCAAGCCTAGAGGGGAGCGTTTCCATACTGCGACTGCACGTTTGGAATTTCTAGAGCAGGCTCATTTCCATGCCCTTGTGCTCAAGGAATGGGAAGGCCCCAGTAAACTTCCAGGGGTTCCAGGGGACTGGGATAGGAAATACTCTTTTCCCCCTGAGGTGGTTAATTGTTGGTCATCACTCCCCGTGGTGGATGCGCCGATCATAGGGGTCCCTAACCCCCCCCTTTATTACAACCCCTGCTTATAGTACCCTTCGGGATGCTGAGGACCAGCGCATTGAGCTGCTGGCCACCCATGCCTTTTCTTGTGCCGGGACGGCGCTGCGCCCGGTCTGTGCCGCAGCCATTACTGCAGTGCCCTGCAGAACCCTCATCAAAAAATTGCTTGATCATCACCCCGAGGATCTCCCCTGGGAGGTGTTTAATGCACTCTCCAATTGTGATGTATTTGTGAAATGTATTCTATTAGCGCTGGATGACGCGATTAGAATGTGTGCAAGAACTTCCGCCCTTGCGGTGTCTGTTCGTCGCTTGGTCTGGCTGCGACAGTGGGGTGCTGATGAGGTTACTAAAAAGACTCTTACTGGTCTCCCCTTTAGAGGGCAACGCCTATTTGGGGCCCGTCTAGACCTGTTCGGTAAAAAGGGCAAATCACCCCTTCGCAGACGGCCGTCTCGGCCCCCTCGGGGCAGGGGCACCCCTCCTACCCCCTAACCTAGTGTTAAACAAGAACCAGGGGTGTCCTTCTGGATTTTTCATGCAGACTCCTGCCCCACGAGCAGCAGACAACGCTCTGGCCCCTCCGGCGGGGCTAATCCCAAATCTTCCACCAAACCCCCTCAAGCATGATGGGGCCCCTCTCCCATCTGAGTAAGGGGATGGCTGCAGCACCTTGCTCTTATCAGGAGGCATCTCGCCTCATTCTGGTGGATTCAGGAGGTTGTGTCCTCCAGATACAGGATAGCGTTTGCAGCACGGCCTTTCCACAGTCCCCCAAAGGATGGGTCGGGTTGGCCCATTCTGGATTCACAGCAATTCTCTAATTACAGGCAGTTTCCTGCTTGGAAACTCTGAGTTGGGCCATCAGCACCTTGCTCCCAGTGGGCTTCTTGTCGTCTGGGGAACTCTACAATGCTTATGTTTACATCCCTGTGCCCTCAGGTCTCTGAGGCTCTTCAGGTTCGTGTTGGAAGTCCAACACTGTTAATTGTGGCCTTGTTATCTGGCCTCTCTTCAACTCCCAGGGTGTTCACTCAGGTGCTGACGATGGTGATGTCTCTGATGAGACCAAGGGGCGTCCACGCGATGTCTACCCGGACGCCCTTCCTCACTTCCCTGTCTCTGCGTCAGGATTGTTGGATACCCGGCTGGTGGGTCCATTGGGAGTCATTTGGATGGGTGTTCAATCACCCCAAGTCCTCACTGTTCCCTTTAATGGTAACTCCATTAATGGGAATGTTTTCTGGAATAGGTTCAACCAGATTCTCCCCTTCCCAGCTGTATTACGTTTTTTGCTCTTGAAAGTGGATGAACTCGAGGGACCTGTCTGGGGGCAGTTCCTTCTTGCCCCTTCCTGGAAACGGTCACCATGGATGCCAACCTTTCAGGTTGAAGGGGAAGGTTTCTGCTGAAACCTCCTGCGATTCTGGTGGTGGTGAGGCCCTTAGAAGGTCCTTAAGCCTATTGAATTCTAAACAGTGAGCGTTTTTCAGTTGGCTCTATCTCGCTTGACCACTCCCCTTCTGGATATGCCAGTCTGGGGGTGCTCGGTCCGTCTGACGACAGATGTCCTACATTAATCATTGGAAGGGGCCTGGAGCTGGCGGACCTTCCAAGGAGTGTCTATGTTCCCTTCCTGGGTGGAGACAATGCTCCCTGCATGTTAGTGATATTAGCTCTGGCGAAGCCCCTCTGCGACAGGATGTGCTAATCCCCGTGTCGCTATGGAGTCGAACCAGTCGTGGATCTGTTGGGTTCCGTCACCTTCACAGGCTATCGGCCTTTGTTTTCCTGTCCCAAGATCCTATGTCAGTGGTCCGGATGCCTTTAGTACCGTCTTGACAGGACGTTCGGTTATGTATGTCCTTCTCCATTCCCTCTGCTAGGCAGGGTTCTGCGTAAGATTGCTCTGGTAAGGGGACCAGTGATTCTGGTGGCCCCCAGGGGACCTAGTAGAGTGTGGTTGCAGACATGGTACTGTGGTCATTAGCTCTGTACCTTGCCAGGAGTGCCAGTTTGATCACTCAAGGCCCCCTTTACGCCACTCCAATCTCCAATCCAGAATGGGCCAACCCGACCCATCCTTTGGGGGACTGTGGAAAGGTGGTATAGCGGCCCTTGCCTCTGCCTATTACGGGCAATCTGCAAGAGACCCTCAGATTGGAGGTTGGACTAGGGTCCCTGGCCTAGTTGGCCTGACTGCTGAAACATACATCTTGACGGAGACAGGTTTATCTGGTTTGTCTCGGTGTTCTGTTACTATGGGTAGGCTAGGAGTAATCCTCTTCCTCTTCTTCTTCTATCTGTTATAGGGTATGGCATACCCATATTGATTGGTGTGAGTCTAGGTCTCTTCCCTGTTGGGCGTTCTTGGTTCCCAGGGTTCTAGAGTTGGTTTCCGCATGATTGGAGTTGGTTCTCCAACTCAGTACTCTGATGGGTCAGGTTCTGCCCTGTCCACCTTGCCTTAGTAGTCTCTGGCTCAGTCTTCCTTGGTTAAGACTTCTTTCAGGGGGTACTCATGTGCGTCCTCCATGTAATCCTATGGTCCCTGTTGGGATTGAAATTGAATTCATTCTGTCTGCTTGCAGGATTGTCCCTTGGTCCTATTCAGGATGCTGTCTGGCTGCCCTTACCCTCAAGGTTGTCCTTCTGGTGACTGTTACCTTGGTCAGGCTTGTGTTAGCGGGCGGCTCTGTCTACCTAGCCCTTATTCCTTGAGATACACCAGGATAAAGTGGAGTTCCGCCTGAAGCCGAACTCTCTACATCTGGAGGTGTCTTATGTTCATTTATTTGAGATATTGTTATCCACGGCTATCCTCTGTTTCCTAGCAATGCTGAGGAAGTGGTTCTGCATTCCTTATACAGGTGTTGGCAGTTTTTTTCCTTGGGAGTCACTGTATCCTTTAGGGGAACTGAGGTTCCTTGGGGCTTGTGGTCATTACATCCTGAAGGTGCCCGATCTCGTCTGCTCTCGGGAGTTGGGCGGCTTGGTCCTGGTTATTACCTTAATGGATGTTACTCCTGGTACCTTGTTCGGCTTTTGGCTTCTGCCAAATCTATTGTAGCAATCGGATTTGTCAGGCTGTTACTCAGGCCTATTCCAGCAAGGGGAAGAATCTCCTTTCTTGCCTTGATTCCTTTTCTACGTGTGCTTGATGCCTCTTGGGCCTTTCAGCACCGGGTTTCTGTTGAACTGGTTGGCTAGGCCACTACCATTGGCCTTCTGCTCATACCTTTTGCAAGGTTTTTACAATGTTGATGTTAGGGCCTCAGCTCATGCTGTCTTGGCCGTATGGTTCTGCAGGTGACAGTGGTTAAACTGTCTGCTGTTGTCATTTTTTGTTGGGGATTCCACCCTACACTGCTTTTGGATGTCCCAAGTGTAAGTATTATATCTGGAGCAGGACGTACTGTATACTAAGAATAATACAATTCTGTGAAATACTCATCTGTAGAATTGATATTATTTGTATACAGTACGTCCTGCTCCACCCCACCCTGTTTTTTTTTGCATTTTTCTGGATCCTCTGTATGGTGATTGTTATCATTGCTATCATTACCAGTTGTTCTGGGTGGTTTAATTCTCCCGGCTTCTCGTTCACTGCTTTTCAATGCTGGGGATTTGTGGGAGGTCCCTGGGTATTTGAAGGGCCGGGAGGAGCCTGTTTTTCCATGTCTCTGCAGTGCAGCTCCATCTGGCGGAGGGTAACCCAAGTGTAAGTATTCTATCTGGAGCAGGACGTACTGTATACAAATAATATCAATTCTACAGGTGAGTATTTTACAGAATTGTATTTTTCCTTGGCTTCTGCTTCTGCTTTATACTTTATTCCTGGATAGAAAATTATATTACTATTTAGTTAGGTTAATCTTAGAAATTGATGATTTTCTCTATCTGTACGAATTCCCATGAATCCACTGTTTTGCTGACCTGCTCAGTTGTTTGTTTTAGTTTTTAGTGGTTTATTACTTCAGAGGTATAATGTTCTCTCTCTTTGTTTGTTTATGAAATGTAGGTGGTGCTTAACCTTTTGATGAATACGGGTCACTTATATAGGTCCTTCTACCACACCCCTACACTTATATGTAACATTACCCACATGTTAGCAATACACATCCTGATTGGCTTACATCTCTGAATAAATGGGTCTGTTATTTATAGCCCCCCCCCCGACCAGTCCCACACCTTTACCACATTCCCAATACTCAACTAATTTAAGCTCCCACCAATGCTAAGCATACAATTATTACAGAAAAACTATTTTACCAAATTATTCTGTGCATTTGCCCCTTCCTTACTGTACCCCTATTTAGCTATCTTTGCACGTCAGTTCCATTTACCCCTCCCACTTTCCCCACAGCAGGCCATGGTCCAAATCAGATGGCTCCAAGGGCCACATGTGGACCCCAGGCCGCAGGTTGAGCATGTGTGGTAGGGCAGGCTGATTCATTACTAGCGCCAGGTAACAGCAGATGAGCATCTGTACAGTGGCGCTGAGAGCGACCACTAGTGGTCGCTTTGATAGGCGGTGAGTCGCTATTACAGAGTGCCTCAGTTGCTATAGTAACATGGCCGCCATTAATGAATGTGATGGTTGTGAGTCGCTATAAAGGCACTATACAGTCGCTCACCTAAATCTAATGGTGTCTGGGCATTCCTATGCTGCTCTAACACCACCAATTTTTTTTAATCTTATAGTGCCAATTATAACATTGGCAAGATAAGTTTAAAAATAATGTATATATTTTTTATTTATTTTTTTTGTTTATTACATTTTTTTTCTAATTTTTTGTGTGTGTGTGTGTGTGTTGAGTCAGGCATTATTAATGTAAATAAAAACAAGACACAAATGTAAATTAAAATTTTTAAATTAATTTAAAAAATGGCCCAACATGGGCCAAAAAGTAACGTACCGCACAGTGGCAACCCTAATTCCCTCCACCCTGTGGCTGATTATTGTTCTCCAGCATTTTCCGCGTCCTTCGGATGTCTGCGATGCTCCTGTGTGCAAGCTGTTTGAAAGAAAAGACAAAATTAAGTACTGCAGCTCAAAATATACAGTATATACCTATGAAAATAATCAAACCTGTGTCTCCATTCTATATTATCCACCCTAGTCTCACATCATAAACTACCTAAACTAACCAAATAAGGCCTACTTGTCCAGCGGAAGAATGTACTTCATGTATTGGTCAATTACTCCTGAGGCAATATGATATAAAATCATTCACCTATCAAATTTTATTAATGATTGTATATACTACCGTATTTTTCGCCCTATAAGACGCACTTATTTTTCCCCAAAAGTGGGGGAAAAATGTCAGTGCGCCTTATCGGGCGAATGTAAAAAAAAAAAAAAAATTAAAAAAAAAATTAAAAAAAAAAAAAAAAACTCACCCGTCCCCCCATTCCCAAAGGCTGTGTGGCATCCCCATCCCCCCATTTCCATAGGCAGTGTGGCCCCTCTCCCCCCATTCCCACCCCCTCCCCCCATTAGTATAGGCAGGCGCCATAGTAAAAAAAAAAAAAGTTAAACTCACCTGTCCGCTGACACCACTGCGCTGAGCGGCCGGCTCCGTGAATGGGGGGGGCGTGGCCTGCGCCGCAGCATCGACGCAGGCCACGCCCACCCCATTCACGAGCTGGCTCTGTCCCGGCCCCGCCGCTGCGATCGCTGTCTTTTCAGGCAGCGATGACAGCGGCGGGGCCAGAGACAGAGCCCCTGCCACTCCTCCATCTGCTCCTCCACACGCGAGCACGAAGGTCCCGGCAGTGGGTGGGCGTGGCCTGCACCGGCGCAGGCCACGCCCACCCGCTGCCCGGACCTTCGTGATCGCATGTGGGGGAGCAGATGGAGGAGCGGCAGGGACTCTGTCTCTGGCCCCGCCGCTGTCATCGCTGCCTGAAAAGACAGCGATCGCAGCGGCGGGGCCGGGACAGAGCCAGCTCGTGAATGGGGTGGGCGTGGCCTGCGTCGATGCTGCGGCGCAGGCCACGCCCCCCCCATTCACGGAGCCGGCCGCTCAGCGCAGTGGTGTCAGCGGACAGGTGAGTTTAACTTTTTTTTTTTTTTACTATGGCGCCTGCCTATACTAATGGGGGGAGGGGGTGGGAATGGGGGGAGAGGGGCCACACTGCCTATGGAAATGGGGGGATGGGGATGCCACACAGCCTTTGGGAATGGGGGGATGGGCATGCCACACAGCCTTTGGGAATGGGGGGATGGGGATGCCACACAGCCTTTGGGAATGGGGGGATGGGGATGCCACACAGCCTTTGGGAATGGGGGGATGGGGATGCCACACAGCCTTTGGGAATGGGGGGATGGGGATGCCACACAGCCTTTGGGAATGGGGGGATGGGGATGCCACACAGCCTTTGGAAATGGGGGGATGGGGATGCCACACAGCCTTTGGGAATGGGGGGAGGGGTATGCCACACAGCCTATGGGAATGGGGGGAGGGGTATGCCACACAGCCTTTGGGAATGGGGGGATGGGGATGCCACACAGCCTTTGGGAATGGGGGGATGGGGATGCCACACAGCCTTTGGAAATGGGGGGATGGGGATGCCACACAGCCTTTGGGAATGGGGGGAGGGGTATGCCACACAGCCTATGGGAATGGGGGGAGGGGTATGCCACACAGCCTATGGGAATGGGGGGATGGGGATGCCACACAGCCTTTGGAAATGGGGGGATGGGGATGCCACACAGCCTTTGGGAATGGGGGGAGGGGTATGCCACACAGCCTATGGGAATGGGGGGGTGGGGATGCCACACAGCCTTTGGGAATGGGGGGAGGGGTATGCCACACAGCCTATGGGAATGGGGGGAGGGGGATGCCACACAGGCTATGGGAATGGGGGGATGGGGATGCCACACAGCCTTTGGGAATGGGGGAGGGGTATGTCACACAGCCTATGGGAATGGGGGGAGGGGGATGCCACACAGCCTTTGGGAATGGGGGGAGGGGTATGCCACACAGCCTATGGGAATGGGGGGAGGGGGATGCCACACAGCCTTTGGGAATGGGGGGAGGGGGATGCCACACAGCCTATGGGAATGGGGGGAGGGGGATGCCACACAGCCTTTGGGAATGGGGGGAGGGGTATGCCACACAGCCTATGGGAATGGGGGGATGGGGATGCCACACAGCCTTTGGGAATGGGGGGAGGGGTATGCCACACAGCCTATGGGAATGGGGGGAGGGGGATGCCACACAGGCTATGGGAATGGGGGGATGGGGATGCCACACAGGCTATGGGAATGGGGGGATGGGGATGCCACACAGGCTATGGGAATGGGGGGATGGGGATGCCACACAGCCTTTGGGAATGGGGGAGGGGTATGCCACACAGCCTATGGGAATGGGGGGAGGGGGATGCCACACAGCCTTTGGGAATGGGGGGAGGGGTATGCCACACAGCCTATGGGAATGGGGGGAGGGGGATGTCACACAGCCTATGGGAATGGGGGATGCCACACAGCCTATGGGAATGGGGGGAGGGGGATGCCACACAGCCTATGGGAATGGGGAGAGGGGGATGCCACACAGCCCATGCTAATGGGGAGAGGGGGGTGCCACACAGCCCATGCTAATGGGGGGAGGGGGATGCCACACAGCCCATGCTAATGGGGAGAGGGGGATGCCACACTGCCTATGGGAATGGGGAGAGAGGGATGCCACACAGCCTATACTAATGGGGGGAGGGGGAAAGCCACACAGCCAATGGGAATGGGGGGAGAGGTGGATGCCACACAGCCTATGGGAATGTGGGGAGAGGGATGCCACACAGCCTATACTAATGGGGGGAGAGGGGGATGCCACACAGCCAATGGGTATATGGGGAATGGGAGGGGGGGATGCCACACTGGATATACGGGGAATGGCGGCATGCTACACTGTCTATGGAATGGGGGCATCCCACACGGCCTATGTGAATTGGATAGGGCAATGCCACACTGTCTGTAATGGTGCGTTTTTGATTGAAATTTTTTTTTTCTTATTTTCTTCCCCCAAATCCTAGGTACGTCTTATGGGCAGGTGCGTCTTATAGGGCGAAAAATACGGTAATTAGTAAATAGGGAAATACAATAGTAGATTTGGGGGGGTAAGGGTATGCTTTGAGTGATCAATACCCTTACTTACAAGATCTGGATTACTGGTTATGCCCCTACTCTCCTATATTCATAAATGTTTATGGGGGAGGTACAGCTCAATTGTACCTGTTATTGGAGAGCTTTGCCTGGGGAGCTGGTATGATACAAAGCGATCACAGTAATATAAAAAATCATACATTTATTACAATAATTTCTTTCCATATTTTACACACATCTCATTTTTTTTCTCCATATTTTACACATAGAAAAAGGAGAATAGTGTACAATGATTCTCTGCTTTGAATAGCTGTTTGGTGCCTCTTTCATTTGAGGCATACCAAGCTGTAGTACAGTAAGTAGCAAGCACTTGGGTTTTGTTCCTCTCAGGTGTAGCAAGTAATGATTAGGTGCAAATGTTTTGCTTGGGATAGCTTCTTCAGTGCACATTTAAATCTAGTTTTGGTAGTGGAGAAACACTCGTTTCAGAATCAGAATTTTTTTTTAATAGAAAATAATAAGTGCCATCTTATATTTTACATACCTTCAAAACAGGAGTAAAAGAGGACCAGCGCTTGTTTCAGGTTGCCCTTGTGTAGTCAGGTCAGTTCAGGTCAAATACTTGTTATTTATATATTCCCTTATTAGTGGAGGCTCACCATTAGGTAGTATAATTTAGTAATAGAAGTTGTACCTGGTTTAGGTTATATCCTGCTGCTGTCCCCTTTAAGGTGCAGGCTGTAAGGGCATATGAAAATATATATAAATCAAACTATTGTGATGCTATGTATGTATAACAATTGGAAGCTGGCTTACCCTTGTGTTGCGATGCGGTGCCTGTCTGGTTAGACAGGTAAGAGGACCAGCGCCCAGAGCCTCCCTTTCCCGAGCGCGCCGCTATGTTGGTGTTCTGCAGTGTGCTCTTTCAAGTAGGGACGGCGTGTAGGGGTGGTCCTGTCACTCGGGGGCCGCCCAGAGGCGTCTGTGTAAGGTGGGGACTTCCGCCCTCAGGACACCTGACTGCCAAGTATTGGCAGTTCCTGCAGTTGACGCTTTTGGTGTCACTATCGGCTGGGCGGCCCCCTCATCGCAGGCCGGAAATGTGTGTCACAGGGGCACCACCATATTTATGTTTATAGCTTATTTGCTCCGTGTGTGACCTCTAAGTTTTTTTGGAGTTGAGCATTGAGTCATGTAAATATAGCGGATATCCTGACATACTGCCACTGCCTTTACAATTCTTATTTTGTTCCTTTTTATTTTTACGTTTGTCTATCGCAATAAATGGGCTTCATTTTTAGTGTATTCTGGTCTGTATTGATTTCTTTTGTTTCAGTACGCTGTCTCCTTCTCTTATTATTTGGTTGTGTGATTAAACTAATTTGATTCACATTATATTAGAGGGATGATTTATTCTGATATTTAATTTATCTGGATTTTATATTATTTTTCTTTCTTATTTTATTGTTATTATATTTATTGTATATTTATTTGTTCTATTATGGTACCTTCTCTACTTCATTTCATACTTACTCACAATACCTTTCTTTTTAATCGACAACTCTTCAACCAGTTACAAGAAACATCCATGGGCACCATCTGTGCACCATCTTTCGCGAATCTCTACCTAGGCCTTTGGGAGGACGAGCTATGGGGACATGAAACATCACACCAATTCATGCAACACATAATAACATGGCGTCGATATATAGATGACATCCTGATCATTTGGGAGGGCAACACAGCCCAGTTGGAGGAATTTGTATCCACCATCAATATATACACATATAACCTAAAATTCACATTAGAATATGATGAGAGGGAGGTCAGCTTTCTAGATCTAAAAATACGGAAAGATCCATCAGGTGTTATCTCAACAAACTTTTACAGGAAACCCTTGGCAGCGAATAACATCCTCAAGGCCTCGAGCGCACATCCAACCTCACTAAAGGATAGCATACCAAACGGCGAGTACCTTAGAGCCAAACGGAACTGTACAAACTCGGAAGACTTTAAGAGAGCAATTTGGTATTAGAGCCAGACTAAGGGAAAGGGGTTATTCTAATAACACCCTCAAGAAAGCCTACAACAGAGCCCAATCAAAAGACAGAACTACTCTGTTAAATAGTACAAGAAGCAAACAAAACCAGCCAGAACACCCCCCCCTTTATACTTACATTTAATGCGCAAAACCAACACATCAGAGAAATCCTCAAGAATCACTGGTACATTCTGAAACGTGATCCAGAAATAGGCGGATTTATACCAGAAGTCCCGAAACTCACATTCAGGAGAGCAAAATCAATCAAAGATGAACTAGTAAATAGTCATTACTTTAAAGAGAAAAAGAACAGATGTTGCAAGATCACAGGTACATACAAATCTGAAGGTTGCTCCACAAAATACATAAATACATAAATTAAATAAATATGTAAAACCAGGCAAGACCATAACACTCCCATCAGGACAAACACTGATCCAAAAATATTACGCTAATTGCAATACCACAGATGTGGTATATATTCTCATGTGCCCATGCCTTAACTTTTATGTAGGAAAAACCAACAGAAAATTAAAAATATGCATGTATGAGCACATTAGAGATATTAAAACAAAAATGTACTCACTCCGGTAGGAAAACACTGGGCCCAGAAACATGAAGGATCACCCAAAGGAGCAACTTTCCAAGTATTAGACAGGATACACCAACATCCACGAGGGGGCGACTTTAGAAAATTTACCTTACGGAAGAAACAAAGTGGATCACCACACTAAAAGCATTTAACCCCCGGGCAGAAACGATGCATGCAGTTTTGTCCCCTTTTTTAAGTGAATAATAGAGAATTTGATCTAATGATAACTAAGATCTAAACCAACAAATAAAAATAACAAATCTATCTATAGTAGTGTATACCATAAATAAACCAACCAGAATTGAATAACAGTCACGTGAAAAGAACACAAGAGATACATAAGAATCCCTCATCTCACACAATGATTTTATAATAAAAAACGGTCTGTCACTCTGTTGATAGTACTTGCTTGATGTGGTGGCATCTTTTCAAAAGGTGACCACAACAGTTTCCATACCTTCCAAATTTTCAGGGTGGGAAAGAGGGACAATTGTTAAATTAGGCCATGCCCCCAATTGAGGGATGGATAGGAGATAGGATGCAACAGTTACAACAATATAAACATTTTGAATTGGCCAATGAATCATTTATTGATGCAGCTCTTCATGTTACACCTCAAAGACGGACAAATGTGAACCATGAGGAACAAGGGGACATGGACCCAAAAGAGGAACAGTCCCCCCAAATCAGGCATGCTTGGGTGAGATGAATTTCCTCTATTTTATTCAAACTATTTTGAGGAAGCCACTGGTGCATCATGTTGAGTTTCTAAGGCAAAAAAGAGCTATTGGCTTCACAGCTAGGAGATCATAGGTATCCCTAGATGCAAGGCCACCATCAGGAATTTTGTGTTTCATACATAAATGTAGTGTGCCCCCCACCAACGTCCAGGAAAAAAAAAAAAGATGCATACTCACCTCCTGTCCTTCATAATCTCTGGTATGCAGAAACACTGTGGTGCACTCTGACTGCCTCATACAGAGGAAGCATGCCAAAGCAGTTTGTAGCACCCCTCTGTGAATGCAGCAGCATTGGGGATGGGTGAGCTCATAAAGAATCCAAGGCCACTTGCATGCCTCAGGACATGATCTCAAAACTACATTTTAGAGAATTGGACACTGAGCTGGCAGCT
Organism: Gastrophryne carolinensis; assembly: GCA_027917425.1. Taxonomy (NCBI): domain Eukaryota; kingdom Metazoa; phylum Chordata; class Amphibia; order Anura; family Microhylidae; genus Gastrophryne; species Gastrophryne carolinensis. The sequence goes on along the minus strand of CM051237.1, from coordinate 370,516,974 downwards.
GCAGTAGACAGGAGGCAATGTTGGACCTATCAATATAAATAACTCACCGTAAGGAAATATTACCGATTTTAGGGCAAATGCATGTAGAAGCAGGCTCAGTTCACATGGTCACATGGACATAGAAATTTCCTGATTAGCTTACCTCTCTGAATATATGGGTCTGTTATTTATACCCCCCCCCCACCAGTCCCACGTCTTAACCATGTTTCCAGTACTCAACACATCTAAGCTCCCACCAATGCATCATACAATTGTTAAAGAAAAAACATTTTACCAAAACGTTTTGTGCCAACAAATTCAGACTTGGTGTCACAGTGTTTATCAGCCACCGCTGTTGCCTCTATTTGGCAATGTACCCCTCCTATATCACTCTCCATGCAATTGCCTCTTGTAATTGCAAAAAATGGCCCAATAATAAAAGAACATGCATGTAAATATTCTGGATGGTGGGAGGAGGGGACACTTATACCCCCAGCAATAAGAAATATCCAGCCAGGCTTTTTATTTAGTCCACCTTTTTTATTTTAATGGAAGGAAGAGGAAATCAGGGGTGGTGGATTCTGTCACCCCCATACACTAAACTTGTCACTCCTGGATTTTTATATACCAGGAGAGAATAAACCACAAACTTGGCAGGAGTTTTATTCAGTTCAGGTGTATTAATGACCCCTCCTCTCATTATCCGACATGTATAATGTAATATTACACACTTGCTCTCCTTTAAGCAACTTTACACATTAGTTCTATTTACCCCTCCTACTTTCCCCACAGCAGACCAGGGGCCACATCAGATGGCTCCAAGTGCCACATGTGGCCCTCAGGACAAGGTTGAGCATGTGTGATGTAAAGATAAATTCCCTCCTATTTTTATATAAGTGTAGACCCCCGAATGAAGCAGCGAAGATCTTTAGTTATATCTTTGGCTAATATAAGGCTGGCCACTAGGGGGCAGAGCATGTACTGGGAGGGATCTGTAACTGAGTTCCCTGTGAGAGGGGAAGACAGGCTGTGTGAGAGCTTGATCATGTGAAGGTCTTGTGTAGCAGCCAGGGGCGGGTAAGGGAGACAGGCAATCCCTGGGACATGAGCATTGCTGCAGAGAATGGCCCCTGGAGCTAAACATGTCGCCCAGTGATATAGGGTTGGAGAAGTGGAGGTTTTCCATCAGGGGGACCACCCAGCTAGATAAGAGGAGGCATTATTAAGTTTACAGAGCAGCAAAGAACATGCACTGGACTGACAGCATAAAGGTACTGCCCTGCACCAAAATTCCCCCGTTTGTAAGGACTGTTAATTTTTTTAACCAGAAAATAATTGAGCAATGGTTCCTGCTGGCCATGTGGTCAAACTTCCCTGCTGTTGGAGTGGAGCCCTGACTTTAATAGACTTTTATTGTTATTTATAAACCAGCACCCAAGAGTACTTTTTTCACACATACACTGTCAAGAGGTCTCAGCAGATGGGCTCCAGTGACTCTCATCCTTAAATGTGCCCTTCTGCACCAGCTGAGGATGTTACATATTGAAGAAAACACACTTTTCATCCTCCATGGCTTATCAGCATCCCTGGCATGTCCTCTCTTCAGGATAGTGTCAAGCGTTGACATTGCATCTGCGATCAATGAGATTGCACTTGTCCTGGCTGTTTATGAAGCCTCAGATGTCCCCTATACAATAACACAATCTCATTGTCTGCACTTTGCAGCAACAGTCAAAGCTGGAAGGCTGTACATTTTGTACAGTGCTTACTACTATTAGCGCTGTGTGCAGGGCGATTGTGAACATGTACGGAGGGAAAGGGGCAGACATCAGACTCATAAGAGTGTTGGGGGGGGTCCACATCGAGCAGGACCATTTTTCCATGAGTCTTTGAGGGCAGGGAAAGGGGGGGATTTTCCCCTCCCTCTGCCTTTTGCAAAGCTATAATCTCCCGGAAAAGGCACAAATGGTATTGCTAAAGTTTTACCATATGTGATTTGTACACTTGTAGAAATACTGAGAGAGAACCTTTAAAAACAAAACACTTCTGAGTGCAGACTTTATATTCATGAAAATAAATAGCCCAGTGTGCAGTGGAGTCTGAGTAAGTTTTCACTCAAGCTGGATTTTCAGAATTAGCTTGTCCACACACAGAAAAAATACATTTAAAAAGGCATTTATGTGAACCTGGATCTTTAGCATGACCCCCCCAGACTGGCTGAAAAGCACATTAAGGCAGGGCTTAAACCTGATCCCCCCCCCCCCCCCGATTGTATATAGACTATCGATTACCTGCTAAATTGTACCATAAAGCAATATTTAAAAAATCAATGCTAAAATCAATGTATTTATACTTATATATATATATTATAATATAATATAGTATTGTATTATAAACAGGAATATGAATTACATTAAAGATACTGTGCAGGCAGTAAAATAAAGAGCACTATACCCACCTTTAATCCCTCGCAGGCAATTGCTGATATTCTGTTGCTCAGACACTTACTGGATTGCCTGATCCAGTTGCGAATCAAAGCCATCAACAAGTCGCTTGCGTCTATTCAGAACCTGGTCCGCCATAATTCCTGTGATGAATAGCATGGGGTGGTCCATCAGGTGTTGAGTGGACGAGAGTGGCTTGACGATGGCGGGGGCACGGGACTGTGATCGGAGGATCCGGTAAGTGTCTGAGCGCCGGACTTTAACTTGTTGTTAATGGGGGCTTAAAGGTAAGTTGTTTTTTTTTACAGCCTGCAGAATGTCTTTAAAGTAACATAGCCTAAATAAACATTATATTAGACATTAAATTCGGACAGAAAAACAAAAAAAAACAATATACTGTAATTGATAACCGAAAACTAGACGCTAGTTAGTGCTATACATGCCATTGAGAACCTTAGCATAAAAACAGATCCCATCTGCCTCCAGAAATATAAAGGAGACCCACTGGGCCAGGGAAAGACTTCAACATCTGTGCCTCAAAGATGGTAAAGTTGGCTGGCTCTAGGTAAGACTGGACTGCAGAGGCCTTGCTGCTTCTGGATTTAGAAAGTCAGCTAGCTCTGTAAAATTGAGCAAAGGGAGCTGTGCGGACAGACTCAGTATTATAGTATCATGCTGCCCTTAGCTGGAGATGTAGAGTACTTAGCTAATACAACCTCAGCAAAGTACACCGATTAAATAACTAATGGGTCTGATGGCCAGGCAGGTCAGCTGGGTGCACTCACTGGTATCTGCTAGAGCAACAATAAAACGAAAGCACAGTGCCAACAAAAGCACAGTGCTAACGAACTATGTAAAATACACAAAATATTTCCATAATATTTGATTTGGGATGTACCCACATGTGAAATGCTGGAAGACGCTGGTATTCTTACCTCACCAGTGATCCCACAGTGCATTTGCATGTTCTTCTCCAATCCCCTTTCTATGCATGTTGATCCCTGGGATTTCACACATCGGGCCCTCCCAAATAGGGATTCCCCAATTGGTGGTTGCTGAACTTTAAGCACTGTTTAGTGGTGGACAGGCACCTAATTATTACAAAAATAAAAATATACAAGCATTTACAGTGGTGAATTTAAAGTGGAACAAAACCCACCAGCTGCCACGTTGAAATATACGTTGAAATATAAAAGATTCTAGGGCTGACTACTGGCTTTCCCCTGGGGTATCCCAAAACAGGATGCTCAGCTGTGTGAAACCCCCAGGGCGCCGGTAACCACATATAAGTGCCAATATAAATAAACAATCAGATAAACTAATAAAGTGCTAGTGCTAATGTTGCCTAAAGTTTATACTAATTGCAAAGTGTAAGAGGACCTGAAGGTAGAAAACAAGAAAACAGTTTAGCAAAAATAACATAGCATCACCGGTCTCTGTGGTTCGCCACACGCCCCCTCTTCGATGCCCCATGTGTTCCGTAACATCCAATCCCATTACTTCCTCAGGGTGGTAATCTGTGAATTGTACTACTACCTTTTAAACCTGCCCTCACTCCTCCGCCACGCCACATCCAGCCCCGAATGAATGCCAGGAACAGGAAGGTGGAATCGTCAGGTGAAAGGCTTTCACTCCACAAGATGCGCAGTTGCCTCCCGCTGAGGGCAGGAAAGAACCAAGGCACCTCCCCTTGGCGGAATGGAGGCCCCCGTCAATTCTCCCCCCAGCCAGGGAGACGCACCACCATTCGGCGATCTGCCAATGCTGGACGAAGATGATTAAACATGGGGGAGAATTACAAAAGCAAAATCTATTTATAAACAACAGTATGTTACAATCTAACCATATTTTACAACCAAAGCAACACCAACATCCTCTAATGCTACTCCCAGCGTTATTATGAAGAGGAACTCCTATCCTAGATTGAGTGAAACTCCCAGGGGACCAATGACTATAATGATCCTACAAAGTATAATATGCAAGAGAGAAGAGCTATAAAACAAAAGAGGATGAATCCGATCTTCTAAGTTAAATAGATAACTAATTTATATAAAAAAGTCAAGTGTGACCTTATATGCCAAAATGCATAATCTAATAGAAGAAGATACATGTCAGACTCCAAGCCATCATATGGGCGCTCCTGGATATCCATTATTTGCTAACTCCTGGATGTACATCCTTAACCACTCCACCAGCCATCATCATTAAAGCCCCACCTAATGAAACAAACTCAATATGAACCCTTCAACCAAAGCGAAAACATACCTAAAAACTAAGTGAAAACCATATAAGTATACCATATAAAAATAAGAGTGAAATAAGGGAAAACACCAGCTAACTCTACACCTACCACCCTGTGTCTAAACTTATATAGTAATTAAATACTAATACATGACCCCATACCTCAGTCCTTTTGTGCCAAACTAACCCAAAAATGCTGTGAACTTGATGTCCTTCTTAAGCCCCATAGGGACCTGGGTGTCCAAATTGCTGGAGTAAAGTCTCCACCATGAGGACCTCTACTTTTTCAAGACTGTCACTCTCAAACTGTCAGAATTGCCCCCATGTACCTGTAATCAACAAATGAGCTGGTACCGTTACATCGATGATGTGTTGCTGTTGTTGCAGGGGACGGTTGAATAGTTTTTAGGCATGTTTTGACTTTGGTTGGAGGGTTCATATTGTGTTTGTCTGCTTAGGTGGCACTTTCACATTGGCAGTGATAGCTGGAGGAGTGGTCAAGGATGTTTTCACGCATTGAGCTCCAAGCTTTTCATATGTCAGAGTGGTGTCCAAGCCAGATATCTTACCAACTGCTGTATTGAAGAGGAGTGTGGGATGTTAGATGTGCCCAACAGTGGCTTATGGACAGATACATGAGTCGGATATCCAGATTTATGCAAATAATGGATAACCTGGAGCAACCATAAGATGGATTGAAGTCTGACATGTATCTTCATTTATTGGATTATGCACTTGGGCATATATAGACAAACTTGTCATTCTTTTTTTTATATAAATTACTTATCTATTTAACTTAGAGGATCGGAAACCCTGCACCATCATTGCTCACCTGTGGCATTGTCCTGACCTTGCATTCTTTCGCCAGAAATGTTAGGGAAATTGCTCATCTCTAATTTGATTAAGTCATAGTGTTGGATTTGTTACACCCTCTGACCAAACATCATTCTGTGCAATGCTTAGGAGCTGTCTGTCCACTGTGCAACATGCTCCTTTTTATTGAGACTTGTAATAGACTGTACTGTGTGACAACCAATCAGAACACAAAAGCTTATTTTCTTACAAAGCCTATATTTCCATATCACCTGTCTCTAGGCGGCTCTGCAGTACGGGCGCTGAGAGCATCCCGCAATCATGTCATTTAGCCCCACACAAAAAATAGATAAATTACATTTTATTTTACATTTGACCTTTTTGAGATGTGTGAGTCAAGGCTGCCACTAAAACATATTTACTTGACTAGATAATAACAATGCTGTCTCATGCTTGCCAGGAGTTTCCCCCCTAATTTTAGACATTTCAGTAATGGTAAAAGTTTTTATCCCTGACCAGTGGACTTGACATGCAGTACTTTCTGTGGAACACTGACCTTTATGTTGGGAAAAATTGATAGATTATGTCTGAAAGGTGAATCGAGCATTCATGAATAATGTAAGAGTTGGGTCAGAATAGCTTCAAAGATGCTGGTGAAAGCAGGGAATGCAGACATTTTTGTATCAGCATGAATAAGTGTACATTATTGGTAAACTCTGTTGAATATGAGAGTGGCAAAGGCAAATGAAATGTGTTTTAGGACTGTAAGGATTATCAGGAGGATAAATAAGATCTGAAATGATAATAATAAAGAAACACTAGCGCCAATTAGTGGCAGGTGTTTTAGCGGTGCTCCTGCAGAAAGTCATATGTATCACAGTCAAAATGTCTTAGCACCTTTTCTTAGCGTCAACATAGTGTTCCAAGTATCAATAATACCCTGTGTAATCAGAGCGCCAGCACTGTCTGTTGTGCAGCGCCACATCATATCAGACGCTCAGTGGCGTTATCCCATACACTTCCATTGAGTTTTGTAGTGATGATATCTGTACAGCTTCTGATTAGCGTTTTCATTTTTTTTTTGCCCACAATCAACTGACAGGGGATCCTTGGCCTGCTCAGGATGTATTTTACCTTTATTAAATGTTTTTTTTCTTTTATTCGTAAACTAGCGTTTTTGTGCCTGCCTTTCAAGTGGCTGTGCTTTTGTGTATCCCCAATTTCAGTCCATGTGTTTTCGCTGTGTCTACTTTAGCATTTTTTAATCCTGCTTAAACCGGACCTTCACCATGATTTATTGAAAAGCCCAAACCCTTAAAAAACTATTCCCCAGCATCTAAAATTATTATATTTTAAGTTTTCAGTCACTTACTTATTATTCTTTCCTCCACTGGGCTGCAACTCTGTTCAGGACTTTAGGATATGGGTGCCACCATCTTGACTCAGAAGCATCACACTAACTGAGGAGAGGAGAGTGGGGCGGGATATAGCTGTGCTTTGCTCAGACAGAGCAGAGATGGGGTCAGGAAAAGGTCAGCAATCCCAGAGTGCAAAGCAGCACAGTCAGAAGGCACTTCCTGTTTGCAGGCTGCCTGATGTTCCATGAGCCGCCATCTTGGATGTTTAAAGGCTCATAACATGCAGTAGATGCAGGTAGGATGATTTTTAATGTGGGCAATCTGTATGTATGGGGTGGAGGAAACATATAAGATAGACTCTTATTCAGGGTGAAGGACCGCTTTAAGGAGCTGTGCACCTTACCACCCAGTTGCTCACGCAAGTGCTATGCTTTTTATTTATAAATATTGCTTAAAGCGTCTGGTTTCGCGCATTTATCAGTGGTTCTACGCCTCATCCTGCACAGTGTTCTTTCTGTGCTAAATGTGCCATCTGCTTTCTAGCATTCACACCTAGCGCACCCTAGCATTCCAGTAAATCCAGCAAAATTGTGGTATTTTCATTGGTTAGAATGCTGTCATTTATGCTGCGCTATAACTGTTCTCCTTGTGCACTTCCGGTTTGCCTCTGCGGTGACAAGATGCCCCCCCCCCCCCCCAGATGCAGGCAAACCCACAGCCCCAGCAGCACTTCCAGTGGGTCTGAAGCTGTCTCTCTGAAAATTTTGTTCTTATTGTTTCAGGGCTTCATAAGCCGTTGAGCTCCTCCACACCCCTTCCAGTATTTTCCCCCGAAGCCAATGTCAGGTAATTATGGCATCCACACACCAATAAATAGAAAATGTTTATATAGTTCCTTGGCCTCCTCAACCCACCTTGTCCCCATCAGCATGAAGTTGGGTCCAGCAGCATGGGCCAAAGCCAGAGCTGTGATGGTAAGTAACATAGACCCAGGGTTGCAAATCGAGCTGCCTTGCAGATCTCTTTATCCTATTATTGACAACACATAAGGAACCATTTTTGGGTCTTACAATAGATTTTGTAAAAAATACTTTGAAAAAGGCTTCTCACTGTCCTACGTTATTTCATGTATGCAGGTAGTTGTGCACAATGCGGTACCACAAATCTTAAAGTAAACCATCACCCTTAATTTTATATTGCACATCCATTCCACCATTTACACCTGGACCTGTCTGGAGTCCCTCAGATAGTGTGTGTTTTCTCCATTCCAAATTTGGATGTTAATTATTTTGATTATTGCAGATTAGCATAAATACACTCATCTCTGCTGCCCCCTCCCCCATAAGTATGGCCCCGCTGCTGCTCCCTCCTCTCCTGTGAATATCACCCTGTATGTACCTCTGCATGTTCATGTGGGGGCGCATGTCATGTGGCAGTGCATGTGGAAGTTTGTGCATGTGTGTGGCAGTGCATGCAGGAGTGCTTGCATGTGCCATGGAGTATGTGCATATGTGTGGGAGTGCATGTGCAGGGAAGTGCATGCCTGTGCGTGCAGGACTGCATGGAAGTGCATGTGGAAGTACATGCATATGCAGAGGAGTGTGTGTATGCGTGTGTGGAAGTGCATGTATGTGTGTGAGAGTGTGTGCATGGGAGTACATGCATATGTGTGGGAGTGCGTGTCAAAGTGCATGCATGTGTGTGTTAATTCATGCATGTGGGAATTTGTGCATGCGTGTGAGAGTGTGTGCCTGTGTGTTTATGTGAGTTTGTGCATGTATGTGAGATTGCGTGAATGCGCATGGGAATGAATGAGTTTGTGGGAGTGCTGCCACCTCCTTCCCATTCTCCCACTAGTACGCGTTCATGTTTGTGGAAGTGGGTGCATGTGCGTGGGTGTGCGTGCATGCGTGTTGAAGTTTGTGCATAGAAGTTTGAGGGGACTGCAGAAAAAGGACCCTAGCCCCATAATTCTCTGATGACTTCTCTAGAACTCTGGAGTTTTAATGTGGCCCAAATGTGGAAATCCATATTGAAATGAGCTGCACACACTTAATCTTTGAAGTTTGATCCCAGTTCCATGTCCTCAGCCATAATGATGCCCTTACTTAGGTTACCACTTCTGTAGCCCTGGCTCTGAATCCAGTTAGAGAAGCATCTGCTAGGTAAGCAGCAGCTGCCAACAAACCTGGTACACATTTTAAAATCTCTGGTTGAGGAGTTACCTCTTCTAAAGGTGACTTTAGGCAAAATTCTAATTTTCTAATAATGATGTACCGAGCTCCCTTAAAGTGGACCTCCAATCAAAAAATCAAAACTTAGTAAATTGCTCCCCTAAAGCACCTTTATGACAGTCAGTGACATCATCTTTTTGAGAGTGATTAACACCATGCAGATGTTTGGAAGAGCAGGCAGATTCTGCACTCCTAAACATGCATGGCAGCGGCCATCTTGCCACACACATGAAGAAGCCGATTCTGATAAACCATGTCACTCAGTCAAAATCATCTCATAGCTCTGTACAAGCATCTCTTATTTCAAGCCATAAGTACGAAACATTCAGCTGGAATAACTCATCTTTGAATAACAAGCTTCTCCTTGTTTCTAAGGCTTATATCGCTCTCAATTTGGCTGCTTATACCACTGAGCATAAGAAGGGAAGCAATTTACTAAACTTTCTTTTTTGACTGGAGGTCCACTTACTGTAACATATTCATTTCAGAATCCAGGGGATCTTTAAGAATCTTTGAAATTCAAAAGATTGAAAATGGTGCAACTAATTCTGAAACCTTAAATATCACTAAAAGGAAAACTGTGCTTAAAGAGTAAATACAGTTTTGTTTGATATTTTGAAAGTGTATATTTTTGGGTGCCAAAATCCTAAAGTTGCTGAGCTGAGATGGTTTTTCTTAATATTTTCTAACGTTAGTAAATGTGTGTTTCATTTGTTTCATTTGTTTTCATTATTAGCAATCTTTTGCTATTGCCAAAACTTGGTGTATGTTGTCAATAGCAACAGACTGCAGATAGCTGCCCAGAACACTGCTGCTGGACATGTAAGATTGAGTGAGCTCCCTCACCTCAGCAGTGGACATAGTAATAGTGTTCTGTGTGTACAGGGCTCAGTTCTTGGTGTACAGACATGGTGTATGTTGCCAATTGCAACATATTGCAGGTAGTGAAAAGTGCTTCCGTAAAACACACATTTACTAACATAGGAAACATTGGGATGATGGAATTCTAAATGCTAATGAAGAAAATACCAATTTTTCAATGTGTCTGAATGCTCCATAGGGGAGCTGTTATTTAAAAAATTAGTAAAATAAAACATTTGCCTCATTACAAAATAATCTGCTCTTGTTGAATGTATTAATCTCAAAACTCAGGCACAAGGGATTTATTTTTTTATTCACGCTGATTTCAAAACGTCTGATATGGGGTCCCCACCACAGCTGCCATCTCCCGCCATCCAGGCCTGAAACTCTATTCTCTGGCACTTCCGTGCCAGATCACACCCCCACCATGAATCACAGGGGGTGTGACCATGCCCCTCCATTCACTACACTGGAGAGAAGGAGTGTAAGGCCTCGCCCACTTTCTTCATTGCAATACATGGAGAGGGCATGGCCACATCCCAGTGATTGATGCCGAGTCGCAATTTTTTCCTGCCATCAATCCCATTCCCAGTATCTGGTCTTGAAAGAGGCGGGAGGTGGCAGCAGCGGCGAGGGTCCTGATAAAGCAATCAGGTGGGTTCTGGAGCACTGGACCTGCAGTAACAAGCAGCGCAAAACAAAAGGTAAGTACCCTCTTGTTTCTTTTCCCTGGCTGAATCATTTTAATATGCAGCAAAATGGTGGCTGGCCCAGGCTGCTCTGCTGTTCATAACACCATTAAATGGAAGAACCCGGCCACCCCAGTACTTACCTTTTTTGGGACCCTTCTGTGGCTGCTGTGGAGCAGCCTATCAACTTGCATGGCCAGCGCTGATAGGCTCAGACACTGGCCACGCTGATAGGTTCAGCCCCCGGCCATACTGATAGGCTCAGCCCCCGGCCGTGCTGAAAGGCTGCTTGCGGTCACATGGGAGTGCAACCCAGAAGAGTCGAGTATCTGGACAAACAGTACTTTCTTTTAATGGCACGACGCACAGCAGGGCAGCACGTGTCAGGCTGTCTGGCTGCTGCATATTCAAGAGGGACTATGATAATTTCTGACAATAGTTCCTCTTTAAGGTAAAATGTATAGTTCAAATATTCTGCTCCACAACAATATATACAACTAAAGCTAATAACATTGCAAACCCCAATGATGACACTCCATAACTCCCCACCTTTTACAAGCAAATAATTAACCCTTCTAACACTAGCTACTTAAAATTTACGTAGATGCCTTGCCTTCCATTAAATGTCAGCTACATAAATTTAACGTACCTGGCTTTCTCCCTTGCTAGCGGCCAAAAGGTCAAAAAATGCCACTCACCTGACCCCCCGATCACTCCGGCGTGGTCTCCACCCGGGGGGCCTCCGATCCCCCCTGGGCTCTTCCGACCTCAGGCGAGGGCCCGGAATAGGGCCCCCCCTGCTTCCGCAGCCATTGCCGCCAGAAAAAAAGGCATTTGTTTAACTCCTTGCGCAATACTTCCCGTCAGGTCTTCTCTTCGCCGGGGGCCTCTGATGCCCCCCTGAGCTCTTCAGTCTTTGTGGCGTTATCTTGCTAATGTCATTCAGCTCCTGGCCTGACAGTTTGTCAGATGCAGTGATTGCTGGAGAGAGGGGTGGAGGGCCATGGGATCCTCCGATCCCCTTAATCCCCACCTCCCTCCAGCTATCACTACATCTGTCATCACGTTCAGCAAGGGACAGAGGAGCTGACGATCATGGGTGAGTAAAATTTTTTTTTTTATGTAGGTTTTTTTACAGTTAACCCTTCCATGAAACCTCTATACCAGTTCACAAGGCTCAGGGGCTGGCAAGCCACCTGCGGATAGAGTGTGACTTGCCATTAACCCCAAGCCCCCATTACCTCCCCCCCAAAGGGGAGAAGAAGAGCCTGAGGCCACAAGACTATGGGGGTCCCTGCGTCCTGTTCTAAATGCCCCCCTAGCTGGTCTCCCTGCTGGTTATGCTGCGAAGGGGGGACCCCGCACCACTTTGGGGGGATTTTAAAAGTTTTTAATACTTAGAGAAAAAAACAAAAATGGGGTCGCACCTCTGAGGGAGGGGACCTTAACCCTAGCCCTCCCCCATTATGGGCACAAGAGCCCAGGGACATTTAGGATGTGTAGCCCCTAAAGCTGGTCCCTGTGCCCTGTTCCACAAACCCTGCAGGGGCTGGTTATGCTGGGTTGGGGGGGATACCACGTCATTGTTTTTTACCCTTAAAATTCCCCTCCTCGGGAAGGTGATTCCCCACACCATTTACTTACTTCACCCTTTATAGTGTGGATAGTAGTTGTATTTTATTTGTAAATGTTATAAAGTGATTCGGGGGGGGGGGGGGGGTACTGATACGATACAATATGTGGTACCGCTTTTTTTTTGTTCTTTCCCCTCTCTCTAGGCAATGTTTGCCCATCGCGTCAATATGTATATAATAGTTATCTTGTATCAACACTATCTTGTATGAATGCCATTAAAAGAAGGTACCGGTTGTCCAGAAACTCCACTCTTCTGGGTTGCACTCCATGTGACTGCAAGCAGCCTTTCAGCAAGGCCGGCAGCTGAGCATGTCCATGGCCATGCATGTCCATGGACATGTAAGTTGATAGGCTGCTCTACAACAGCCATAGAAGGATCCCAGAAAAGGTAAGGTCCTTTTAATGGCGTGATAAACAACAGAGCAGCCTGGGCCGGGCCACCATTTTGCTACATATTGAAATGATTCAGCCAGGGCAAAAAAAAACAAAAGGGTACTTATCTTTTGTTTTGTGCTGCTTGTCACTGCAGGTCCAGCACTCCAGAACTCACCTGATTGCTTTATCAGGACCCTCGCCGCTGCTGCCACCTCCTTTAAGGCCAGACACTGGGATCAAATGGGATTGATGGCAGGATGAAATTGCAAAGTGGTAGTACATACTAAAGCGGATTCCCTCCTAGTTGTTACAAGGAAGTTAATCTTCATTTCTTCTATAGTTTCTATGCATTTTTCTACATACTATCTTTAGCCCCTCGCACCTTTTCTCTACATCCTACTCCATTCCGCATAGCTCTTTTTGTAGAATAGATCATTTCTTCATCCCCCAGTCTGTACTACCTGCCATTCTGAACACTAAAATATATAATGTCCCTTGATCAGATCATAATCCAGTCATGGCCTTAATTGACCTAATTTCGACCAGGAACTGGAGAATAAATGACTCCTTCATATGTGTTCTTAAATCCAGTTTGCCTTGCAGGATTATTTTGCCAGCTCAGTGTCTTCTCCAGTTATTCTATGGGAGGCCCAAAAAGCGATCATGAGAGGCAATATTATAAGTATAGCCTCATCAAAAAGAAAGAAAGGTTGGCTAAAGTAAAATATCTCACTCATACATTTAAACAGGCCAAGGAACAATGGAAAAGGTACCCAAACTCCAAGAATAATAAGGAAATTAGTTGAGAAATTCAGACTGGAGCTTAATATGATATTAGATGACCAGGCCAAGAATAGACTCCATTGGAGCAAGCAAAAATTCTATGTTAGAGGGAACAAATCAAATATCCATGTTAGCCTGAAGGCTAAGTGTGGACAGTCCCATTTGGCGTCAACCCATAAAGCAAAGACTGGACAATGGGGCGATTAGCGCTGACCCAAATAAAATTGTATCCAAGTTCTGGGATTTCTTGTCGTTTTTTTAAAAAACATTTTAAGAACATTGATCTACCCAGAATCACCAAGAATCACTTAGATTCCCCAGTCACACTGCAGGTGCTTATAGCAATAAAGTCCCTGAAATATTCCAAAACTCCAGGCCCAGGTGGGTTCAGTGGGCTATACTATCAGGTGGATTTGTAGCGGATCGGCAAGTGGGTGATAATGTCAGACGGGTTGCTCATCTGGTCCACCATGCCGATTCCAGAGCTCTCCCTGTTTTCTTACTGGCTTTAGATATAGAGAAGACCTTTGACACCTTATCCTGGGATTACTTGATGTGGGTGTTGCAGAGGTGGGGCTTTGGTGCAAGGGTTCTGGAATGGGTCAAGGCTCTCTGTGCCACCACAGTGGCTCCGGTATGCTGTCTACGTTTTTTTTCCAATCTGTTCCCAATCTTTTGAGGTACTCGACAAGGCTGCCCCTTGTTCCCAGTTCTTTTTATTCTAGCACTGGAGCCGTTGGGTATAGCGATGAGGAACTGCCCAGATATTAAGGGAATAGAGGTGGTGGGAATAGAACATAAAGCTCTATTTTTTGCTGATGATGCATTATTAGTGGTATCCTAGCCTCTTACTTCTCTCCTGAACCAATTTAAACTTCTGGACCACTTCGCTCATGTCTCAGGTCTTACAATTAATGGCGAGAAGTCCAGTGCAATAAATATATCTCTGTCAGTTGGTGTGGTAGACTGGATCAAAGCAAACTTCCTATTTAACTGGAAAGTGGATTCCCTGCACTACCTGGGGGTGCACATCTCTCCAACATATGCCGATTTGTATGGAGCCAATTACCCAACCTTATTCTGATTTGTACACTGTCTGCTGGACATTCGGATTCACATCCTATTTCATGGTTGAGGTGCATTAATGGCATAAAGATGACGATCCTCCTTAAACTCCTGTACATTTTTAGGACTTTACTAGTTAAAGTCCCACTCCATATGCTCAGTATTATGCAAAATAATTTGCTGGCTTTTGTCTGGCCTTGTTAGACCATAAAACAAAGGGAGGACTGGGAGTGCTGAATATCATAAAATATTATAAAGCTTCCTAAATTGCTTAACTAGCCCCCATGCACTTGAACTCAATGTGGATATTCTTGGAGCTACCGATCGGCTCCCCATTTTCAATCGACAACCTGCTTTGGATGGATGGATGGACCCAACCCTTCGACCCAAGACACTTAGCCCAATAATGCTGCACTCCCTATCGGTTTGGGACTTAGTGAAGTACTCTTCATCATTAATGTCCACTCAGGCGCCATTGGTTAATCTATGGGGTAATCCAAATTTTGTCCCGGGCTTACAATATAAATTAGCATTCAAATGGTGGACAGATTGGGGCACAAATAGGATATTCCATCTTCTATTTGACAGGGGCCTTTGATCATTTGAGAACCTGAAACAGAAAATAGATATTCCTCAGAGAGGTTAATTTAGATATCTTTAGCTTAGACTGGATCCTACCCCTGACAAAATTGAACCCCCCCTTCCGTAGGTGGATGTTGTTTGAGGAACTATGTATGACCCATACCACAGGGGTGCGATCTCTATACTGTACTCAGCCTTGAACAATCCCATCGGTATATAGTGAAATGGGAAAAGGACTTAGGCCCTTGACAATCTCAGTGGGGACAGAAGGGAATATGGACGGTGGCTTTTAAATGTTCCATAAACATACTAACAATTGAAACGGCTTACAAGATTCTGTTCCGCTGGTATTTGGGTCTCAACCACCTTGGTAAGACGTATGTGGGATGTGCAAATACGTGGTTTAGAGGTTGTACTGTTGAGGGCAATTTCTTCCACACCTGGTGGACATGCCCTATGCTGATACGTTTCTGGAGCCAGGTCTATAAGATAGCCAGCAAAATCTTTCACAAGAGCTTTAAGAATGACCCATGGACAGCATGCATTATTACATCTTAAGGCCCCTGAACGTATGAGTAGAAAGAACAAACTATTTGTATACCTGCTCTTGGCAGCCAAACAAACGATTGTTAGTGTTCGGAAGAAGCAATTTACTCCCCTGTCTGAAGTGGTCAACTGGAAGAATGGGTTCTTTATAAACGAAAGATTATCCAGTATCATTAATGTTTCCCACAATACATTTCTGTCGATCTGGAAGCCATGGAGGCAATATGCATGGCCTGGCATGTCCCCAAAAATTTTGAATTGAACAGGTCGTGGGCAGGGTGCAACACCCCTTTTCCCCAAGTGTCTTTCCACCTTTCCTCCCCCCTACTCCTTCCTAGGTCCTAGATCCCCCCTTTTCTTCTTTCCCACCAGCTACAACAAGCTGGGTACGCCTAGAAATCTTAACATGCGTACTTACAGAGAATATATGGTTTGTAGTGGGTATTCCAAATGTAAAGGGTTGTTTTGGTTGAAGTAAAATAATCCTTACACACATGCTTTACTTTGGGGTGTTTCGCAACTCTCCCCTTTACAGTACCTATGTGTGTTGGGTATTGTTCTGTTTGGGGGACCTTGCTTTTTCAGATTTAACTTGTTTTTTCTTGTGTGCATATTTTTTGGTAAATTCTGCTTTTTTAATTCTTTGCACCCCTGTGCAACCAAATAAATTAATGGATTACTTCCAGAACACTGCACCCACATCAACAAGTCTGGTACACCTAGAAAGCTTGAGGCGTGTACTTCCAGGAATATATAGTTTGTTGGGTATTTCAAATTTAAAGGGTGTTTTTTTTCTTGAAAAACTGCAAGAGTGCATAGCATTTGTATTTTATCTGAAAATCTCCTAAAGCGCTGTTTCAGTTTGGGGGAGTCTCCTGGGTAGGAAAGGATGTCTATCACAACCTATGTGGTACTGCTGTAACTGGGAGATATAGGGATTTTACATGCAATACAATTTTATTGAAAAACAATTACAAAAACACTACAAATTGTAAAATATAATTTTCTTGGGCAACCCTCTTAAAAATCACAGTTGGACATGTGTTACGCAAAATAGTGAGAAATGGTCTGGCAAAAGACGGTGACAAAAACTTCAGGTATGCTGGCAGTTAAAGGGTTAAGGGACATTAACTGGGGAGTGTAACCTCAGAGGGAAAAAAAGATTGACACATTCAGATTTCAGAGATATACTGTACAAATCTTGATACTGACACTCAATTACACAATTACAAAGACTTGCCAATGCAGCCTGGTAATACGTTCACATACTGTTACCAAGAGAGTGATACCTGCCATTGAAGTGTCTTGGTTATGGCTCATTTCTGATGCATCTTCTATTTTATATGTGCTTTTCATTTACTGTATGCTACATTTGCTTTACATCTACAGTACGTTGCATCTGCTTATGTATCTGCCACTGGGTTTGTGCTTGAGTAAATCACATCATATGCACATCGTAAATCACATCATATGCACATAATATGTGCACAAACTAGAGCGTTTTTAAATGGGTCCTTCAGTAATGTGGATGGTCTATGAAAGTATTACACTGTAGCCCTGTTTTGGGGTGGGTTATGATAAATGCACCGCTCAAGACAGGCTATGGTACTAACCTGAAAGCTATCAAGGACACGTGAAATGCTGGGTTTGGTTATAAATTGGTCAGGGCCTCTACTCAGAAGTCGTTCTTGGTGAAGAATTGAAATTACCTGTCTGGGAAATTAACCACTTAAAAAGTAATTTGTAGCAGAGCAATTACTACTCCCAATAAGCATTTATCGCAACAAGCGCTTAAAGGGTAATTCCACTTTCAATGGCATTTTTACAAGTTTACATTATTGTGTGGCAGTGTTCTAAGTTTATCAATTATTTTGTTTTAATTTTCAATTTGTTTGCAACTCTGTGTTATAAAAGTTGTTGTAAAAATGTTTTCCATAGCAACAGTGTGTTTACCTTAGCTATGTACACCAAAGTGGAGTACATATCACAGACTTCCTCACTCTAGCTTTATAATCATCTGATTGCATAAGGCGTGGGGTTAGGCTATTCTTCTGAAATTCAACATCAGTCTGGAACAATAACAGTCTTGTGTTCTATTAGCAAGGGTTAACCCTTTTGTTGGCAAGCACATAACACCTACGTGCTTGTCAAGACATTAAGGGCCAAGCACCTAGGTGTTGTTGTGGCTCCCGAAATACCCCGCGGCCCCCCACGCTCCTGCCGCTGCTGACTGCTGTAGAAAAAAAAAATGACATTTGCTCACCGGCGGCCGCGATCCCTCCTGCCGGGTCTCTTCTTCACTGGGGGGGCCTTCGATCCCCCCCCCCCCGGCTCTTCCATGGTGAGGAGAGGGTGAAAAATCGCCCTCTCCCTCACTTCATGGTTCGCCTCCTTTGTAAGTGGGGCGGATGACGTCATCTATGACATCACCCAGCAGCCGGCATTTCTTCTCGACCCCAAGAAGCTCAGATACTCCTGGTGTGAGGACAAAGGATGGAGGGGCGAGAGGGCCCTGATCTCTTGCCCCCCCAGCCTTCCTCCACCGATCATCATCTGTCATCAGAGATGATCGCCGGGCACAGCGAAAGATTGGAGGTGAGTAGTGAAAAAAAATAAATGTCATTTTTTTTAAATATGTGTGGCCCCTGCTCCCTGTTCTACAGGCCCTGCATAGCTGGTCCTGGGATGGTTATGCTGGGTAGGGGGGACTTATGTCATTTTTGGGGGGGGGATTTTTAAGGGTTTTTAACCCTTAAAATTCCCCAAAGAATGGGGGAATTAACCCCTTATGTTCTGTCGCCCAGCAGCTATAAAAAGAGAGCAGAAGCCAGAATGATTGATGAGGGAAGGAGAGGAATGGTAGGTGAGTATTAAAATAAAAGAATATTTTTTTTTTCTCAGTATGTGTTTTTTTAATATTTAACCTGTTGTGAACTGGTAAGGGGCCCATGAGACCTCTATACCTGTTCACAACGCTTAGGGGCTGGCAAGCTGAGCACGTGACTTGCTATTAACCCCCAGCCCCCCATTACCAGCCTCCCCAAAGCCAAGGAGGGGGCTGAATGGCCTGTGGCCAATTTAAGCGGTGTGGTCTTGTAGCCGGCAGGGCGGGGGACCACCAAAGCTGATTACAAACAAGACATTTCAAGGTAAAGCCTAAACTCTGCTGCAATATATATATATATATATATATATATATATATATATATCATTTTCCTGGAAATTCCGGCAAAAATCACAGTTAAACATGGCACAAAATGGTGAAAAATGACCTGTCAACAGAGGGTGAAAAAACTTCAAGTAGGCGGGCAATTAAAAGGGTTAAAAGTAGCTATGCATGTATTGTTGTGCTTTCAGATTTAGCTGTTTTTTCTTATTTGCATATTAATATTTCAGGAAAACATGTTTTTTATTCTGCTTTTTTATACATTTTTTAGGGAAACCATGTGCAACCTAATTCTTCCAGGGATTACTTCCAGAAATATGAGCCCACTACAACAAGCTGGGTACGCTTAGAAAGCTTAACATGTGTACTTTCAGGGAATAGTTAGTTGGGTAGGTCATTAGGCTGCTTAGACTTAGCCAAAGCTACCGTTAAATTGGACTTGTTCATGAATTTTTAACTCAAGGCCATGAAAACCACTCCCATTGTAGCAAAACGGAATCCCAAGAATATGAGAATCATAAAAACAGCATGCAGATAAATCAAGTAAATCACAGGTCTGGGGGCACAATCCCAACACAAATGTTTATTTTACATTCCAAAAGATGAAACCAATAGGGCAGAACACCAAAAACCTGACAAAAAATGAGTTTTCCTTTAATTAGACATGAAAAACAGAAGTGATGAGCACTTTATATGTTAAAGGGTTAACACAAAATATATGTTATAACCAAGTGGTCATCAAGGCCACCAACGTTACATCATCTCTGCCCATGATATAGCACTCACATTCTATACTGATCTCTATAACACAGTAGGACATCAGTTGTCAAATATATTTCTAAAAATAGATTTTCTCAAGTAGAGATCATGCAGTTTTATAATTCTGGTTCATTTTATCTTGGCTTTCTCTCTGTCTATGCTTATATGCTTCAGCTGTGCAGCATTTCTACATATGCCAATGTCCTTTATGAGAGAAGAATCTGCTTTTTTAATTTTAACAAGAGCTCTAATGATAAATGAAAGGGCCACTAAACATAACAACCACCAAACTGTTTTTTAAAGTGGACCAAAACCCAGACCAGGCTGGGGCCTAGGTATTGATTCCCTCTCCTTAGGGCATCCAGATTTGAGATGCCTGGCTGTGTGAACCTCCCTCCCCCATGGCATATGCATGATCACCGGGCTCTCCCTGCTATATATTTAGCAGTGCCACCCATGCCAGGCATTTGAGAATGGCCAGGAGGGGCGCACTCTCTGTTAGAGGGCAGCGAGTATGTGACTGCTGGCACACTCAGGTCTGCTCAGCCTGTTTTGGCTAGATTCAGCTGAAGCCAAGTCTTAGACGATTATTAGACAAATGGGCGGGAGTGGATCCAAGCAAGCTGATTGGACAAGAGGCCGCACATGCACTGTAGGCCTGGAGAAATATGAATTAGATTGGGCAACCTGGGGGTTTCACACAGCGGTGCATCCCAGATCAGGGTGCCCCGGGGGAAAGGACAAAATCCCAGGATAGCCAAAATCCTGGGTTTTGATCCACTTAAAAGAGCATCTTTAATAATGCTTCTAGAATGATATACAAAGTCCATTTATGTTGAATTACCTAAAGACCTGAGATCAGGGGGGTGGTTAGGGCAGGAGGCTCTCCTGCTAACATTTAGTGGGGGGCACCAGATCCGGGCCAGAGCTAGATTCTACCCGAAGCTTGCTGATAATGGATACTAGCAAGTAGTAGCATCTAGGTCAATTTATCACGCATGCCTACCATACCACCAGTTTTAGTGGCGTGACAGCCATCCCTACCCTATAAACTGGTACTGAGGTCACTTAGATCCCTTTAGTTCACAAGTGGTTAAAAAAAACAATAGATACAAATTCAAAATAAAAAAAAACTCACAGTCTCCGGTCGTCTGTGACAATATGATGCCAGGAAGCGGCTATTGCAGCTGACATCTGTAGTGAAGGGGACACTGATCTCCCTTCCTCCCCTCTAGGGTAATGGCGGGCGAGGGAAACTTTTAGACACAGGGCAGTAAAACAGAAATAAAGACACTAAACAAAATATTTTAGTAATCTAATTTTCACTATACTTACCCCACCCTCTTCTTCCTTGGCATCCATCCAGAAGCAATCCTAGGATCCAGAGGATAAAATCTTTTATACTACAGTGGCAGAACCTTTTTGGGATCTCCCTTGTGGGACACTGGAGGGGAGGGATGTAAAATTCCACTCTATGTCCCTTGGAAATGTCGACTGTAAGTTTGGTCATGCTAGGTTGCAGTAGCATTAGAGTTGTTAGGATGTGCTGTGCTGGCTTAGTGACTGTTGAGTTGGTTGTTGCTCCTGAACTCCACATAGGAATAATCCTTTTTTCAGCCAGCCTGACAGCTGTGAAACATGAAGAAGAGGAAAATCTCACCTTTGGAAAAGAAGCCCGTTTGTCTTACTGTCTAGATCTGAGGATCTGCTTTAATAATCCCTCGAGTATCCTATCGGAGTATAAAAGCTTCCCTCCCCGGCTGCCTGCCATTATCCCTGGTGGTACATTAAGGAGTGGGGACCTGCCCCCCCCTCACTACTGATTCCAGGGAGGCAGCTGCAATAGCCACTATTATCGGAACATTATCGAAATATCGAAACATTGCAGCCAGAAGAAGGTAGAAGCAGCTTTTTTTAAATTTGGAAAAATATTTTTTTCCTTAACTGTTTGTGAACTGGTAACGGGCACACGTTCACAAGCTAGTGGGAGCCAGAGCCCAGTGCTGGATACTGGGAACTATTTGGCCAAAGGGCTTGCAAACCGGATAAACCCTGCTCCAACATTTACATTTACCTGCTCCTGCAGGTATCCGAATACATGTGCACATATACATAAAACTAACCATAATAACTTATTACATCTCGTTAAAAAGTGCTGAATATGTTATGTTGTAGAGAACCGTAGAGCTTGGTTGTCTCGTGGACCACATTTGGTACATGATAAAATTAAAAATCCAGCAATGAAGACCAAGACCTGTTCAGAAACTAGAAACCCAAGCAATTGGTCTCCTTATGTCCCAGACTGTTTTAAAAAGAAGGGTAGATTTTACACAATAGTAGACGGGGAGGCTGCACCATGTATTGCCATGTGAGCATCTGTGTAGCGGCACTTAGAGTGAGTGCTAGCAGACGCTGTAAGCGGGTTTCCGACACTGTGACCTATCTTAGCGTGCGGACAAGTGGCGCTGTACTATGCTGTCCAGCATTGACGAATGTGATGTCTGGAGGTCGCTGTAGAAGCGCTCTCCCTGATTCACTGCAAAGACAATTGTGAACGCTAGGTGGTGTCCCGAGGTTAAAGTGCCCAAGACTACACCACATCTAACAAGAGGACAACACTGCAGTGAACGATAGGTAGCGCCAGTTAAGTGCGTCCAGCACTCGGCGCTGATGCCCGTATTCAAGAAAAAATTACACACAACCAGTGCCGGCGCTCTAAAACTGAGCGCTCTAGCATTGATCGCCAGAAGCTATGTGATGATAAGATATGATAAGTCTGTTTCTCAACACATATACACCAGCACCAGAGCAAAAACATATGGAATGACATTGTTTTAACACCGTGACAATGACACTGCAATGCCAGAATGCACATACAATTCTGCATAAAAAAAAACAAAAAAAACAATAAAAATGTTTGCAGGGCAGGAGAGGCCACACAACACACTATTTATACACAACCAAATGAATTACCATTGAAATGTATGGGAGAGCGCTACTGAGCGAAAGTTACTACATGGTGCTGCTGAACATAGAGCACCGATGCTATACACTGAGCCACCACTAGTAATGCTTTTGACGCTACATGACGTTTTTTCAGGCACTTACCAGATTTACTTTTTTAAAGGTGGTTTACACATACAGCACCCAGTGTTCTCCCGCCGCTACGTGGCACTACCTGGCATTATCCTTTCTTAAATAACCCCGATAGTCTACCCCTGCAGTAGGACATCAGTAGGAATGATGGGAGGGTCATGCTAATTATTCTGTGAAGCCAGTGTGATTTGCAGTGTGCATTGTGGTGTGGATTGCAAACTGCTTTACTGTGAGCTTCTTAGTGTTTACACACCAAAAAATGCAAACACATTTTTTTCCTACCCCTTTTCCCCAAAAATTACCTGTACCTGTGATGAGGCATTTTTACAGGTGAGGTACATACTTTTGACTATCAAACAACTAGCACCCTATGGGTAATGCAGAAAAAAATGTCAAATGCTTTAGCATAGCCCATAGGGTGCTGTTGTTTCCAGACTTTCGTAAAAAATATTCTTACCTCATTGTAAACATTTTCTATCACATGTGCAGAAAAACTTTTGGAAAAATTGGTACCAATATTTTGATTTTTTTTTTTTTCATCAATATTTTTATTGAGAATATAGGAGGAGTACATAACATTGCAATATATTTTACGTTATGTGGAGCATATAACCACACCCAAGAGGGTGTCAATACATACACAAATAGGAAACAGAGTCTCCAAATGCAAGGTATAAGGTGCGTGTGGCAAAGGACCACATATCTGTACGGGAGGTTAGGAGTAGGAGGTTAGAATGTAGGACATTGAGGGGCAAAGAGAGGGAAAGAATTGGGGAGTGGGTGTCCAGCCGCCAGCAGATGCGAGTTGTGATCACCAGATCACTGGGATATGAGGAGGGAACGGTCAAAGGTCTTAGGGTGAAAGTGTGCAATCCAACCCTCCCAGGTGGTTAGGAAGGGAGCATGGTCACCTTGCATCGAGGCTGCCATCTTTTCAAAAAACGACTTCATTGATGTGAGGGACCAGACTTCCACTAGGAATCGTCTTCTTCTTCCAAGAACGTGCTATGATAAGTTTAGTGGCCGTAAGGACATGTCTGATAAGTTCAACTTGTGATCTCGTACATCCGGGGGGGTTCAAATTAAGTAGGGCAAGTTGAGGCGAGAGGGTCAAGTGTAGACCAGTTGCTCTCCTTAAAAGGTAAAAAACCTTAGCCCAAAAGTGACGGGCCACCCTGCACTCCCACCATATATGGATATATGTTCCCTGTAGGCGGCAGTCTCTAAAACACTCCAGTGGGTAAGAGGGGCAAAATCTGTGGATCTTATCCGGGACTAGGTACCATCGGAGTAGGACCTTAATATTGACCTCCTGGGTGCCCGTATTCAGGAACCATGAAAATGAGCTTCGCCATGCAATTTTCCATTCACTAGGCGATATGTTTACACCAAGGTCCGCTTCCCAACTATTCGTGTAGGTTGGAAGAGGCGCCTACTCTAGATCATTCAACTTCCTGTAGACCATGGCAATCATCCCCTTCCCAAGAGGTTTTGATCCACAAGCAAACTCAAATGTGAAGATGGTCTTATGGTACCCCCGATCTAGACTTAGTAGATATATAGTGGAATATTTGTAGGTAGCGGAGGTATTCCCTGTTCGGGATGTCTCTAAGGGATTGGAGCTCGGGAAATGTTAAAATTCCCCTATGAGAAACAAGATCTTTAATCCTTGTTAAATTTTGTGATTTCCACCACCTAAATGCGTCAGGTTCCAGATAAGCCGGGAGAAATTCAGGATTACCTAGAATCGAAAGAAGGGGAGGCGTGGGGGAGGTGAGGTGGCTTTTGGATCTGTTAATTTTCCAAACTCTGAGAGAATGCTTCAAGACCGGATTGTCAATACCTTTGTAAGCTACTGGGGGCAGCCATAATAAATTTGAAATGGCAGTCGGGGTACAACTGGTCTGCTCGATGTCTGCCCATAGTGGACTATTCTTTCCAGCATGAATAGCAGCCATTTGCGCTATCTGACATGCTGAATAATAGCGAGCTATATTAGGGACTCCAAGTCCTCCCTGCTGTTTGGATCTATACAATGTCATACGATTAACTCTAGGTCTTTGCTGACCCCAGATGAAGGAGTTTAAAGAGGATTGGAGACCTTTTAGACATGCAGCCTTCATCTGTACCGGCAGGACCCGAAAGGCGTAGAGTATTTTGGGAAGCCACAACATTTTTACGGCAGCTATTCTGCCGAGCCACGATAGATGCATTTTGGCCTATGAAGATAACAGGGAGTGGGGGTCTCTAAGTATAGCGGGGTAATTGGCAGCGTAGAGGGAGTCATAATTTGCAGTCAGGTGGACACCTAAATATTTGATATGCCATCCACACTGCAATGCACACTGGCTAAATAATTAGCATGACCCCCAATGTCAGCTCCTGCATCCACTCAAAGCTGAAACACTACCCCGCCAATTTTTTTCCAGGTTACAGACATCTTGCAGCACCCAGGAGACTTTTTCCTTTCCCAGCATCCCAGCCGTGCTTCTGCCTGGACTTAACCAACATAACCCACAATGCACAGCAGCGGGAGACCCAGTGGCACTTCCTCTTTTCAGGCCACTAGTAGATCCATATGACACCATCCAGGGGGGAACTCTACCCTGGCAAGAGTTACAAGAAGCTAAATTACTTACTGTAGCAATCTGAATTGCCCTGGGTAGGGATGCAATGAGCGATGTTTCTTGTAAGAGTGTCGGTCCAGTTTAATACTTTTCTGAAATATATTTTTGGCCCACTTTCCTCTCGCTTGTAGTCTCTGTAAAATGGCTGGCTACTTTTCAGTGTACTATTAATGAATGGTATACTGGCATTTCTGATAATAGGTCCACGGAACAAGTACAAAGCCTTGAATAACAGTATAGAAGGCTAAACCATTGTAAAAATGGAACTGATTAGATTTATACATATTGAATGCTTCGCTGGATTTGTCCTTCTAATAAACAATCTCCTAGAGGCACCGCTTTTTGAAATGCTCTAGCCTGCTTGTACGAATAAAAAGAACATGAAAAGTTTATTTTGTAGATAAACAGTAAACTACAGTTTCCCATTTCAATCCTTAAAAACCAACACAAACGAGGAGAGACTGCTCATTATTTGAAAACTTGCATATATGCTCTGAACCTGAGAAAGTTTATTATTTACATAATAATAGAAAGAACGTATGTTTTTCTTTCCACATCAAAATGCCAGTCAATGCAGACTTTCAGCCTTTATGTAAAACCGGTAGCGTTCTAAAAAATACATCTGGCAAAATTTACCTATTTTGAAATAACTGAATTTTCTCAAAAGTACCCTTTTAAAGCATTTTTCAAATGAAATACAGGTTTCACATCAGTCACTCTGAATCAAATGCATCCATCAAACCACAGGAAATTAGGTACAATAATGACACACTATGTGCAAAATCAGATGTAGGAAAATGTTTATTTTGCTAATGACTGTAAAATACATACTACAGCAATGCTAAAAAAAATCAAACCTAGGCCTAAAATTCAGACTTTTAAAGAAGACCTAGCATCACAAATTTAACTTTTAGTTGCTTTTTAAAAATAATTTGGGCAGGAGATTGGGGGGGATTCTGCCACACTGCCTATAATGGGAGAATAGGGGGGTAGTGTGCCACACTGCCTGTATTGGGAGGGGGGCTTGTGTCACACTGCCTGTATTAGGGTGAATGGGCGGGTTCTGCACACTGACTGTTATGGGGTGATTGGCGGGGTTCTGCATACTGCCTGGTATGGGGTGATCGGTGGTGGATGCTGCACACTGTCTGATATGGGGGAGATTCTTTACATTGCCTGTTATCAAGTGATTGGGGGGATTCTGCACACTGTGTATTATGGGTGACTGGGGGGATTCTGCACGCGGACTTGTTATGGGGTGATGCTATGGGTAGCTAGGTGAGAGTATTTTAGTACAATATTTGTTTTAGAATATTTTTTTTTATTTTCCTTCTCTAAACCCTAGGTGCTTCTTATGGCCATTTTCTATTTCTGGATCACTTTACTAGTTTTTCTCTAGAGATTTTTTTCAACGCATTTAAAGCGTTTTTTTTTTAAAGCTTAACATGTATTGTTAATGTTTTTAAAGGAGACACACATTGGAAAATGTATTGTTTTTGATAACAACATAGACACAAACACTGGAGTTTCCAACAATTGAGTGGAAGTGGAAGCTAACTGATTGGGTGAAGCATCGGAGGACTAATGCTGGCTTAGAATTCTGATGCTGTCCACATTTTTTATCCTCTAATTGCCCACACCACGAGGTCAGCAAACTGATAAAAGTATTGCTGCATTAAAATTCGCCATGCTGAATCTGTAGAAATGTTCAGAGGAATTGTCCAGCTCCAGATCCACGTAGGAGCCCCCCAACTCCAAAAACTGCCGAATCTGCTCCACAGACAGGCCCTCTGAGGCATCTGATGGCACCTTTATCAGCTGCTCCATGTACCCCATAAAACTCATTCACATGCCACGCAATGGGTAAGCTGCAGAAGCCCCTTGCAGAACACCCTGCCGCAGGGCAAGTGAAAGCAGCATGTGACACCCCTCTTAATCAATGATAGCTATGGGTTTTCTTATAAATCAACTTTTTCAACATAAAAAATGCTAAATTGTGTCAAAGAAATGAATAAAAAATGCTAAAATGGTTCTTCAGTTATGCTCCCACAGGTGCCAAAATATAGAGGGTAATTTATTGCTAGCGCCACTGAGCGCCACTTGTGCTGCTAAGGAGAGGTGCTGATAGCATCTGCAATGGAATGCTGCAGAAAGGCCAATGGCGCTACTGCTGATTAGTGTTTCTTGCTCTGGTGGCGGCATTTTTCTGTCTGACTTTCATAAATGTCATGTAGGCTGGGCACTAATGAAGTGGACTCCCACTGAAAGGCCAGTCTCTGCCTTTCAGTGCTGCTGGTTGCTTATAGCCATTTTAAAGCACCGTTCTATACTACAATAGACAATACAGCTCACAATCATTTTTATTGTTTTTTATTTTGCATGTTTAGGAACATAAATATTTGATACATTACAAATATGTAGTTCATCCACTTTGTGTTGCCTAGAAGTGAAATGAAAAGAACATGTCCGTTATTAAAATCAGTTTCCCTTTTGTTCATTTTACCTGTCTAGGGCTTCACTCTCTAGGGAATATATAGCAATAGCTGTTATCCACCTTTTTTATTTTGTGGCAAGTACGTTTTTAACTACAGTCTTTTGGCTTAATTTTAGGTCTGTTTTAGCTGGGTATACATATCTCCTTGCTGTTGCCACTGCAGCAATCCAAGGAGCAATCTAAAGGCACTTTGTGTAACTTACCTGAAAAAAGGGAATTAATCATTTGTGTCCGCTGGGCAAAGCCAGTCTGGGTGTCTTCTGCACCTCCTGTGGGCATGTCTGGGGCTTCAGTAGTATTTCCCCAGGCTCTTCCATTTAGTGGAGTATGCAGATATTGAGTAGCACACAGTAAGTGATGACTATCTTGGACACCTTCTCTTGGCTTTAGAGCATCTCGCCTCCTGGCCGGGCCTAACATAGAAAGTGTGTTTTTAGAAGGCCAATTGTTCATTCAACAATGCATCTGGTGTTTCAGTGAGCTGCATTGTAGTGCACTTCAGCTGCAGTATGTGGGTTCTGCATGGGGTTATGAGCCACGTCTTCTGACCATATCCCTTATCAGCTAAATTCAGACACACGCGTTAATGTTGCTTGTAACACAAACGCAAAGCTGGTTTGCTGCATTTTGCCTTCCCCTCCCCCACGTTCTGCAGTTCCACTGTTAAGAGGTCTTACAATGTGGCAATGTACTTACTATTAGCCATCCTGGTGACATTTCGTAGTTCTCAATTTCCTGCACAGGGCAGATTGGTGAAACACATGGGAGTCATCTCAGGATCTCGAAAAGTCAGACCTCACAGCACACAGCCGCATCTCATTATCACACATAACCATCCTGTGATCGAGGGGGGCAGAAGAGAATATGGGTTCCAACAATGCAGCCAAGCACATTTGGGATTCCCGCCATCTGATTGAAAGCCAGCTTTATGTTTTGCACCTCTTCCTTATCAGCCAGAAACCTGATGTAGGTAGGGATGAGGTCACAGATGGCCAGGGCCACCTCATGAAATATGCGGCACATGGTAAGCTGGCTAGTGGTGCTTAGTAGAGCAGCAGTGGCCTGAAATGTGCCCCTCACAAGGATATTTAAGGAGGCACATAGTCACATTATTCCGGGTATGGCGTGGCTGTGGATACAGTTCCAAAAGAACACCACCATCACTTGACTTATCACTCAAATCCACCACAGCCTACCGGGTGTTAACCACTCAGTCAGCCTGCAGTCGCACCACTGGTGCTTCCTTACTCTCCTTCTCCTCCTCAGCAGCAGCCACAAAACTCATTCACACACAAAACATCAGACCAAAATCGAGCTCTGTAATGCACTGCATTGCCACTGCATCCACAAGTGCACAAACTCAATCACCAGCAAACACACACACACGCACAATGCACCCCTCCAATAAACCAGCTAACACACATAATCTGACACACACAAGTACAAATACACTGCGGGCACACCCCAAAGGCTGCTCCTGTACAACTGCCAAATATAGCAAGATCTAAAAAATTAAAGGTCTGCTACTAATCCTATTTGATCTGCCGCTTATTATTTTAATGCAGTTACCTGCTATTTTTGATTATTTTACTCTGTAAATAAGTCAGACTTATTGCCAGTTAGTTTCCCCAAGCAATCAGCATAAAAAAAAATACACTTGTTACATAAACCCCTAGTTTTAAAGTAAGGAATTCTACTAGACCCCTGCCTTACAGTCTTCTAGTTCCTATGTCCTTTTTAAAGTGGGCCAAAACCCAGCAGCTTTCCAAAATATTTTTAAAGCTAAGTATGCCCCAGCACCCGCATACTCACAACTCTCCTGCGCAGCATCGCATCCATTCTTTCCACAGCCACCATCTTGGGTTTCGTCACCGGAAGTCATCATTTGACCTTTTCCTGTCTTCTGATGCTAATTCAGTGAATGCGCAGTAGCTATAGGAAGCGCTGCTGCAATCGTGAATGGGTGGCGTTACTCCCGATATGCTTCTGCTCATGCGCAGGGCTCATGCTGGCTGGAACACTGGTTCATTTGCATATGCCCTCCTTCCCCAATAATCTGCCCCCTCCCCTCCCTCTCTGCTCCTCCCCATAAGCTCGCCCTGCTTTGCCTCCACATTGCCTGGTAGACATTGCCATACAATATATATATATATATATATATATATATATATATATATATATATACAATGGAGAGTGCATGGTGCTTAAAGTGGACCAACACCCAGGATTTTGACTATCCTGGGTTTTGGTCCACTTCAGGGGGGCACCCCGATTAGGGGTGCCCCGCTGTTTAAAACCCCCCAGAAACCCCCAAACTCACCTCACCACGCTCCCACGGACAAGCGGCGGACAAGGCAGCGCGTCCGCCGCCGCCTCCCGCGCGCCCCTCTGACAGTGCGCGCGCCCGCGCCGGCCGTTTGTGAATGGCGGATGTCCCGCGGTGAGGGGGGTGATCGGCCCGGGAATCTTATAGATTCCCGGGCCGATCACCCATGGGTGACGGTCCACTTTAATCCCCTGCTCCATGCTCATGCTCCCACTCCAGCCTTTCAGGTAGGCAGGTACAGGAGCATGTGTGCTGCCGAATCCCCTGCACCCCGGCCGTGCGCGAGCACACAAATGCACTGTTGGACCAGGGAAAGGTGAGTTTTTATGGATGCCCCAGGGGTTTCATACAGCGGGGCATGCGGAGCCCGATTCAGGGTGCCCCCGCAGAATGGAATAAAACCCAGGAAAGTCAAATTCCCGGGCATTGTAGCTCTGTGGCTAGCAGAGCCATATTGGGCTGATTGAGCCTAAGGCCGCATCCCTGCTTACCCCTGAGGACACGCCCCCTCCTTCCAGCTACCAGTTAAATGTATAGAGGTGATACGTTTATGTAGAACAAAAACCTGCACAGCCTACCATGAAATCTTGAAGATGATGAAAGCTAGCCTGCCCTCGGAGCATCTAGAATGCTACACCGTGTGAACCTGTCACTCCAGGGCACCACAAAACTCACCTTTTTCCTGGCTCCCACGGCTACGTAAATATCATGTGAATGCAGCCACGCCTCTTTGGGCTGCGTGAGCATTTCCGATACCAGCCATTCAGATATGCTGGTATGGAAGCGCACTCCCTGCTGGGGATACGGCCGTCTGCCCTCCCCATTGCAGAAGATCGGCGCAGTTTGCCAAATAACATAACCAAGCTTGACATTGATCACTGGGCGAGAGCCTGCGCATGCACCTTTGGAACGAGAAAGAGGTGGGTGAATACCAACATTCTGGTTGTCCCACACAGCAGAGCATCTGAAAATCAGTATACCCCAGGGGAACAGGCCAAAAAGGGGTATGTAAAAATCCAGGGTTGTGTTTTGCTTTGAAACTCAGCATTCTGAGAGTCCCAGAGCCCTTGTGTGGGCTCTTAGCCAATCAGATGTGTATCCTGTGCATATTGATGTACAGTTCACAGCTCAGTTTGAATCCTGACATTTAGCTTAGTGAAAGGTGAATGTCTTTATCCCTGCTCTCCCTGCGTTCTGTGCCACACTCCTTCTTCCAGCCTATTTACATGGCATTTGAGGAAAGCATGCAAGTCTAGATACCATGGATACTGAGGTAGATTCCCCATGTGATCATAGGCGATGGTTAGAGAGCACCTACCATCCTAAAATCCAGCATGCCAACATACTAGAGCTGTGGATTTCCAATTTGTGCTTTTGACTATCCCAGATTTTAGTCCTTCCCCTTGCACAGTCCTTGCTGTGCAAAACCCCCAGATCGCCCACCTCACCTTTTCCAGGTCTTATGGCTCATGCATGTCCTCTTATTCAATCAATGCGCTCAGATCCACTCGTGTCAACTTGTCGAAGCTAGCAGTCTAGCCGAGGGGAGCCGAGCGGACTGGTGGCTGTTTCCCTGCTTGAGCGCCGGTCATTGACAAATGGCGTATGTGGCTGCGCACCCTGCTAAAGGTATAGCAGGTGGCGGCCCCTGCTCGTGTATGCGCCATTGGATCAGGGAAGAAATTGAGTTTGAAAATATTTCTGGGTCCTCCCCTGTGAAGGCTTGGACCCTAGGGGATTTCCTGACCCTCCACTTAGGATCTCAGGTTATTGGAAATTGTTGGAAATGGAATCCTCCTAGACAAGGAGGGTAAGGGCTGGTTCGATCAATGACCCCTAAAGACCTAAATTATTGATTGAGCTCGGGTGTAATGGACCATCCCCTAGCTCAGGGAATGTTATGGGGCTCATTGAATAGTGACCTCGCCTCAACACATTCTACATTTGTTTAAAAAAAATAGCAACATTTTATTGAGTCATTTTTAAAATTGACATAGGACAAACATACAGGTTTTTGTCACAACCACATTAATATACAAAAGTATAGTAGATTCGCTACATACAGTCAACTATGCATGTGATGAGGACAGACAAAGGTTTACAATAATATCCTGCAGTACAGACTAGTTTCGCTCATTTCTGAGCTTCATCAGTGTCTGCTAGGACTCCTATGATGTTCACTATATAAGAGAAGTGGAAATATGCTTTTGTTAAGAAACTAGAATAACCAAAATATGGAAAATATGCAATGATTCATATAATAATGTGCATAAGAAACATGGTTTTATTTGTACCTGAATGTAGAAGGCAGATGCTGCGCATGAATAGCTGATTGAAAGTTGTTTGCATTAGGCAGGCTCAGGCAGGAAGATATCAATAGCAACAGGTACCCTATAGATAAATGAGTGGGGTACCTCTTTAAATCCCCACGGTAGAGCTGTGAACGTTGTTTGGAAATGAACATAGTCAATACAAATAATATCAAGCCAAACAGTACCAAAGCCAGACTCACCATGTGTCCAGAACTACCGTGCCTGATACTGGGGCTTAATAATGAGTGCAGAGAAGACATAGATAATTTTATAGAGGCTGTGCTGTAGCGAGAATAGGAAGGTAATAGGATAAAAATATATATAGTATGGCGAGAGATGGGTTAATAAGTGGATAGATATACCAGGGGAGCATTAATAGCGCACTCCTATGTGATCAAAAACTACCCTAAAATGAAGTGCCATATTTGGTATTTGCGATATCTTTATGAGTACCTGATATGGAGTTAGGGTAAAAACGTCCTCATTTGGTCACTCAGAGAACGGGTGACTGGAGCTGTGGCTGCCCTCCCCTGATCCTTGCTGGACCGGTCAGTTGTGACAAACGGGACACAGACAGGGGGCGTTCACCGCCTCCCAGCGTCCGCGCAAACGGTCTCCCTCGCCGCTTGCAAATGTGGCTCGTAGACCCGTCTGTTGTAGTGCGCAGGACGCCGGCGTCACTTCCGGCGGCCAGAGCG
This sequence comes from Gastrophryne carolinensis, assembly GCA_027917425.1. NCBI lineage: Eukaryota > Metazoa > Chordata > Amphibia > Anura > Microhylidae > Gastrophryne > Gastrophryne carolinensis. The sequence goes on along the minus strand of CM051237.1, from coordinate 370,483,891 downwards.
CACCGCTGCATCCGAAATGCAGGTGCGCCCCAAGCCGCCGGAAGTGACGCGGCACCCGGCCGCCTAGGTTAGCATTGCGCATGTATGGGCTCCATGTTTATGGAGACCATAAGAGCAATAATGGTATAGAAAATAATAAACAAATGACTGAAGTTTAGAATGCAAAAATGATGGACAAAATCAGTATTTGCTATCCACCAAGAATGGTTAGGTAATAGTGGCAATGGGATAGCAAACAGCTTGAATAAAAAAACTAAGGCAGGCTAAGCCCCTCAAGATAAGCAGGCATGTATTTGGACACATGGTGGAGCCCAAAGTAACCCCTTTGGGCTATGGAAAGGTTATACTGTTTGTGGGGCCTTGTGCGTGGGGGAAGAATTAGGAGCAAAAGTAGGGCCTGGGAAATGCGAGATTTAATTCAATGAGACTGCGGAACAGGTGCCTTACACATTTACAACAGAATAAATCACACACACAGATGAAGACCAGTTTGTATACTGTGCAGGAGGTGGGACTTAAGAAATCTGAGCACACCACTGTTAAGTGGGAAAAGGGGAATGGTTACAAAAATGGCATGAAGCTTATGGATTCATTTAAACCAGGGGGAAGATGGGCTTTAAATTGGTTTATCCACTTTGTTTCCCTCTGGAGGGTGACCTTTTCAATGTCCTCTTATGTTAGCGTGAATTCAATCCAATCCTACTACCTTCATACCCTCCGGGTTTTGTTGGTGATACTTCAAAAAATGTCTCCCTATTGGGGTCTTTGTGTTACCCGTGCGGATATAGTAGGTATGCTCATAGATGTGTTTCTTCAATGGTCTATTTGTTTTGCCAATATAGAATTTTTGACATGAACATGTTAGTACGTAAATGATATGACAGGACTAACAGTTTACTAAGTGTTTAAGTTTTATGGGTGGGTGGCCCCCTATGGTTAAAGTTTTGTGTATGTATTTGCACATGTTGCAACTTTGACATTGGAAAGTGCCAACTGTGGTACCTGCTTATCTTGAGGGGCTTAGCCTGCCTTCGTTTTTTAATTCAAGCTGTTTGCTATCCCATTGCCACTATTGCCTAACCATTCTTGGTGGATAGCAAATACTGATTTTGTCCATCATTTTTGCATTCTAAACTTCGGTCATTTGTTTATTATTTTCTATATCATTATTGCTCTTATGGTCTCCATAAACATGGAGCCCATACATGCGCAATGCTAACCTAGGTGGCCAGGAGGCGCGTCACTTCCGACAGCTTGGAGCGCACCTGCGTTCCGGGTCTTTTTGCCGGATGCAGCGGTGCGCTCCGGCCACCGGAGGTGACGCCGGCGTCCTGCGCACTACAACAGATGGGTCTCCGAGCCGCACTTGCAAGCGGCGAGGGCAGCCACAGCTCCAGGCACCCGTTCTCTGAGTGACCAAATGAGGGCGTTTTTACAACTCCATATCAGGTACTCATTAAGATATCACTAATACCAAATATGGCACTTTTCTTTAGGGTAGTTTTTGATCACATAGGAGTGCGCTATTCGTGCGTCCCTGGTATATCTATCCACTTATTAACCCATCTCTCGTCATACTATATATATTTTTATCTTATTACCTTCCTGTTCTCTCCATAGCACAGCCTCTATCGGGCAGCCTATAGTATGTAAGGTTCACATGTCGTCTGTTTCCATCCTCACATGGCATCCAGAATTCTGATTCCCTGTTTTGTGAAATCCATCCCCCTCCAAAAAATCCCCAGTAAAACCTACCTGATCCCCTACCTGCAGTCAAACAACGGAGTATCTTTAGCCAGATGCATGCCTGTGCCAGGCAATTGGGGATGGCCAACCCAGACACAACCCCTGCTGGAGGCTAGAAGGGATGCGACTGTCCGTGTACTTAGCTTCACACAGCTGCATTTGCCTCCATTCTGCCATTAGCCGTTCTTAGTCAAAATGGCAGAATGGAGCCAAACCTGCTGAATGGCAGCCCATTGGATCTACAGTCAAGTTAGGTTGCCAGAGGATAGGGGCTGTCATATAGTTGAACGTATGAAATAGGGATGCCCTGGGGCCTGGCCAATATATGTCCCCGGTGGTCCTCCGCCGAGAATCCAGCACTGTGATTGGCCGTCCAGTTCTCACATGGGTAGCAAACTTAACCACTGTTCTAGCTGCGAGAATATCCTGCCCTCGTGAGCACAGGTGGTCCATGGCGGTGACTGGTTTTCACTCATATCAACTTGTCGAAGCTAGCAGTCTAGCCGAGGGGAGCCGAGCGCACTGGCGGCCATTTCCCTGCGCGAGTGCCGGTCATTGACAAATGCCGTATGTGGCTGCGCACCCTGCTAAAGGTATAGCAGGTGGTAGCCTCTGCTCGTGTATGCGCCATTGGATCAGGGAAGAAGGTGAGTTTACTGGACGATCTGGAGGATCTCACCAGGTTTAGGTTTTGGTGAACTTTAAATAACCCAGGTTGCCAAGTATAACTCATATACCCTAGTCCTACGACACATGCTCATGCTTGTTCAGGACCATTTTGGCCTCTATGATGAGATTCGACTCCTGCTGGAGGCTAGGGGGGATGTGACTGTCCATGTACTTAGCTTCAAACAGCTACATTTGCCTCCATTCTGCCATTAGCTGTTCTTAGTCAGAATGGCAGAATGTGATGAATGGCAGCACACCTCCGTGCATAAGCCTTTGGATCTTCAGTCAAGTTAGTTTGCTAGAGGATAGGGGCTGTCAAATAGATGAACGTCTGAAATAGGTTTGTCCCGGGGCCTTGGCAATAAGTGCCCCTGGTGGTCCTCCACCGAGAATCCAGCACTGTGATTGGCCGTCCAGTTCTCACATGGGTAGCGAACACCACCACTGTTCTGGCTGCGAGAATGTCCTGCCCTCATTAGCACAGGCGGCCAGTGGCTGTGGCTGGTTTTCCGACGTAGGACCGGTGTAAGGGAAGCTTTATGGATATTCAGGTGGGTTTTTAGTGTGTGGGACTCCAGTATTCTGGACCCCCCCTCAGTCTGTCTTATAAGGGACCAACACCTACGGTGCACGGGTGTTGGTCAATGAAATAAGTCATTGCACATTAACATTAATAATATTTGAAATTAGTGGAGAGCTATAGCCTGTGAATATAACTGACCAAAAGATGTTATTTGTTTCGTAGTTGGGGAATGGAAAAATCCTTTTTTTTTTATATTATAGTATTACTAACTCACTTTTTCTATATGGTTAATAATAGGGATGAGCGAATCGATCCGGACGAACCCGGATTCGATCCGAATTTCATAAAAAATTCGATTCGGATCGAATCCGAATTTCCCCGTGCTTCGATCGCTCGAAGTTTTCCTTTAACATCCATTCATTTACATTACAGGCATTCTAAGATGGCGGACGGGACATGTCCAGACATCTACCCCGCACCAGTGCAAGCTGGGGCACTCACATGCAGCCTATCAGCAGCCAGCAAGCCCGGTGACGTCACAGCACTATTTAAGGCGGTGGACATCTTGCTTTTCCTCATTTCTCTATTGCATTCGTGAGAGACAGGACGCTGCTGTAGTGAGGGAGAGACAGAGAGCCAGGGACAGGCAGGAGACAGGCAGGAGACAGGCAGAAAGTCAGCGAAAAGCAGGGAAAATTAGGAAAAATCGGAGGCAGTCACAGGGAGATTTTTTTTTTTTCATCCAGCCTGAGTGTTACTGGCTGGCTGACTGGCTTTGTTAGCGTTTTCAGGCTGCTTATACATTTACTGTGCATATATACTGAACTGATCTCAAGTCTGCTGTGAGGCATCCCATTCTGTGACTACCTCTATTTACTATAACCCTTTGCACTTATTCTAAAAGTAATTTGGCCTGATAAAGACACTTTTGCTGTGCATAGTAGTACTGCTCCCAGGTGCTCTCTGGTTGGGGCATCCCATTCTGTGACTACAACAGCCTCTATTTACTATAACCCTTTGCACTTATTCTAAAAGTAATTTGGCCTGATAAAAGACACTTTTGCTGTGCATAGTAGTACTGCTCCCAGGTGCTCTCTGGTTGGGGCATCCCATTCTGTGACTACAACAGCCTCTATTTACTATAACCCTTTGCACTTATTCTAAAAGTAATTTGGCCTGATAAAGACACTTTTGCTGTGCATAGTAGTACTGCTGCCAGGTGCTCTCTGGTTGGGGCATCCCATTCTGTGAATACAACAGCCTCTATTTACTATAACCCTTTGCACTTATTCTAAAAGTAATTTGGCCTGATAAGGACACTTTTGCTGTGCATAGTAATACTGCTCCCAGGTGCTCTCTGGTTGGGGCATCCCATTCTGTGACTACAACAGCCTCTATTTACTATAACCCTTTGCACTTATTCTAAAAGTAATTTGGCCTGATAAAGACACTTTTGCTGTGCATAGTAGTACTGCTCCCGGGTGCACTCCGGTTGGGGCATCCCATTCTGTGACTACAACAGCCTCTATTTACTATAACCCTTTGCACTTATTCTAAAAGTAATTTGGCCTGATAAAGACACTTTTGGTGTTCATAGTAGTACTGCTGCCAGGTGCTCTCTGGTTGGGGCATCCCATTCTGTGACTACAACAGCCTCTATTTACTATAACCCTTTGCACTTATTCTAAAAGTAATTTGGCCTGATAAAGACACTTTTGCTGTGCATAGTAGTACTGCTCCCAGGTGCTCTCTGATTGGGGCATCCCATTCTGTGACTACAACAGCCTCTATTTACTATAACCCTTTGCACTTATTCTAAAAGTAATTTGGCCTGATAAAAGACACTTTTGCTGTGCATAGTAGTACTGCTCCCAGGTGCTCTCTGGTTGGGGCATCCCATTCTGTGACTACAACAGCCTCTATTTACTATAACCCTTTGCACTTATTCTAAAAGTAATTTGGCCTGATAAAGACACTTTTGCTGTGCATAGTAGTACTGCTGCCAGGTGCTCTCTGGTTGGGGCATCCCATTCTGTGAATACAACAGCCTCTATTTACTATAACCCTTTGCACTTATTCTAAAAGTAATTTGGCCTGATAAAAGACACTTTTGCTGTGCATAGTAGTACTGCTCCCAGGTGCACTCCGGTTGGGGCATCCCATTCTGTGACTACTACAGCCTCTATTTACTATAACCCTTTGCACTTATTCTAAAAGTAATTTGGCCTGATAAAGACACTTTTGCTGTGCATAGTAGTACTGCTGCCAGGTGCTCTCTGGTTGGGGCATCCCATTCTGTGACTACAACAGCCTCTATTTTCTATAATACTTTGCACTTATTCTACAAGTAATTTGGCCTGATAAAAACACTTTTGCTGTGCATAGTAGTACTGCTCCCAGGTTCTCTCTGGTTGGGGCATCCCATTCTGTGACTACAACAGCCTCTATTTACTATAACCCTTTGCACTTATTCTAAAAGTAATTTGGCCTGATAAAGACACTTTTGCTGTGCATAGTATTACTGCTGCCAGGTGCTCTCTGGTTGGGGCATCCCATTCTGTGACTACACCAGCCTCTATTTACTATAACCCTTTGCACTTATTCTAAAAGTAATTTGGCCTGATAAAGACACTTTTGCTGTGCATAGTAGTACTGCTCCCAGGTGCACTCCAGTTGGGGCATCCCATTCTGTGACTACAACAGCCTCTATTTACTATAACCCTTTGCACTTATTCTAAAAGTAATTTGGCCTGATAAAGACACTTTTGCTGTGCATAGTAGTACTGCTCCCAGGTGCTCTCTGGTTGGGGCATCCCTTTCTGTGACTACACCAGCCTCTATTTACTATAACCCTTTGCACTTATTCTAAAAGTAATTTGGCCTGATAAAGACACTTTAGCTGTGCATTGTAGTACTGCTCCCAGGTGCACTCCGGTTGGGGCATCCCATTCTGTGACTACAACAGCCTCTATTTACTATAACCCTTTGCACTTATTCTAAAAGTAATTTGGCCTGATAAAGACACTTTTGGTGTTCATAGTAGTACTGCTGCCAGGTGCTCTCTGGTTGGGGCATCCCATTCTGTGAATACAACAGCCTCTATTTACTATAACCCTTTGCACTTATTCTAAAAGTAATTTGGCCTGATAAAGACACTTTTGCTGTGCATAGTAGTACTGCTGCCAGGTGCTCTCTGGTTGGGGCATCCCATTCTGTGACTACACCAGCCTCTATTTACTATAACCCTTTGCACTTATTCTAAAAGTAATTTGGCCTGATAAAGACACATTTGCTGTGCATAGTAGTACTGCTGCCAGGTGCACTCCGGTTGGGGCATCCCATTCTGTGACTACAACAGCCTCTATTTACTATAACCCTTTGCACTTATTCTAAAAGTAATTTGGCCTGATAAAGACACTTTTGCTGTGCATAGTAGTACTGCCCCCAGGATCTCTCCGGTTGGGGCATCCCATTCTGTGACTACAACAGCCTCTATTTACTATAACCCTTTGCACTTATTCTAAAAGTAATTTGGCCTGATGAAGACACTTTTGCTGTCCATAGTAGTACTGCTCCCAGGTGCACTCCGGTTGGGGCATCCCATTCTGTGACTACAACAGCCTCTATTTACTATAACCCTTTGCACTTATTCTAAAAGTAATTTGGCCTGATAAAGACACTTTTGCTGTGCATAGTAGTACTGCTGCCAGGTGCTCTCTGGTTGGGGCATCCCATTCTGTGACTACAACAGCCTCTATTTACTATAACCCTTTGCACTTATTCTAAAAGTAATTTGGCCTGATAAAGACACTTTTGCTGTGCATAGTAGTACTGCTCCCAGGTGCTCTCTGGTTGGGGCATCCCTTTCTGTGACTACACCAGCCTCTATTTACTATAACCCTTTGCACTTATTCTAAAAGTAATTTGGCCTGATAAAGACACTTTTGCTGTGCATAGTAGTACTGCTGCCAGGTGCTCTCTGGTTGGGGCATCCCATTCTGTGACTACACCAGCCTCTATTTACTATAACCCTTTGCACTTATTCTAAAAGTAATTTGGCCTGATAAAGACACATTTGCTGTGCATAGTAGTACTGCTCCCAGGTGCACTCCGGTTGGGGCATCCCATTCTGTGACTACAACAGCCTCTATTTACTATAACCCTTTGCACTTATTCTAAAAGTAATTTGGCCTGATAAAGACACTTTTACTGTGCATAGTAGTACTGCCCCCAGGATCTCTCCGGTTGGGGCATCCCATTCTGTGACTACAACAGCCTCTATTTACTATAACCCTTTGCACTTATTCTAAAAGTAATTTGGCCTGATAAAGACACTTTTGCTGTGCATAGTAGTACTGCTCCCAGGTGCACTCCGGTTGGGGCATCCCATTCTGTGACTACAACAGCCTCTATTTACTATAACCCTTTGCACTTATTCTAAAAGTAATTTGGCCTGATAAAGACACTTTTGCTGTGCATAGTAGTACTGCTGCCAGGTGCTCTCTGGTTGGGGCATCCCTTTCTGTGGCTACACCAGCCTCTATTTACTATAACCCTTTGCACTTATTCTAAAAGTAATTTGGCCTGATAAAGACACTTTAGCTGTGCATTGTAGTACTGCTCCCAGGTGCACTCCGGTTGGGGCATCCCATTCTGTGACTACAACAGCCTCTATTTACTATAACCCTTTGCACTTATTCTAAAAGTAATTTGGCCTGATAAAGACACTTTTGGTGTTCATAGTAGTACTGCTGCCAGGTGCTCTCTGGTTGGGGCATCCCATTCTGTGAATACAACAGCCTCTATTTACTATAACCCTTTGCACTTATTCTAAAAGTAATTTGGCCTGATAAAGACACTTTTGCTGTGCATAGTAGTACTGCTGCCAGGTGCTCTCTGGTTGGGGCATCCCATTCTGTGACTACACCAGCCTCTATTTACTATAACCCTTTGCACTTATTCTAAAAGTAATTTGGCCTGATAAAGACACATTTGCTGTGCATAGTAGTACTGCTCCCAGGTGCACTCCGGTTGGGGCATCCCATTCTGTGACTACAACAGCCTCTATTTACTATAACCCTTTGCACTTATTCTAAAAGTAATTTGGCCTGATAAAGACACTTTTGCTGTGCATAGTAGTACTGCCCCCAGGATCTCTCCGGTTGGGGCATCCCATTCTGTGACTACAACAGCCTCTATTTACTATAACCCTTTGCACTTATTCTAAAAGCAATTTGGCCTGATAAAGACACTTTTGCTGTGCATAGTAGTACTGCTCCCAGGTGCACTCCAGTTGGGGCAAACCATTCTGTGACTACAACAGCCTCTATTTACTATAACCCTTTGCACTTAATCTAAAAGTAATTTGGCCTGATAAAGACACTTTTGCTGTGCATAGTAGTACTGCTCCCAGGTGCTCTCCGGTTGGGGCATCCCTTTCTGTGACTACACCAGCCTCTATTTACTATAACCCTTTGCACTTATTCTAAAAGTAATTTGGCCTGATAAAGACACTTTTGCTGTGCATAGTAGTACTGCTCCCAGGTGCTCTCTGGTTGGGGCATCCCATTCTGTGACTACAACAGCCTCTATTTACTATAACCCTTTGCACTTATTCTAAAAGTAATTTGGCCTGATAAAGACACTTTTGGTGTTCATAGTAGTACTGCTCCCAGGTGCACTCCGGTTGGGGCATCCCATTCTGTGACTACAACAGCCTCTATTTACTATAACCCTTTGCACTTATTCTAAAAGTAATTTGGCCTGATAAAGACACTTTTGCTGTGCATAGTAGTACTGCTCCCAGGTGCTCTCTGGTTGGGGCATCCCATTCTGTGACTACAACAGCCTCTATTTACTATAACCCTTTGCACTTATTCTAAAAGTAATTTGGCCTGATAAAGACACTTTTGCTGTGCATAGTAGTACTGCTCCCAGGTGCTCTCTGGTTGGGGCATCCCATTCTGTGACTACAACAGCCTCTATTTACTATAACCCTTTGCACTTATTCTAAAAGTAATTTGGCCTGATAAAGACACTTTAGCTGTGCATTGTAGTACTGCTCCCAGGTGCACTCTGGTTGGGGCATCCCATTCTGTGACTACAACAGCCTCTATTTACTATAACCCTTTGCACTTATTCTAAAAGTAATTTGGCCTGATAAAGACACTTTTGGTGTTCATAGTAGTACTGCTGCCAGGTGCTCTCTGGTTGGGGCATCCCATTCTGTGAATACAACAGCCTCTATTTACTATAACCCTTTGCACTTATTCTAAAAGTAATTTGGCCTGATAAATACACTTTTGCTGTGCATAGTAGTACTGCTGCCAGGTGCTCTCTGGTTGGGGCATCCCATTCTGTGACTACACCAGCCTCTATTTACTATAACCCTTTGCACTTATTCTAAAAGTAATTTGGCCTGATAAAGACACATTTGCTGTGCATAGTAGTACTGCTCCCAGGTGCACTCCGGTTGGGGCATCCCATTCTGTGACTACAACAGCCTCTATTTACTATAACCCTTTGCACTTATTCTAAAAGTAATTTGGCCTGATAAAGACACTTTTGCTGTGCATAGTAGTACTGCCCCCAGGATCTCTCCGGTTGGGGCATCCCATTCTGTGACTACAACAGCCTCTATTCACTATAACCCTTTGCACTTATTCTAAAAGTAATTTGGCCTGATAAAGACACTTTTGCTGTGCATAGTAGTACTGCTCCCAGGTGCACTCCGGTTGGGGCATCCCATTCTGTGACTACAACAGCCTCTATTTACTATAACCCTTTGCACTTATTCTAAAAGTAATTTGGCCTGATAAAGACACTTTTGCTGTGCATAGTAGTACTGCTGCCAGGTGCTCTCTGGTTGGGGCATCCCATTCTGTGACTACACCAGACTCTATTTACTATAACCCTTTGCACTTATTCAAAAAGTAATTTGGCCTGATAAAGACACATTTGCTGTGCATAGTAGTACTGCTCCCAGGTGCACTCCGGTTGGGGCATCCCATTCTGTGACTACAACAGCCTCTATTTACTATAACCCTTTGCACTTATTCTAAAAGTAATTTGGCCTGATAAAGACACTTTTGCTGTGCATAGTAGTACTGCTCCCAGGTGCTCTCCGGTTGGGGCATCCCATTCTGTGACTACAACAGCCTCTATTTACTATAACCCTTTGCACTTATTCTAAAAGTAATTTGGCCTGATAAAGACACTTTTGCTGTGCATAGTAGTACTGCTCCCAGGTGCACTCCAGTTAGGGCATTCCATTCTGTGACTACAACAGCCTCTATTTACTATAACCCTTTGCACTTATTCTAAAAGTAATTTGGCCTGATAAAGACACTTTTGCTGTGCATAGTAGTACTGCTCCCAGGTGCTCTCTGGTTGGGGCATCCCTTTCTGTGACTACACCAGCCTCTATTTACTATAACCCTTTGCACTTATTCTCAAAGTAATTTGGCCTGATAAAGACACTTTTGCTGTGCATAGTAGTACTGCTCCCAGGTGCTCTCTGGTTGGGGCATCCCATTCTGTGACTACAACAGCCTCTATTTACTATAACCCTTTGCACTTATTCTAAAAGTAATTTGGCCTGATAAAAGACACTTTTGCTGTGCATAGTAGTACTGCTCCCAGGTGCTCTCTGGTTGGGGCATCCCATTCTGTGACTACAACAGCCTCTATTTACTATAACCCTTTGCACTTATTCTAAAAGTAATTTGGCCTGATAAAGACACTTTTGCTGTGCATAGTAGTACTGCTGCCAGGTGCTCTCTGGTTGGGGCATCCCATTCTGTGAATACAACAGCCTCTATTTACTATAACCCTTTGCACTTATTCTAAAAGTAATTTGGCCTGATAAAAGACACTTTTGCTGTGCATAGTAGTACTGCTCCCAGGTGCACTCCGGTTGGGGCATCCCATTCTGTGACTACTACAGCCTCTATTTACTATAACCCTTTGCACTTATTCTAAAAGTAATTTGGCCTGATAAAGACACTTTTGCTGTGCATAGTAGTACTGCTGCCAGGTGCTCTCTGGTTGGGGCATCCCATTCTGTGACTACAACAGCCTCTATTTTCTATAATACTTTGCACTTATTCTACAAGTAATTTGGCCTGATAAAAACACTTTTGCTGTGCATAGTAGTACTGCTCCCAGGTTCTCTCTGGTTGGGGCATCCCATTCTGTGACTACAACAGCCTCTATTTACTATAACCCTTTGCACTTATTCTAAAAGTAATTTGGCCTGATAAAGACACTTTTGCTGTGCATAGTATTACTGCTGCCAGGTGCTCTCTGGTTGGGGCATCCCATTCTGTGACTACACCAGCCTCTATTTACTATAACCCTTTGCACTTATTCTAAAAGTAATTTGGCCTGATAAAGACACTTTTGCTGTGCATAGTAGTACTGCTCCCAGGTGCACTCCAGTTGGGGCATCCCATTCTGTGACTACAACAGCCTCTATTTACTATAACCCTTTGCACTTATTCTAAAAGTAATTTGGCCTGATAAAGACACTTTTGCTGTGCATAGTAGTACTGCTCCCAGGTGCTCTCTGGTTGGGGCATCCCTTTCTGTGACTACACCAGCCTCTATTTACTATAACCCTTTGCACTTATTCTAAAAGTAATTTGGCCTGATAAAGACACTTTAGCTGTGCATTGTAGTACTGCTCCCAGGTGCACTCCGGTTGGGGCATCCCATTCTGTGACTACAACAGCCTCTATTTACTATAACCCTTTGCACTTATTCTAAAAGTAATTTGGCCTGATAAAGACACTTTTGGTGTTCATAGTAGTACTGCTGCCAGGTGCTCTCTGGTTGGGGCATCCCATTCTGTGAATACAACAGCCTCTATTTACTATAACCCTTTGCACTTATTCTAAAAGTAATTTGGCCTGATAAAGACACTTTTGCTGTGCATAGTAGTACTGCTGCCAGGTGCTCTCTGGTTGGGGCATCCCATTCTGTGACTACACCAGCCTCTATTTACTATAACCCTTTGCACTTATTCTAAAAGTAATTTGGCCTGATAAAGACACATTTGCTGTGCATAGTAGTACTGCTGCCAGGTGCACTCCGGTTGGGGCATCCCATTCTGTGACTACAACAGCCTCTATTTACTATAACCCTTTGCACTTATTCTAAAAGTAATTTGGCCTGATAAAGACACTTTTGCTGTGCATAGTAGTACTGCCCCCAGGATCTCTCCGGTTGGGGCATCCCATTCTGTGACTACAACAGCCTCTATTTACTATAACCCTTTGCACTTATTCTAAAAGTAATTTGGCCTGATGAAGACACTTTTGCTGTCCATAGTAGTACTGCTCCCAGGTGCACTCCGGTTGGGGCATCCCATTCTGTGACTACAACAGCCTCTATTTACTATAACCCTTTGCACTTATTCTAAAAGTAATTTGGCCTGATAAAGACACTTTTGCTGTGCATAGTAGTACTGCTGCCAGGTGCTCTCTGGTTGGGGCATCCCATTCTGTGACTACAACAGCCTCTATTTACTATAACCCTTTGCACTTATTCTAAAAGTAATTTGGCCTGATAAAGACACTTTTGCTGTGCATAGTAGTACTGCTCCCAGGTGCTCTCTGGTTGGGGCATCCCTTTCTGTGACTACACCAGCCTCTATTTACTATAACCCTTTGCACTTATTCTAAAAGTAATTTGGCCTGATAAAGACACTTTTGCTGTGCATAGTAGTACTGCTGCCAGGTGCTCTCTGGTTGGGGCATCCCATTCTGTGACTACACCAGCCTCTATTTACTATAACCCTTTGCACTTATTCTAAAAGTAATTTGGCCTGATAAAGACACATTTGCTGTGCATAGTAGTACTGCTCCCAGGTGCACTCCGGTTGGGGCATCCCATTCTGTGACTACAACAGCCTCTATTTACTATAACCCTTTGCACTTATTCTAAAAGTAATTTGGCCTGATAAAGACACTTTTACTGTGCATAGTAGTACTGCCCCCAGGATCTCTCCGGTTGGGGCATCCCATTCTGTGACTACAACAGCCTCTATTTACTATAACCCTTTGCACTTATTCTAAAAGTAATTTGGCCTGATAAAGACACTTTTGCTGTGCATAGTAGTACTGCTCCCAGGTGCACTCCGGTTGGGGCATCCCATTCTGTGACTACAACAGCCTCTATTTACTATAACCCTTTGCACTTATTCTAAAAGTAATTTGGCCTGATAAAGACACTTTTGCTGTGCATAGTAGTACTGCTGCCAGGTGCTCTCTGGTTGGGGCATCCCTTTCTGTGGCTACACCAGCCTCTATTTACTATAACCCTTTGCACTTATTCTAAAAGTAATTTGGCCTGATAAAGACACTTTAGCTGTGCATTGTAGTACTGCTCCCAGGTGCACTCCGGTTGGGGCATCCCATTCTGTGACTACAACAGCCTCTATTTACTATAACCCTTTGCACTTATTCTAAAAGTAATTTGGCCTGATAAAGACACTTTTGGTGTTCATAGTAGTACTGCTGCCAGGTGCTCTCTGGTTGGGGCATCCCATTCTGTGAATACAACAGCCTCTATTTACTATAACCCTTTGCACTTATTCTAAAAGTAATTTGGCCTGATAAAGACACTTTTGCTGTGCATAGTAGTACTGCTGCCAGGTGCTCTCTGGTTGGGGCATCCCATTCTGTGACTACACCAGCCTCTATTTACTATAACCCTTTGCACTTATTCTAAAAGTAATTTGGCCTGATAAAGACACATTTGCTGTGCATAGTAGTACTGCTCCCAGGTGCACTCCGGTTGGGGCATCCCATTCTGTGACTACAACAGCCTCTATTTACTATAACCCTTTGCACTTATTCTAAAAGTAATTTGGCCTGATAAAGACACTTTTGCTGTGCATAGTAGTACTGCCCCCAGGATCTCTCCGGTTGGGGCATCCCATTCTGTGACTACAACAGCCTCTATTTACTATAACCCTTTGCACTTATTCTAAAAGCAATTTGGCCTGATAAAGACACTTTTGCTGTGCATAGTAGTACTGCTCCCAGGTGCACTCCAGTTGGGGCAAACCATTCTGTGACTACAACAGCCTCTATTTACTATAACCCTTTGCACTTAATCTAAAAGTAATTTGGCCTGATAAAGACACTTTTGCTGTGCATAGTAGTACTGCTCCCAGGTGCTCTCCGGTTGGGGCATCCCTTTCTGTGACTACACCAGCCTCTATTTACTATAACCCTTTGCACTTATTCTAAAAGTAATTTGGCCTGATAAAGACACTTTTGCTGTGCATAGTAGTACTGCTCCCAGGTGCTCTCTGGTTGGGGCATCCCATTCTGTGACTACAACAGCCTCTATTTACTATAACCCTTTGCACTTATTCTAAAAGTAATTTGGCCTGATAAAGACACTTTTGGTGTTCATAGTAGTACTGCTCCCAGGTGCACTCCGGTTGGGGCATCCCATTCTGTGACTACAACAGCCTCTATTTACTATAACCCTTTGCACTTATTCTAAAAGTAATTTGGCCTGATAAAGACACTTTTGCTGTGCATAGTAGTACTGCTCCCAGGTGCTCTCTGGTTGGGGCATCCCATTCTGTGACTACAACAGCCTCTATTTACTATAACCCTTTGCACTTATTCTAAAAGTAATTTGGCCTGATAAAGACACTTTTGCTGTGCATAGTAGTACTGCTCCCAGGTGCTCTCTGGTTGGGGCATCCCATTCTGTGACTACAACAGCCTCTATTTACTATAACCCTTTGCACTTATTCTAAAAGTAATTTGGCCTGATAAAGACACTTTAGCTGTGCATTGTAGTACTGCTCCCAGGTGCACTCTGGTTGGGGCATCCCATTCTGTGACTACAACAGCCTCTATTTACTATAACCCTTTGCACTTATTCTAAAAGTAATTTGGCCTGATAAAGACACTTTTGGTGTTCATAGTAGTACTGCTGCCAGGTGCTCTCTGGTTGGGGCATCCCATTCTGTGAATACAACAGCCTCTATTTACTATAACCCTTTGCACTTATTCTAAAAGTAATTTGGCCTGATAAATACACTTTTGCTGTGCATAGTAGTACTGCTGCCAGGTGCTCTCTGGTTGGGGCATCCCATTCTGTGACTACACCAGCCTCTATTTACTATAACCCTTTGCACTTATTCTAAAAGTAATTTGGCCTGATAAAGACACATTTGCTGTGCATAGTAGTACTGCTCCCAGGTGCACTCCGGTTGGGGCATCCCATTCTGTGACTACAACAGCCTCTATTTACTATAACCCTTTGCACTTATTCTAAAAGTAATTTGGCCTGATAAAGACACTTTTGCTGTGCATAGTAGTACTGCCCCCAGGATCTCTCCGGTTGGGGCATCCCATTCTGTGACTACAACAGCCTCTATTCACTATAACCCTTTGCACTTATTCTAAAAGTAATTTGGCCTGATAAAGACACTTTTGCTGTGCATAGTAGTACTGCTCCCAGGTGCACTCCGGTTGGGGCATCCCATTCTGTGACTACAACAGCCTCTATTTACTATAACCCTTTGCACTTATTCTAAAAGTAATTTGGCCTGATAAAGACACTTTTGCTGTGCATAGTAGTACTGCTGCCAGGTGCTCTCTGGTTGGGGCATCCCATTCTGTGACTACACCAGACTCTATTTACTATAACCCTTTGCACTTATTCAAAAAGTAATTTGGCCTGATAAAGACACATTTGCTGTGCATAGTAGTACTGCTCCCAGGTGCACTCCGGTTGGGGCATCCCATTCTGTGACTACAACAGCCTCTATTTACTATAACCCTTTGCACTTATTCTAAAAGTAATTTGGCCTGATAAAGACACTTTTGCTGTGCATAGTAGTACTGCTCCCAGGTGCTCTCCGGTTGGGGCATCCCATTCTGTGACTACAACAGCCTCTATTTACTATAACCCTTTGCACTTATTCTAAAAGTAATTTGGCCTGATAAAGACACTTTTGCTGTGCATAGTAGTACTGCTCCCAGGTGCACTCCAGTTAGGGCATTCCATTCTGTGACTACAACAGCCTCTATTTACTATAACCCTTTGCACTTATTCTAAAAGTAATTTGGCCTGATAAAGACACTTTTGCTGTGCATAGTAGTACTGCTCCCAGGTGCTCTCTGGTTGGGGCATCCCTTTCTGTGACTACACCAGCCTCTATTTACTATAACCCTTTGCACTTATTCTCAAAGTAATTTGGCCTGATAAAGACACTTTTGCTGTGCATAGTAGTACTGCTCCCAGGTGCTCTCTGGTTGGGGCATCCCATTCTGTGACTACAACAGCCTCTATTTACTATAACCCTTTGCACTTATTCTAAAAGTAATTTGGCCTGATAAAGACACTTTTGCTGTGCATAGTAGTACTGCTCCCAGGTGCTCTCTGGTTGGGGCATCCCATTCTGTGACTACAACAGCCTCTATTTACTATAACCCTTTGCACTTATTCTAAAAGTAATTTGGCCTGATAAAGACACATTTGCTGTGCATAGTAGTACTGCTCCCAGGTGCACTCCGGTTGGGGCATCCCTTTCTGTGACTACAACAGCCTCTATTTACTATAACCCTTTGCACTTATTCTAAAAGTAATTTGGCCTGATAAAGACACTTTTGGTGTTCATAGTAGTACTGTTGCCAGGTGCTCTCTGGTTGGGGCATCCCATTCTGTGACTACAACAGCCTCTATTTACTATAACCCTTTGCACTTATTCTAAAAGTAATTTGGCCTGATAAAGACACTTTTGCTGTGCATAGTAGTACTGCTCCCAGGTGCTCTCTGGTTGGGGCATCCCATTCTGTGACTACAACAGCCTCTATTTACTATAACCCTTTGCACTTATTCTAAAAGTAATTTGGCCTGATAAAAGACACTTTTGCTGTGCATAGTAGTACTGCTCCCAGGTGCTCTCTGGTTGGGGCATCCCATTCTGTGACTACAACAGCCTCTATTTACTATAACCCTTTGCACTTATTCTAAAAGTAATTTGGCCTGATAAAAGACACTTTTGCTGTGCATAGTAGTACTGCTCCCAGGTGCTCTCTGGTTGGGGCATCCCATTCTGTGACTACAACAGCCTCTATTTACTATAACCCTTTGCACTTATTCTAAAAGTAATTTGGCCTGATAAAGACACTTTTGCTGTGCATAGTAGTACTGCTCCAAGGTGTACTCTGGTTGGGGCATCCCATTCTGTGACTACACCAGACTCTATTTACTATAACCCTTTGCACTTATTCTAAAAGTAATTTGGCCTGATAAAGACACATTTGCTGTGCATAGTAGTACTGCTCCCAGGTGCACTCCGGTTGGGGCATCCCATTCTGTGACTACAACAGCCTCTATTTACTATAACCCTTTGCACTTATTCTAAAAGTAATTTGGCCTGATAAAGACACTTTTGCTGTGCATAGTAATACTGCTCCCAGGTGCTCTCCGGTTGGGGCATCCCATTCTGTGACTACAACAGCCTCTATTTACTATAACCCTTTGCACTTATTCTAAAAGTAATTTGGCCTGATAAAGACACTTTTGCTGTGCATAGTAGTACTGCTCCCAGGTGCACTCCGGTTGGGGCATCCCATTCTGTGAATACAACAGCCTCTATTTACTATAACCCTTTGCACTTATTCTAAAAGTAATTTGGCCTGATAAAAGACACTTTTGCTGTGCATAGTAGTACTGCTCCCAGGTGCTCTCTGGTTGGGGCATCCCATTCTGTGACTACAACAGCCTCTATTTACTATAACCCTTTGCACTTATTCTAAAAGTAATTTGGCCTGATAAAGACACTTTTGCTGTGCATAGTAGTACTGCTCCCAGGTGCTCTCTGGTTGGGGCATCCCATTCTGTGACTACAACAGCCTCTATTTACTATAACCCTTTGCACTTATTCTAAAAGTAATTTGGCCTGATAAAAGACACTTTTGCTGTGCATAGTAGTACTGCTCCCAGGTGCTCTCTGGTTGGGGCATCCCATTCTGTGACTACAACAGCCTCTATTTACTATAACCCTTTGCACTTATTCTAAAAGTAATTTGGCCTGATAAAAGACACTTTTGCTGTGCATAGTAGTACTGCTCCCAGGTGCTCTCTGGTTGGGGCATCCCATTCTGTGACTACAACAGCCTCTATTTACTATAACCCTTTGCACTTATTCTAAAAGTAATTTGGCCTGATAAAGACACTTTTGCTGTGCATAGTAGTACTGCTCCAAGGTGCACTCTGGTTGGGGCATCCCATTCTGTGACTACACCAGACTCTATTTACTATAACCCTTTGCATTTATTCTAAAAGTAATTTGGCCTGATAAAGACACATTTGCTGTGCATAGTAGTACTGCTCCCAGGTGCACTCCGGTTGGGGCATCCCATTCTGTGACTACAACAGCCTCTATTTACTATAACCCTTTGCACTTATTCTAAAAGTAATTTGGCCTGATAAAGACACTTTTGCTGTGCATAGTAGTACTGCTCCCAGGTGCTCTCCGGTTGGGGCATCCCATTCTGTGACTACAACAGCCTCTATTTACTATAACCCTTTGCACTTATTCTAAAAGTAATTTGGCCTGATAAAGACACTTTTGCTGTGCATAGTAGTACTGCTCCCAGGTGCACTCCGGTTGGGGCATCCCATTCTGTGAATACAACAGCCTCTATTTACTATAACCCTTTGCACTTATTCTAAAAGTAATTTGGCCTGATAAAAGACACTTTTGCTGTGCATAGTAGTACTGCTCCCAGGTGCTCTCTGGTTGGGGCATCCCATTCTGTGACTACAACAGCCTCTATTTACTATAACCCTTTGCACTTATTCTAAAAGTAATTTGGCCTGATAAAGACACTTTTGCTGTGCATAGTAGTACTGCTGCCAGGTGCTCTCTGGTTGGGGCATCCCATTCTGTGACTACAACAGCCTCTATTTACTATAACCCTTTGCACTTATTCTAAAAGTAATTTGGCCTGATAAAGACACTTTTGCTGTGCATAGTAGTACTGCTGCCAGGTGCTCTCTGGTTGGGGCATCCCATTCTGTGACTACAACAGCCTCTATTTTCTATAATACTTTGCACTTATTCTACAAGTAATTTGGCCTGATAAAAACACTTTTGCTGTGCATAGTAGTACTGCTCCCAGGTTCTCTCTGGTTGGGGCATCCCATTCTGTGACTACAACAGCCTCTATTTACTATAACCCTTTGCACTTATTCTAAAAGTAATTTGGCCTGATAAAGACACTTTTGCTGTGCATAGTATTACTGCTGCCAGGTGCTCTCTGGTTGGGGCATCCCATTCTGTGACTACACCAGCCTCTATTTACTATAACCCTTTGCACTTATTCTAAAAGTAATTTGGCCTGATAAAGACACTTTTGCTGTGCATAGTAGTACTGCTCCCAGGTGCACTCCGGTTGGGGCATCCCATTCTGTGACTACAACAGCCTCTATTTACTATAACCCTTTGCACTTATTCTAAAAGTAATTTGGCCTGATAAAGACACTTTTGCTGTGCATAGTAGTACTGCTCCCAGGTGCTCTCTGGTTGGGGCATCCCATTCTGTGACTACAACAGCCTCTATTTACTATAACCCTTTGCACTTATTCTAAAAGTAATTTGGCCTGATAAAGACACTTTTGCTGTGCATAGTAGTACTGCTCCCAGGTGCTCTCTGGTTGGGGCATCCCTTTCTGTGACTACACCAGCCTCTATTTACTATAACCCTTTGCACTTATTCTAAAAGTAATTTGGCCTGATAAAGACACTTTTGCTGTGCATAGTAGTACTGCTGCCAGGTGCTCTCTGGTTGGGGCATCCCATTCTGTGACTACACCAGCCTCTATTTACTATAACCCTTTGCACTTATTCTAAAAGTAATTTGGCCTGATAAAGACACTTTTGCTGTGCATAGTAGTACTGCTGCCAGGTGCTCTCTGGTTGGGGCATCCCATTCTGTGACTACACCAGCCTCTATTTACTATAACCCTTTGCACTTATTCTAAAAGTAATTTGGCCTGATAAAGACACATTTGCTGTGCATAGTAGTACTGCTCCCAGGTGCACTCCGGTTGGGGCATCCCATTCTGTGACTACAACAGCCTCTATTTACTATAACCCTTTGCACTTATTCTAAAAGTAATTTGGCCTGATAAAGACACTTTTGCTGTGCATAGTAGTACTGCCCCCAGGATCTCTCCGGTTGGGGCATCCCATTCTGTGACTACAACAGCCTCTATTTACTATAACCCTTTGCACTTATTCTAAAAGTAATTTGGCCTGATAAAGACACTTTTGCTGTGCATAGTAGTACTGCTCCCAGGTGCACTCCGGTTGGGGCATCCCATTCTGTGACTACAACAGCCTCTATTTACTATAACCCTTTGCACTTATTCTAAAAGTAATTTGGCCTGATAAAGACACTTTTGCTGTGCATAGTAGTACTGCTGCCAGGTTCTCTCTGGTTGGGGCATCCCATTCTGTGACTACACCAGACTCTATTTACTATAACCCTTTGCACTTATTCAAAAAGTAATTTGGCCTGATAAAGACACATTTGCTGTGCATAGTAGTACTGCTCCCAGGTGCACTCCGGTTGGGGCATCCCATTCTGTGACTACAACAGCCTCTATTTACTATAACCCTTTGCACTTATTCTAAAAGTAATTTGGCCTGATAAAGACACTTTTGCTGTGCATAGTAGTACTGCTCCCAGGTGCTCTCCGGTTGGGGCATCCCATTCTGTGACTACAACAGCCTCTATTTACTATAACCCTTTGCACTTATTCTAAAAGTAATTTGGCCTGATAAAGACACTTTTGCTGTGCATAGTAGTACTGCTCCCAGGTGCACTCCAGTTGGGGTATCCCATTCTGTGACTACAACAGCCTCTATTTACTATAACCCTTTGCACTTATTCTAAAAGTAATTTGGCCTGATAAAGACACTTTTGCTGTGCATAGTAGTACTGCTCCCAGGTGCTCTCCGGTTGGGGCATCCCTTTCTGTGACTACACCAGCCTCTATTTACTATAACCCTTTGCACTTATTCTAAAAGTAATTTGGCCTGATAAAGACACTTTTGCTGTGCATAGTAGTACTGCTCCCAGGTGCTCTCTGGTTGGGGCATCCCATTCTGTGACTACAACAGCCTCTATTTACTATAACCCTTTGCACTTATTCTAAAAGTAATTTGGCCTGATAAAGACACTTTTGCTGTGCATAGTAGTACTGCTCCCAGGTGCACTCCGGTTGGGGCATCCCATTCTGTGACTACAACAGCCTCTATTTACTATAACCCTTTGCACTTATTCTAAAAGTAATTTGGCCTGATAAAGACACTTTTGGTGTTCATAGTAGTACTGCTGCCAGGTGCTCTCTGGTTAGGGCATCCCATTCTGTGACTACAACAGCCTCTATTTACTATAACCCTTTGCACTTATTCTAAAAGTAATTTGGCCTGATAAAGACACTTTTGCTGTGCATAGTAGTACTGCTCCCAGGTGCTCTCTGGTTGGGGCATCCCATTCTGTGACTACAACAGCCTCTATTTACTATAACCCTTTGCACTTATTCTAAAAGTAATTTGGCCTGATAAAAGACACTTTTGCTGTGCATAGTAGTACTGCTCCCAGGTGCTCTCTGGTTGGGGCATCCCATTCTGTGACTACAACAGCCTCTATTTACTATAACCCTTTGCACTTATTCTAAAAGTAATTTGGCCTGATAAAGACACTTTAGCTGTGCATTGTAGTACTGCTCCCAGGTGCACTCCGGTTGGGGCATCCCATTCTGTGACTACAACAGCCTCTATTTACTATAACCCTTTGCACTTATTCTAAAAGTAATTTGGCCTGATAAAGACACTTTTGGTGTTCATAGTAGTACTGCTGCCAGGTGCTCTCTGGTTGGGGCATCCCATTCTGTGTATACAACAGCCTCTATTTACTATAACCCTTTGCACTTATTCTAAAAGTAATTTGGCCTGATAAAGACACTTTTGCTGTGCATAGTAGTACTGCTGCCAGGTGCTCTCTGGTTGGGGCATCCCATTCTGTGACTACACCAGCCTCTATTTACTAAAACCCTTTGCACTTATTCTAAAAGTAATTTGGCCTGATAAAGACACATTTGCTGTGCATAGTAGTACTGCTCCCAGGTGCACTCCGGTTGGGGCATCCCATTCTGTGACTACAACAGCCTCTATTTACTATAACCCTTTGCACTTATTCTAAAAGTAATTTGGCCTGATAAAGACACTTTTGCTGTGCATAGTAGTACTGCCCCCAGGATCTCTCCGGTTGGGGCATCCCATTTTGTGACTACAACAGCCTCTATTCACTATAACCCTTTGCACTTATTCTAAAAGTAATTTGGCCTGATAAAGACACTTTTGCTGTGCATAGTAGTACTGCTCCCAGGTGCACTCCGGTTGGGGCATCCCATTCTGTGACTACAACAGCCTCTATTTACTATAACCCTTTGCACTTATTCTAAAAGTAATTTGGCCTGATAAAGACACTTTTGCTGTGCATAGTAGTACTGCTGCCAGGTGCTCTCTGGTTGGGGCATCCCATTCTGTGACTACACCAGACTCTATTTACTATAACCCTTTGCACTTATTCAAAAAGTAATTTGGCCTGATAAAGACACATTTGCTGTGCATAGTAGTACTGCTCCCAGGTGCACTCCGGTTGGGGCATCCCATTCTGTGACTACAACAGCCTCTATTTACTATAACCCTTTGCACTTATTCTAAAAGTAATTTGGCCTGATAAAGACACTTTTGCTGTGCATAGTAGTACTGCTCCCAGGTGCTCTCCGGTTGGGGCATCCCATTCTGTGACTACAACAGCCTCTATTTACTATAACCCTTTGCACTTATTCTAAAAGTAATTTGGCCTGATAAAAGACACTTTTGCTGTGCATAGTAGTACTGCTCCCAGGTGCACTCCATTTGGGGCATTCCATTCTGTGACTACAACAGCCTCTATTTACTATAACCCTTTGCACTTTTTCTAAAAGTAATTTGGCCTGATAAAGACACTTTTGCTGTGCATAGTAGTACTGCTCCCAGGTGCTCTCTGGTTGGGGCATCCCTTTCTGTGACTACACCAGCCTCTATTTACTATAACCCTTTGCACTTATTCTAAAAGTAATTTGGCCTGATAAAGACACTTTTGCTGTGCATAGTAGTACTGCTCCCAGGTGCTCTCTGGTTGGGGCATCCCATTCTGTGACTACAACAGCCTCTATTTACTATAACCCTTTGCACTTATTCTAAAAAAAGTAATTTGGCCTGATAAAGACACTTTTGCTGTGCATAGTAGTACTGCTCCCAGGTGCACTCCGGTTGGGGCATCCCATTCTGTGACTACAACAGCCTCTATTTACTATAACCCTTTGCACTTATTCTAAAAGTAATTTGGCCTGATAAAGACACTTTTGGTGTTCATAGTAGTACTGCTGCCAGGTGCTCTCTGGTTGGGGCATCCCATTCTGTGACTACAACAGCCTCTATTTACTATAACCCTTTGCACTTATTCTAAAAGTAATTTGGCCTGATAAAGACACTTTTGCTGTGCATAGTAGTACTGCTCCCAGGTGCTCTCTGGTTGGGGCATCCCATTCTGTGACTACAACAGCCTCTATTTACTATAACCCTTTGCACTTATTCTAAAAGTAATTTGGCCTGATAAAAGACACTTTTGCTGTGCATAGTAGTACTGCTCCCAGGTGCTCTCTGGTTGGGGCATCCCATTCTGTGACTACAACAGCCTCTATTTACTATAACCCTTTGCACTTATTCTAAAAGTAATTTGGCCTGATAAAGACACTTTTGCTGTGCATAGTAGTACTGCTCCAAGGTGCACTCTGGTTGGGGCATCCCATTCTGTGACTACACCAGACTCTATTTACTATAACCCTTTGCACTTATTCTAAAAGTAATTTGGCCTGATAAAGACACATTTGCTGTGCATAGTAGTACTGCTCCCAGGTGCACTCCGGTTGGGGCATCCCATTCTGTGACTACAACAGCCTCTATTTACTATAACCCTTTGCACTTATTCTAAAAGTAATTTGGCCTGATAAAGACACTTTTGCTGTGCATAGTAGTACTGCTCCCAGGTGCTCTTCGGTTGGGGCATCCCATTCTGTGACTACAACAGCCTCTATTTACTATAACCCTTTGCACTTATTCTAAAAGTAATTTGGCCTGATAAAGACACTTTTGCTGTGCATAGTAGTACTGCTCCCAGGTGCACTCCGGTTGGGGCATCCCATTCTGTGAATACAACAGCCTCTATTTACTATAACCCTTTGCACTTATTCTAAAAGTAATTTGGCCTGATAAAAGACACTTTTGCTGTGCATAGTAGTACTGCTCCCAGGTGCTCTCTGGTTGGGGCATCCCATTCTGTGACTACAACAGCCTCTATTTACTATAACCCTTTGCACTTATTCTAAAAGTAATTTGGCCTGATAAAGACACTTTTGCTGTGCATAGTAGTACTGCTGCCAGGTGCTCTCTGGTTGGGGCATCCCATTCTGTGACTACAACAGCCTCTATTTACTATAACCCTTTGCACTTATTCTAAAAGTAATTTGGCCTGATAAAGACACTTTTGCTGTGCATAGTAGTACTGCTGCCAGGTGCTCTCTGGTTGGGGCATCCCATTCTTTGACTACACCAGCCTCTATTTACTATAACCCTTTGCACTTATTCTAAAAGTAATTTGGCCTGATAAAGACACATTTGCTGTGCATAGTAGTACTGCTCCCAGGTGCACTCCGGTTGGGGCATCCCATTCTGTGACTACAACAGCCTCTATTTACTATAACCCTTTGCACTTATTCTAAAAGTAATTTGGCCTGATAAAGACACTTTTGCTGTGCATAGTAGTACTGCTCCCAGGTGCTCTCCGGTTGGGGCATCCCATTCTGTGACTACAACAGCCTCTATTTACGATAACCCTTTGCACTTATTCTAAAAGTAATTTGGCCTGATAAAGACACTTTTGCTGTGCATAGTAGTACTGCTCCCGGTGCACTCCGGTTGGGGCATCCCATTCTGTGACTACAACAGCCTCTATTTACTATAACCCTTTGCACTTATTGTACAAGTAATTTGGCCTGATAAAGACACTTTTGCTGTGCATAGTAGTACTGCTGCCAGGTGCTCTCTGGTTGGGGCATCCCTTTCTGTGACTACACCAGCCTCTATTTACTATAACCCTTTGCACGTATTCTAAAAGTAATTTGGCCTGATAAAGACACTTTTGCTGTGCATAGTAGTACTGCTCCCAGGTGCTCTCTGGTTGGGGCATCCCATTCTGTGACTACAACAGCCTCTATTTACTATAACCCTTTGCACTTATTCTAAAAGTAATTTGGCCTGATAAAGACACTTTAGCTGTGCATTGTAGTACTGCTCCCAGGTGCACTCCGGTTGGGGCATCCCATTCTGTGACTATACAACAGCCTCTATTTACTATAACCCTTTGCACTTATTCTAAAAGTAATTTGGCCTGATAAAGACACTTTTGGTGTTCATAGTAGTACTGCTGCCAGGTGCTCTCTGGTTGGGGCATCCCATTCTGTGAATACAACAGCCTCTATTTACTATAACCCTTTGCACTTATTCTAAAAGTAATTTGGCCTGATAAAGACACTTTTGCTGTGCATAGTAGTACTGCTGCCAGGTGCTCTCTGGTTGGGGCATCCCATTCTGTGACTACACCAGCCTCTATTTACTATAACCCTTTGCACTTATTCTAAAAGTAATTTGGCCTGATAAAGACACATTTGCTGTGTATAGTAGTACTGCTCCCAGGTGCACTCCGGTTGGGGCATCCCATTCTGTGACTACAACAGCTTCTATTTACTATAACCCTTTGCACTTATTCTAAAAGTAATTTGGCCTGATAAAGACACTTTTGCTGTGCATAGTAGTACTGCCCCCAGGATCTCTCCGGTTGGGGCATCCCATTCTGTGACTACAACAGCCTCTATTTACTATAACCCTTTGCACTTATTCTAAAAGTAATTTGGCCTGATAAAGACACTTTTGCTGTGCATAGTAGTACTGCTCCCAGGTGCACTCCGGTTGGGGCATCCCATTCTGTGACTACAACAGCCTCTATTTACTATAACCCTTTGCACTTATTCTAAAAGTAATTTGGCCTGATAAAGACACTTTTGCTGTGCATAGTAGTACTGCTGCCAGGTGCTCTCTGGTTGGGGCATCCCATTCTGTGACTACACCAGACTCTATTTACTATAACCCTTTGCACTTATTCTAAAAGTAATTTGGCCTGATAAAGACACTTTTGCTGTGCATAGTAGTACTGCTCCCAGGTGCACTCCAGTTGGGGTATCCCATTCTGTGACTACAACAGCCTCTATTTACTATAACCCTTTGCACTTATTCTAAAAGTAATTTGGCCTGATAAAGACACTTTTGCTGTGCATAGTAGTACTGCTCCCAGGTGCTCTCTGGTTGGGGCATCCCATTCTGTGACTACAACAGCCTCTATTTACTATAACCCTTTGCACTTATTCTAAAAGTAATTTGGCCTGATAAAGACACTTTTGCTGTGCATAGTAGTACTGCTCCCAGGTGCACTCCGGTTGGGGCATCCCATTCTGTGACTACAACAGCCTCTATTTACTATAACCCTTTGCACTTATTCTAAAAGTAATTTGGCCTGATAAAGACACTTTTGGTGTTCATAGTAGTACTGCTGCCAGGTGCTCTCTGGTTGGGGCATCCCATTCTGTGACTACAACAGCCTCTATTTACTATAACCCTTTGCACTTATTCTAAAAGTAATTTGGCCTGATAAAGACACTTTTGCTGTGCATAGTAGTACTGCTCCCAGGTGCTCTCTGGTTGGGGCATCCCATTCTGTGACTACAACAGCCTCTATTTACTATAACCCTTTGCACTTATTCTAAAAGTAATTTGGCCTGATAAAAGACACTTTTGCTGTGCATAGTAGTACTGCTCCCAGGTGCTCTCTGGTTGGGGCATCCCATTCTGTGACTACAACAGCCTCTATTTACTATAACCCTTTGCACTTATTCTAAAAGTAATTTGGCCTGATAAAGACACTTTAGCTGTGCATTGTAGTACTGCTCCCAGGTGCACTCCGGTTGGGGCATCCCATTCTGTGACTACAACAGCCTCTATTTACTATAACCCTTTGCACTTATTCTAAAAGTAATTTGGCCTGATAAAGACACTTTTGGTGTTCATAGTAGTACTGCTGCCAGGTGCTCTCTGGTTGGGGCATCCCATTCTGTGAATACAACAGCCTCTATTTACTATAACCCTTTGCACTTATTCTAAAAGTAATTTGGCCTGATAAAGACACTTTTGCTGTGCATAGTAGTACTGCTGCCAGGTGCTCTCTGGTTGGGGCATCCCATTCTGTGACTACACCAGCCTCTATTTACTAAAACCCTTTGCACTTATTCTAAAAGTAATTTGGCCTGATAAAGACACATTTGCTGTGCATAGTAGTACTGCTCCCAGGTGCACTCCGGTTGGGGCATCCCATTCTGTGACTACAACAGCCTCTATTTACTATAACCCTTTGCACTTATTCTAAAAGTAATTTGGCCTGATAAAGACACTTTTGCTGTGCATAGTAGTACTGCCCCCAGGATCTCTCCGGTTGGGGCATCCCATTTTGTGACTACAACAGCCTCTATTCACTATAACCCTTTGCACTTATTCTAAAAGTAATTTGGCCTGATAAAGACACTTTTGCTGTGCATAGTAGTACTGCTCCCAGGTGCACTCCGGTTGGGGCATCCCATTCTGTGACTACAACAGCCTCTATTTACTATAACCCTTTGCACTTATTCTAAAAGTAATTTGGCCTGATAAAGACACTTTTGCTGTGCATAGTAGTACTGCTCCCAGGTGCTCTTTGGTTGGGGCATCCCTTTCTGTGACTACACCAGCCTCTATTTACTATAACCCTTTGCACTTATTCTAAAAGTAATTTGGCCTGATAAAGACACTTTTGCTGTGCATAGTAGTACTGCTCCCAGGTGCTCTCTGGTTGGGGCATTCCATTCTGTGACTACAACAGCCTCTATTTACTATAACCCTTTGCACTTTTTCTAAAAGTAATTTGGCCTGATAAAGACACTTTTGCTGTGCATAGTAGTACTGCTCCCAGGTGCTCTCTGGTTGGGGCATCCCTTTCTGTGACTACACCAGCCTCTATTTACTATAACCCTTTGCACTTATTCTAAAAGTAATTTGGCCTGATAAAGACACTTTTGCTGTGCATAGTAGTACTGCTCCCAGGTGCTCTCTGGTTGGGGCATCCCATTCTGTGACTACAACAGCCTCTATTTACTATAACCCTTTGCACTTATTCTAAAAAAAGTAATTTGGCCTGATAAAGACACTTTTGCTGTGCATAGTAGTACTGCTCCCAGGTGCACTCCGGTTGGGGCATCCCATTCTGTGACTACAACAGCCTCTATTTACTATAACCCTTTGCACTTATTCTAAAAGTAATTTGGCCTGATAAAGATACTTTTGGTGTTCATAGTAGTACTGCTGCCAGGTGCTCTCTGGTTGGGGCATCCCATTCTGTGACTACAACAGCCTCTATTTACTATAACCCTTTGCACTTATTCTAAAAGTAATTTGGCCTGATAAAGACACTTTTGCTGTGCATAGTAGTACTGCTCCCAGGTGCTCTCTGGTTGGGGCATCCCATTCTGTGACTACAACAGCCTCTATTTACTATAACCCTTTGCACTTATTCTAAAAGTAATTTGGCCTGATAAAGACACTTTTGCTGTGCATAGTAGTACTGCTGCCAGGTGCTCTCTGGTTGGGGCATCCCATTCTGTGACTACAACAGCCTCTATTTACTATAACCCTTTGCACTTATTCTAAAAGTAATTTGGCCTGATAAAGACACTTTTGCTGTGCATAGTAGTACTGCTCCAAGGTGCACTCTGGTTGGGGCATCCCATTCTGTGACTATACCAGACTCTATTTACTATAACCCTTTGCACTTATTCTAAAAGTAATTTGGCCTGATAAAGACACATTTGCTGTGCATAGTAGTACTGCTCCCAGGTGCACTCCGGTTGGGGCATCCCATTCTGTGACTACAACAGCCTCTATTTACTATAACCCTTTGCACTTATTCTAAAAGTAATTTGGCCTGATAAAGACACTTTTGCTGTGCATAGTAGTACTGCTCCCAGGTGCTCTCCGGTTGGGGCATCCCATTCTGTGACTACAACAGCCTCTATTTACTATAACCCTTTGCACTTATTCTAAAAGTAATTTGGCCTGATAAAGACACTTTTGCTGTGCATAGTAGTACTGCTCCCAGGTGCACTCCGGTTGGGGCATCCCATTCTGTGAATACAACAGCCTCTATTTACTATAACCCTTTGCACTTATTCTAAAAGTAATTTGGCCTGATAAAAGACACTTTTGCTGTGCATAGTAGTACTGCTCCCAGGTGCTCTCTGGTTGGGGCATCCCATTCTGTGACTACAACAGCCTCTATTTACTATAACCCTTTGCACTTATTCTAAAAGTAATTTGGCCTGATAAAGACACTTTTGCTGTGCATAGTAGTACTGCTGCCAGGTGCTCTCTGGTTGGGGCATCCCATTCTGTGACTACAACAGCCTCTATTTACTATAACCCTTTGCACTTATTCTAAAAGTAATTTGGCCTGATAAAGACACTTTTGCTGTGCATAGTAGTACTGCTGCCAGGTGCTCTCTGGTTGGGGCATCCCATTCTTTGACTACACCAGCCTCTATTTACTATAACCCTTTGCACTTATTCTAAAAGTAATTTGGCCTGATAAAGACACATTTGCTGTGCATAGTAGTACTGCTCCCAGGTGCACTCCGGTTGGGGCATCCCATTCTGTGACTACAACAGCCTCTATTTACTATAACCCTTTGCACTTATTCTAAAAGTAATTTGGCCTGATAAAGACACTTTTGCTGTGCATAGTAGTACTGCTCCCAGGTGCTCTCCGGTTGGGGCATCCCATTCTGTGACTACAACAGCCTCTATTTACTATAACCCTTTGCACTTATTCTAAAAGTAATTTGGCCTGATAAAGACACTTTTGCTGTGCATAGTAGTACTGCTCCCGGTGCACTCCGGTTGGGGCATCCCATTCTGTGACTACAACAGCCTCTATTTACTATAACCCTTTGCACTTATTGTACAAGTAATTTGGCCTGATAAAGACACTTTTGCTGTGCATAGTAGTACTGCTGCCAGGTGCTCTCTGGTTGGGGCATCCCATTCTGTGACTACAACAGCCTCTATTTTCTATAATACTTTGCACTTATTCTACAAGTAATTTGGCCTGATAAAAACACTTTTGCTGTGCATAGTAGTACTGCTCCCAGGTTCTCTCTGGTTGGGGCATCCCATTCTGTGACTACACCAGCCTCTATTTACTATAACCCTTTGCACTTATTCTAAAAGTAATTTGGCCTGATAAAGACACTTTTGCTGTGCATAGTATTACTGCTGCCAGGTGCTCTCTGGTTGGGGCATCCCATTCTGTGACTACACCAGCCTCTATTTACTATAACCCTTTGCACTTATTCTAAAAGTAATTTGGCCTGATAAAGACACTTTTGCTGTGCATAGTAGTACTGCTCCCAGGTGCACTCCGGTTGGGGCATCCCATTCTGTGACTACAACAGCCTCTATTTACTATAACCCTTTGCACTTATTCTAAAAGTAATTTGGCCTGATAAAGACACTTTTGCTGTGCATAGTAGTACTGCTCCCAGGTGCTCTCTGGTTGGGGCATCCCTTTCTGTGACTACGCCAGCCTCTATTTACTATAACCCTTTGCACTTATTCTAAAAGTAATTTGGCCTGATAAAGACACTTTTGCTGTGCATAGTAGTATTGCTCCCAGGTGCTCTCTGGTTGGGGCATCCCATTCTGTGACTACAACAGCCTCTATTTACTATAACCCTTTGCACTTATTCTAAAAGTAATTTGGCCTGATAAAGACACTTTTGCTGTGCATAGTAGTACTGCTG
This sequence comes from Gastrophryne carolinensis, assembly GCA_027917425.1. Classification (NCBI taxonomy): domain Eukaryota; kingdom Metazoa; phylum Chordata; class Amphibia; order Anura; family Microhylidae; genus Gastrophryne; species Gastrophryne carolinensis. The sequence continues at coordinate 370,452,861 of CM051237.1, read as the reverse complement.
CCAGGTGCTCTCTGGTTGGGGCATCCCATTCTGTGACTACACCAGCCTCTATTTACTATAACCCTTTGCACGTATTCTAAAAGTAATTTGGCCTGATAAAGACACTTTTGCTGTGCATAGTAGTACTGCTCCCAGGTGCACTCCAGTTGGGGCATCCCATTCTGTGACTACAACAGCCTCTATTTACTATAACCCTTTGCACTTATTCTAAAAGTAATTTGGCCTGATAAAGACACTTTTGCTGTACATAGTAGTACTGCTCCCAGGTGCTCTCTGGTTGGGGCATCCCATTCTGTGACTACACCAGCCTCTATTTAATATAACCCTTTGCACTTATTCTAAAAGTAATTTGGCCTGATAAAGACACTTTTGCTGTGCATAGTAGTACTGCTCCCAGGTGCTCTCTGGTTGGGGCATCCCATTCTGTGGCTACACCAGCCTCTATTTACTATAACCCTTTGCACTTATTCTAAAAGTAGTTTGGCCTGATAAACACACTTTTGCTGTGCATAGTACTACTGCTCCCAGGTGCTCTCCGGTTAGGGCATCCCATTCTGTAACATACCATTAGCCTCAGTCTTTACTCTAAGCTGCACACTTATGTCAAGTAATTTGGCCTGTATGAGGCTGCTTACACACTGTTGCTGTGTGCATATATGACTGATCTCAAGTCTGCTGTGGGCATCCCATTCTGTAACATACCATTAGCCTCTGTCTTTACTGTAAGCTGCACAGTTATGTCAAGTAATTTGGCCTGTATGAGGCTGCTTACACACCGTTGCTGTGTGCATATATACTGATCTCAAGTCTGCTGTGGGCATCCCATTCTGTAACATCACATAACCTACCTCTCTTATTTACACTAAGCAGCTCCCTTATTTAAACTAAGCAGGCCTCTTATTTACACTAAGCACCTCTCTTATTTAAGCTAAGCAGCTCTCTTATTTAAACTAAGCAGGCCTCTTGGAGGCTGATTGTCCACTTTTGGGTGTGCATTTATATTCGGTTTCATATACAGTGGGGTATCCCAATTTGTAAGATAACCTACCCCAACCATGTAAACTAAAGAGGCCTGTTGCAGCCTGAGTTTCTCTGCTTGCGTATGGCCTGCATTACAATCTGTCTCTTTCAATGACCCTGCTGCCTGGGGTATCCCAATTTGTAAGATAACCTACCCCAACCATGTAAACTAAAGGTTACGTCCTTCCAGAAGGAAAACTTATGCCGAACACTATTTTTGTTAGGGGCATTGACCTTTGGATTGATCGGCATGAAATTAAGGATTTTCTTTCAAAGTATGGCGCTGTAAAGAAGGTCAAAATTATTTCTCATACTTGGATTATTGTTACTTTTTGTTCAGCTTGAAATATACCAGGCCACACGGGTATCCCAAGGCACATGCTATTTTAACCCTATCTGTTATACAACATAAGCGTTGATCAGCATCAGCTGCTTTATTAAGCTACTTCAGTTTGCACTTGTTTTTGACTGCTTTTAATAAACCAGGCCGCAGGGCACCCCAAAGCTGCACCTTGCACCCTATCTGGTATACAACATAAGCGTTGATCAGCATCAGCTTCATTAAGCTACTTCAGTTTGCACTTCCTTTTTGACTGCTTTCATTTAACCAGGCCGCAGGGCACCCCGAAGCTGCACGTTGCACCCTATCTGTTTATACTAAATAAGCATCTACAGCCTCAGCTTTATTAAGTTATTGCATTTTGAATTGGTTTTGGTCTGCTTTAAATACACCAGGCCGCAGGGTATCCCAAACCTGCATGTTGCACCCCATCTGTTATACTAAATAAGCGTTGATCAGCATCAGCTTTATTAAGCTATTGCATTTTGCATTGGTTTTTGTACTGCTGCCAAAACACTAGCCCATATGAGCATCCCAAACCAGCACATGTAACCCTATCTGTTATACTAAATAAGCTTCTACAGGCCTTTTTTTATTTATTTATTTTTATTTATATAGAGCTGTAATAGCTTATATAGTGAGGTAAATTTGCCATTTTGCTTCATTATATAGAGCACCCCCTGTGTAAATCTGAGGGGCAATAGTTTATATTATGAGGTAAATTCATGGTTTTGCACCATTATATGGAGCAGCCCCTGTGTAAATCTGAGGGGCAATAGCTTATATTGTGAGGTAAATTTGCCATTTTGCAGCATAATAAAGAGCAGCCCCTGTGTAAATCTGAGGGGCATTAGCTTATATAGTGAGGTAAATTTGCCATTTTGCTTCATTATATAGAGCAGCCGCTGTGTAAATCTGAGGGGCAATAGTTTTTATTTTGAGGTAAATTCATGGTTTTGCACCATGATATAGAGCAGCCCCTGTGTAAATCTGAGGGGCAATAGCTTATATTGTGAGGTAAATTTGCCATTTTGCAGCATAATAAAGAGCAGCCCCTGTGTAAATCTGAGGGGCATTAGCTTATATAGTGAGGTAAATTTGCCATTTTGCTTCATTATATAGAGCAGCCCCTGTGTAAATCTGAGGGGCAATAGTTTATATTATGAGGTAAATTCATGGTTTTGCACCATTATATGGAGCAGCCCCTGTGTAAATCTGAGGGGCAATAGCTTATATTGTGAGGTAAATTTGCCATTTTGCTTCATTATATAGAGCAGCCCAGTTGCCATCTAAATCAACTACTGTCCGGCCAGTACAGCTTTTCCAGGGCAAACTCTGCTAGTTGCGGACACAAGTCAAGTTTGGCTTCCCAGCAAATCCAGTGGATCCTGAAGGTGTGTTGGCATGGTCATGTCAAGGTATGACATGACCTGCTGTTTGAGGTCCAGCTCCAGGTCTTCCTGCTGATCATGAGTAGACTCACTATGCGGGTGTAGAAAGCTACTCACTAGCGACTGAAGGCTGAGGCTGCTGCTGATGGACCTGCTGCTGCTCCTTCCACCCCCCCAGCAGCCATGGCAGTGGAAGGTGATCGCAGAGGTCCCCCCGAGTCAGACCTGCGGGAGTATGGGCCATGGCGCAGATAGACATCGCCCAACTGGCTACATGGGATGTCTCTGTAGTAGGTCAGTTTTTCCTCCCTCTCAGTGGGCGTAAAAAATGCCCCCATTTTGTGCCGGAAGCGAGGGTCCAATAAGTTGGAGAGCCAGAAGTCTTCCCGCTGACAAATGGAGACAATTCTGCGCTCACTAGTACGCAAGCATGTGAGCATGCATCGTGCCATTTGTGCAAGTGACTCGGAGGGACTACCTGTCTCCATCTCCACTGTAAACTGCCACGGTGTGTCTGGGTCCTCTGTCTCGCCTTCCTCACAACCCTCTAGCTCCTGTGGCTGCTCTTGCTCCTCCTCTCCTGTCAGATGACTAGATAAAATGGTCATTTTGTGAAACCTAAACTGTGGTTTGCTGTGCCCCACCCCCTCCTCCTCCTCCACTTCAGCCCCCACAGGCTTCATGTGGCTGTGAAATGTATGTGCCATGTCTCCAGTGCCCTGACCAGCCATGGTTTCCAACATGCGTTGTAGTACATGAAGCAGTGGAATCTCATCGTTCATCTCATAGTCCTGGCAACTGACTAATAAAGTAGCTTCCTCAAAGGGCCTGAGCAAACGGTCGGTGTCACGTATGAGCTGCCAATGGTTTACATTGAATGTACACAGGGGTGTCCCCCTATCCGTTTGGATCATCCAGAAATCCGTGATGGCTTTTCTCTGTTCCTATAGTGCAGTGGTCCTCAACCTTGTCCTCAAGGCCCACCAACATGTCATGTTTTTTGGATCTCCAAATAGCCAGCTCTATTGCTCTGCAGCTGCACTAATTACTCCACCTGTGCATCTTTGTGGAGATCTGCAAAACCTGGCCTGTTGGTGGGCCTTGAGGACAGGGTTGGGGACCACTGCTATAGTGGATCCTGCATATGGAGGGTGGAATTCCAACGGGTGGAAACATCGCAAATCAGACTATGTTGGGGTACACCGTTCTGACGCTGAGGCTCAATAAGGTTGTGCTTGGTGGTGTAGGAGTGCCAGAAGTGCATGCTAACTTTCTCTCCTGTTGTTCGGATGTCTTTCAGATGGGGGCAAGACTTCAGAAAACGCTTGACAACTAGACTGAACACGTGTGCCATGTCAGGATGCATGACTCTGGCTTCCTTGTCGCAGCGCAAACAAGATGTTCTTCCAAGTATCAGTCACCATGGGTCCAAATTTGCTGTTTTCGTGGATTAAGCAATGATTTCATGGATTGAGTTCTCATTTTTAGTAGTTCCTCCCATGTGTGACTCAAGGAAAACCATGTGAAGAACAGCGTGAAACCACAATCACCAAGGGGGCCTAAAAGTATATATATTGTCCACCATGAGTCCATAGTTACAGCTCCAGACGTAGACAACACTGTGCACTTTGGTACACACTGACAGGCTAAAGGACTGGCCCACTTTCTGTTCAACAACATTTTACAGGGCAGGTACTGCCATCTTTGCAAAGCAATGATACCATGGGACTCTCCACCTCGGCTCGGCACAAGCCATCAGTTCTCTGAAAGGTCCACCACTGGGTAATGCAGCAGGCTGGACTTATGGTGACGCTGTCTGAGAGGAGAAATCCCTCAGACATCAAGATTAAAAATTCCAAGAATTTTTGAGGGCTAATTATTCAGAGGCAATGATACCCAGTTGTTTCTGATTTATTTACAAGGTGGAAACACACCCTCAAACAAAACTTCACTTTGGCAATACTATTGCATTTCTTTATTCATAATTGTATGTATATATACTAACTAACCTACTTTTTCTCCACAGGATTGTGGATGCTACCTGAAAAACTGCCACATCCCTGAGTAGCTGATTTTTCCTACCAACAGTCCCCAATAATTCACTGCTGCTGCTGCTGCCGCTGCCACCGCCGCCGCAGACTCCAGGGACCCTCTTCCACTACCTCCGCTTGCAACACCTCCTCCCACGACACTCTCCTCATCACTAATTGCCCGGCTAGTGGAAGAAGAGGCGAGTGTCTCCTCCACTTCTTGGCTGGGCAGTAGCTGCTGAATTTTATGATTATCAGATCTTCATCAATGGATAGTGGAGCTGAACCCAAAGCATAACAACAGACAACAGACAGTTGACTGGGGGTGTCAGATGCCACTTGTGATGCAGTGGACTGCTTTTGCAGCACTTCCAGACAAAGTTGCTTCATTGGCTGACACAATGACTGGTAAAGCTGTGGAACATATGCTTGAAAAGCAAGAATAACCATTTGTTTTTATATGAAAAAGACCCTGGATTATACATACTTTTCTTTTTTCCAGAGACTGCCCTGCGTGGAAATGAATGGCGCATGGATCAGCCAAGCTTTCCTCCCAACAATGCCTGATGTATTCCAGTAGATTGATGACGGGGCCAGACCAACACTAAAGAAAGATGGATCGTGCAAAACAGATTTAAGGTGCTGCTCTCCAGTTACAGACATTCCTCCACATCGGACCACAAGTAAGTATTGATAAAAAAATCCTTTACGTTACTCTTACTTTTTATTAATATTCTTCGGATAAGACGGATCAGACATCCAGATTAAAAATTCCAAGAATTTTTGAGGGCTAATTAGTCAGAGGCAATGATACCTTGTTGTTTCTGATTTAATTAAAAGGTGGAAACACACCCTCAAACAAAACTTCACTTTGGCAATACTTTTGCATTTGTTTATTCATAATTTTATGTAGATATTACTAAGCTACTTTTTCTCCACATGACTCTCCACAGGGTGTGATTCATCCAATTTTTGGGCTCCTGAAGCCAACCCCAGTGTCTCTTTAAAGTAATGTTTGGGCTCCTGCTGCTGCTGCTGCCAACTCCAGGGTGTGATTCATCCAATTTTTGGGCTCCTGAAGCCAACCCCAGTGTCTCTTTAAAGTAATGTTTGGGCTCCTGCTGCTGCTGCCAACTCCAGGGTGTGATTCATCCAATTTTTGGGCTCCTGAAGCCAACCCCAGTGTCTCTTTAAAGTAATGTTTGGGCTCCTGCTGCTGCTGCCAACTCCAGGGTGTGATTCATCCAATGTTTGGGCTCCTGAAGCCAACCCCAGTGTCTCTTTAAAGTAATGTTTGGGCTCCTGTTGCTGCTGCTGCCAACTCCAGGGTGTGAATCATCCAATTTTTGGGCTCCTGAAGCCAACCCCAGTGTCTCTATAAAGTAATGTTTGGGCTCCTGCTGCTGCTGCCAACTCCAGGGTGTGAATCATCCAATTTTTGGGCTCCTGAAGCCAACTCCAGTGTCTCTTTAAAGCAATATTTGGGCTCCTGCTGCTGCTGCTAGCAACTCCAGGGTGTGATTCATCCAATTTTGGGGCTCCTGAAGCCAACCCCAGTGTCTCTTTAAAGTAATGTTTGGGCTCCTGCTGCTGCTGCCAACTCCAGGGTGTGATTCATCCAATTTTTGGGCTCCTGAAGCCAACCCCAGTGTCTCTTTAAAGTAATGTTTGGGCTCCTCCTGCTGCTGCTGCCAACTCCAGTGTGTGATTCATCCAATCTTTGGGCTCCTGCTGCCAACCCCAGTGTCTCTTTAAAGTAATGTTTGGGCTCCTGCTGCTGCTGCCAGCTCCAGGGTGTGATTCATCCAATTTTTGGGCTCCTGAAGCCAACCCCAGCGTCTCTTTAAAGTAATATTTGGGCTCCTGCTGCTGCCAACTCCAGGGTGTGATTCATCCAATCTTTGGGCTCCTGCGGCCAACTCCAGTGTCTATTTAAAGTAATCTTTGGGCTCCTGCTGCTGCTGCCAACTCCAGGGTGTGTGTGAATCATCCAATTTTTGGGCTCCTGAAGCCAACTCCAGTGTCTCTTTAAAGCAATATTTGGGCTCCTGCTGCTGCTGCTGCTTGCAACCCCAGGGTGTGATTCATCCAATTTTTGGGCTCCTGAAGCCAACCCCAGTGTCTCTTTAAAGTAATGTTTGGGCTCCTGCTGCTGCTGCCAACTCCAGGGTGTGATTCATCCAATTTTTGGGCTCCTGAAGCCAACCCCAGTGTCTCCTTAAAGTAATATTTGGGCTCCTGCTACTGCTGCTGCCAACTCCAGGGTGTGAATCATCCAATTTTGGGGCTCCTGAAGCCAACCCCAGTGTCTCTTTAAAGTAATGTTTGGGCTCCTGCTGCTGCTGCTGCCAACTTCTGCCAACTCCAGGGTGTGATTCATCCAATTTTTGGGCTCCTGAAGCCAACCCCAGTGTCTCTTTAAAGTAATGTTTGGGCTCCTGCTGCTGCCAACTCCAGGGTGTGAATCATCCAATTTTTGGGCTCCTGAAGCCAACTCCAGTGTCTCTTTAAAGTAATGTTTGGGCTCCTGCTGCTGCTGCCAACTCCAGGGTGTGATTCATCCAATTTTTGGGCTCCTGAAGCCAACCCCAGTGTCTCTTTAAAGTAATATTTGGGCTCCTGCTACTGCTGCTGCCAACTCCAGGGTGTGATTCATCCAATTTTTGGGCTCCTGAAGCCAACCCCAGTGTCTCTTTAAAGTAATGTTTGGGCTCCTGCTGCTGCTGCTGCCAACTCCAGGGTGTGAATCATCCAATTTTTGGGCTCCTGAAGCCAACTCCAGTGTCTTTTTAAAGTAATATTTGGGCTCCTGCTGCTGCTGCTGCCAACTCCAGGGTGTGATTCATCCAATTTTTGGGCTCCTGAAGCCAACCCCAGTGTCTTTTTAAAGTAATGTTTTGGGCTCCTGCTGCTGCTGCTGCCAACTCCAGGGTGTGATTCATCCAATTTTGGGCTCCTGAAGCCAACCCCAGTGTCTCTTTAAAGTAATGTTTGGGCTCCTGCTGCTGCTGCTGCCAACTCCAGGGTGTGATTCATCCAATTTTGGGCTCCTGAAGCCAACCCCAGTGTCTCTTTAAAGTAATGTTTGGGCTCCTGCTGCTGCTGCTGCCAACTCCAGGGTGTGATTCATCCAATTTTGGGCTCCTGAAGCCAACCCCAGTGTCTCTTTAAAGTAATGTTTGGGCTCCTGCTGCTGCTGCTGCTGCTGCCAACTCCAGGGTGTGATTCATCCAATCTTTGGGCTCCTGCTGCCAACTCCAGTGTCTCTTTAAAGTAATGTTTGGGCTCCTGCTGCTGCTGCCAACTCCAGGGTGTGATTCATCCAATTTTGGGCTCCTGCTGCCAAATCCAGTGTCTCTTTAAAGTAATATTTGGGCTCCTGCTGCTGCTGCTTGCAACTGCAGGGTGTGATTCATCCAATCTTTGGGCTCCTGCAGCCAACTCCAGTGTCTCTTTCAAGCTATGTTTGGGCTTCTGCTGCCGCTGCTGCTGCTTGAAACTTCAGGGTGTGTCAGTCAATTTTTGGGCTCCTGCTGCTGCCAACTCCAGTGTCTCTTTCAGCCAATGTTTGGGCTCCTGCTGCTGCTTGCAACTCCAGGGTGTGATTCATCCAATTTTGGGCTCCTGCTGCTGCCAACTCCAGTGTCTCTTTAAAGCAATGTTTGGGCTCCTGCCCCTCATAGTGATGCCACTTCAATTCTCTGCAAGTGTGCCGCTCTGCGATTCTATTAGCGATGCCTCTGATCTTCATGTGATATTTATTTACAGTATTATTTAACTAACCCAGCACGCATCCTATGCGTGTTACAGCAAGGCAGAATGGTTTACAACCCTATTGAGGCTCTAGGAGGCTCAGAAATAGCCGTTTTTAATAGCGATTCGTCGCGAATAAATTCGGGTCGAAACGATTTTTGTCGGAAAATTCGGCGAATCAGTCGAATCGAATTTTTCAAAAGTTCGCTCATCTCTAGTTAAGATTATTACAGACTGTCACAAACAGGTAGAGGTTATTGCTCTCAGACCTACCGTAAATTATTCACAGATAAATCTGTGATGTAGATCTGGTCATGGAGCAACTGTTGTGTGTAGAATGCTGGGACAATAACTCGCAAATATTTACATTGTTTCAAGTCCTCTTGCTACAAGATATGATGAGTAGAGCTTTAGTACCTATTTTTTAAAAGGATGAGACAGACATCAATAAAAATGGATTTATACTTCAGCTTGCATCAAATTTCAATACGGTTAATAATTATGTCTTGTCAACTTATTTCCTGTATCTATTTCATATGTTATTTGTACCTGCATAGTGAAGTTACAGAGTAATTCAAGTCTCTGGATATCTCACTCACCCAGGAAAATTGGGCTGTGGGGGACAGGAGAAGGCTTCACCCAAAGGTAATCCTGAAGACTTGTTATTTAATATTAAGCATACATGTTATTGCGGGTTTTGGTCCACTTTAAGAACTTAATTAACAATACAGTGCCTTGAAAAAGTTTTGGCCTTTTTTATGAAGTGCGCCATTTAGCATCTTTCTGGTGACTATAGCGCCAGTTTTGGAGCACAAGCATTTTTGTCGTTTCTGCCACTGTGGTTTTGTCTACAATGGACTAGAAGCCATATCGCCCAATGCTAACTAATTCGCTTTTACTATTGCATTTGTTATTGGCCGGGCCTGTGTCAGCGCCTGCTGTACCCAAATGCCGATTATACCAGCACCAGTGAACGCCACTTAGTACTGCTATCTTAATGCATTTTTGCCATCCTGTAAGGATTGTCACTGTATTTTTCTGGTTACATTACAGTTACAGGGGACAAATGTTACAGTGCGTTTAGGCTGTTTTACTTCTCAAATTACACATTGAGCAAAAAAAGCCATGAAAACTAGCTTATAAGAAAAAAAATGACATTTGGTGGCTTGCAGGTCCTGCGTTTCCATTATTGATAAGTCACACTGTTATACGCATAAAACACTACAATACAGTAGCCTTATTAAATCTTGCCCTACAACATCATTAAAAACTGGCGCTGCTTTAACCAGAGTGCCTGGCTGCAACCTTGTTGGCACTAGTGTTAAATGATATGCAGGATGATCTGCGCTGCTTGTTTTAAGTTTAGTGGAGGCTGATGCATTACTAAGCCCAGGTATCGGCGGATGAGCGTCTGTATAGTGGCGCTTAGAGTGACCGCTAGTAGACGCTGTAAGCGGTTATCGGGCACTGTAACAGATTGCCTCAGTCAGTCTAGTAACCTGGCCTGCATTGATGAATGTGATGTATGTTGGGCGCTCTAACACCAGTGCAGTGCTGCAGGAAGCGAAAGGTAGCGCCAGGTTAGTGCGACTGACTCTCGGCGCTCCACACTATACTTATCAATTCTTCATAAAAATATAAGTGTTTGTTTGCAGCCAGGAGAGGTCACATAATGATTTAAACAAAATGTCAAATGTCAAACATGCTGTTTAAACACAAGCAAATGAACGGCTATTGAAATGAGAGAGAAAGAGAGCGACACTGAGCAAAAGGTAATACCTGGCGCTCTGGAAGCTAGAGAGCCGGCGCTATACGCTGAGCCGCCTGTAATAATACATTGGACACTACATGGCGCTGTTAGCGTCACTTACCAGATTCGCTTTCATAAATGTGGTTTTGCGTACAGTGCCCAGCGTTCACCAGGCACTGCCTGCCACTATGAGACACTACCTGGCGCTATCCCTCCATGAATAACCCCCTTAGTGTTGCTGAGACAAAAAATAAGGCTCCTCATTACCCCTAAAATTTGTCCACATTTCTTAATGGCACAACCACAAATTTAAAGTGGACCAACACCCAGGGGTGATCGGCCCGGAAATCTATAAGATTCCCGGGCCGATCACCCCCCACCCCGCGGGACATCCGAGATCGGGATGTCCCGCGGGGTGAAACCCCCCCCAAACACCCCAACTCACCTACCTTATCTTCGGCGGCGGCCGGCCGCCGCCGCCTCCCTCGCGCCCCTGTAGGCGTGCGCGCCTCCGCGCCGGCCGTCTGCGAATGGCCGGCGCGGGGGCGCGCGCGTTCAAAGTGACGCGAGGGAGGCGGCGGCGGCGGCCGCCGCTTAGACGTTCCTTGTACGTTGGCGCTGGGAGCGGGGAGAGGTGAGTTATTCGGGGGGTTAGGGGGGGTTTCACACAGCGGGGCACCCCGATCGGGGGTGCCCCACCGAAGTGGACCAAGACCCAGGATAGTCAAAATCCTGGGTGTTGGTCCACTTTAAATGTATTTTATTGAGATTTTATGTGAAAGAGAAACACAAAGTAGCAAGTATGTTATTTGTGATGTGTAAAGAAAGGGATACATGCTTTTCCTAATTAAAAACAAAAAGACTGAAAAGTATGGTGAAACAAGGCAAAAAGTGACCTGCACACCTAATAAAGTGAAGTTGGGGGAGTGCCTCTCAAGTTAACCAACAATACACAAACAACTTTTAAATTGTCTCTAGCTGGTTAGGTCAGGGTTAACTCATTAACTGCCCTAAAATAAGTTTAAATGCTGCCCTGAGGACGTTCTGCTGTACCTATGATACCTGCAGGTGCTGCCTCAGGAACATTCTGTTGGGAACCCACAGCTGGACCCCCCTAATGGTACTTCTTAATGGTACCCCTAATTCTGCACTGTGACTTGCACTCTCTTTCCTCTTTTTTTCGCTTAAAGAATGATATTACCATTGGTTGTTGTTTAACAATTTGGATGCACTTTATTGCACTGAATTAAAAAAACTGGGTTTAGCACAATTTGTTTTTTTAACAGGATGTTTGTAAATTGGATTTTTAGTTTTTTTTCAAAATAAATCTATAATGTATTCAATATAAACAGCATTTAAATTATATTTTAGGGCAGTGCCCTGTAAACAAGCACAGTGCCCTGTAAAAGTTAACACTTGACGAGCTGGAGTCAAGTAAATAGTTGTTGTTTATGTATGCATATATACATATGCATGCATATATACATATACATGCATATGTATTCAGCCCCCTGTACTCCCATCCCTACCCATAAAATGGTTTAAAACCCACAGCAATGATATATTCCTGGGCCAATTCCCTCCCCCCAAGGCATCCAAAATCTGGATGTCGTGCTGTGTGAAACCCCCCAGGTTGTCCACACACTTACCTTCTTTTCCAGTCCAACCGCACATGCTCAAACCGCGGACGCATCCCCACTATCCCTCTAGCAGGGCGCGTGCCCACACCAGGCATTTGTGAGTGGCCGATGCGGGCGTGCTCCCTGTTAGAGGGTAGCAGGGAATGTGGCTGTCAGAGCGCTCGAAGTTGCTCGTCTTAGACGAAGGCTAGGTGAAGGAACGTCAGCAGATCCAAGTGCACTGATTGGACAAGCGGCCGCACATGCGCCGTAGGACTGGGAAGAGGTAAGTTTGTTTCGGCAACCTGGGGGGTTTCAAACACCAGGAAACCCCCAATCGGGTGGCCCGGGGGTAAGAACCAAAACCCAGGATAGTAAAAATCCTGGGTTTTGGTCCACTTTAAATAATAGAGTTAATGGCACAGCATTAGCGGGACCCAGAAACAGGGGTTCTGGGAGCGGCAGGCATGTCACTTTGTCTCGTTGCCACCAGAACACATGTGCCTGGGTTCTGTTGCTGCCTGATCACCTGTTGCTGGGTCCCACTGTCACCTGATTGCCTGTTGCTGGGTCCCACTGTCACCTGATTGCCTGTTGCTGGGTCCCACTGTCACCTGATTGCCTGTTGCTGGGTCCCACTGTCACCTGATTGCCTGTTGCTGGGTCCCACTGTCACCTGATTGCCTGTTGCTGGGTCCCACTACCTCCTGAATGCCTGTTGCTGGGTCCCACTACCTCCTGATAGTCTGTTGCTGAGTCCCACTGTCACCTGATTGCCTGTTGCTGAGTCCCACTACCTCCTGAATGCCTGTTGCTGGGTCCCACTGTCACCTGATTGCCTGTTGCTGGGTCCCACTGTCACCTGATTGCCTGTTGCTGGGTCCCACTGTCACCTGATTGCCTGTTGCTGGGTCCCACTGTCACCTGATTGCCTGTTGCTGGGTCCCACTGTCACCTGATTGCCTGTTGCTGGGTCCCACTACCTCCTGATAGTCTGTTGCTGAGTCCCACTGGTGCCTGATTGCCTGTTGTTGAGTCCCACTACCTCCTGAATGCCTGTTGCTGGGTCCCACTGTCACCTGATTGTTCATTGCTGGGTCCCACTGATGCCTGATTGCCTGTTGCTGGGTCCCACTGCTGCCAGATATTCAAAACAAAAAAGCACTTAAATACTTGATCTGGGCTGGGGATCACCTATGGAGTGAAGAGCCTCCATTTATATTCCTGCAGTTCCAATCCTGTTGTTACTGTATTCCTCCTTCCCTACTAAAGTCCCACTCTTCCCCCTACCTTCTAGGATGCTTCCTGCAGCCATCCTCTACTAGCTCCCCCCTCTCCCCTTCCCACCCTTCTCACTCACCCCACCATTATGGCATTGGATCTCTGCTGCATCTTCATCGTCAAGTTTAGTCGCGCCACCTAAAGAAAACAGCAGAGGGGTCTTGAGGAGCCCTGAAGATGCGGGACACTGAACACCCCATTGGACAGGATTGTAATCACTATTGTTATTGCAACATGGGAAAAGGACTCTCGTATAAAATCCGGCATATATTGGTGTAAATTCCTTTTGTGTATGTGTCAGTGCATCTGTTTGAACCACATGTTATATAAAGTGCTCAATTTGGACAGTATCTGTCTCTTTGTAGCAGTTTATTGCTGCTTGCACACATTTAGCACATTTACATTTATAAAAAAGTAAATGCATTGCAAAGCGCTGAATTTAATTTTCATGATTGCTTGACCTAAGAGACATGCCGTTTCACTAATCACTGCATAACAGACTTGTTAAATGTGTTCTGAATCAAAATTTTAACTGTGGAAAATAATCTCTGTAACAAACAAAAGTGGTTATTAGATACACAATAGTCACTACTGCCATAATTGATATTTGTGTTGTGGACACGCAAAACTGGGCTAGCAAAGTTAGCAAAACAATATTTATTGAATATATATATGGTTGTTTAGTCTTTTAAGGAAAGGAAGTGACATGTGCAATATAAACAAAGATCCTCCTCTCCCCTCCCGAGTGAGATCGATGGTGTAGTACAGCAATGCGCAATGGAAGGGGGTAAGTAGTAGTGTAAATAAATAAAAGACTTTTGTGTGTGTGTGTTTTAACACTGAACCCTTTGTGAACTTGAACTAGTAAGCAGCCTTTGAGACCCCTATACCCAGTGGTGGACTGGGACCAAAAATCAGCCCTAGATTTTACCTGCCCCTGGCCGGCCCGAGATGTCCCTGCTGAGGCCCCCTAACCATGATGCTGGGGCTATAGCATTGGGGGCTGGGGTTCCTTGGCTTGTGGGTACAGGGGGCTGAGAAGTAGTCTAAGGGGGCAGGGATTGAATGTGGGTGTTATAAGCAGCACAACTGGCCCCAAAGTAGTGCAGCCCACCGGGCATTGTCCCGGGTCTCCCTATGGCCAGTCCACCCCTGCCTATACCAGTTTAAAAGGCAGGGAAATTGCAAAACCCCCCCCACCCCATTACCTTCATCCCCAATGGCCAGGGGGGTGCAAAAGTGCCCAGTGCCGGTGTGGGCTACGTGGGTTGATATCCTTCAGGGCCGGGGGCGGCTGCTCGGCGTCTGAGCCCTGGGCTACCAACCCACATAGCTGGTGTCCGGGCTGGTTCTGCTGGAGAGGGAGACCCCACTCCATTTTTATTTCTAAGGGTTCAAACCCTTGATAGTTATTGCAAGTTACCTTCAAGGTGCATATGGTAGTTGAAAATCTCAAGTGTTATTTTCAGTTTGAGTTACCAAAGAAAAAACAGTCAGTGCTGATGTGTCTGCCAGTCTGCATCTAATTTAGCACCTGCGCCATATAGTTCGCAGTGACCAGCACTCTTTTTAAAACTCCGCTGGTTCATAATGGCGCTGTAGGTTTAGATCCCATAGACCACAATGAGCAGAACTGTACTGAAGTGGTTTATGCATATAAATAAAATGACACTCAATTATTTGTACAGAACTTGCATTGGTGACTTGTCAATAACGTAAATGTGGGACTTAGATCTCGCCAAATGTCATTTTATTATTTTCTTGTAAAATCATTTTTTAAGGCTTATTTTGCTTACTAATATATACTTTGGAGCACAACTAAAACGCAGCCTAAATGCACTGTAAAGTTTGTCCCCAGCAGTGATATCCTGTAACTGTAATGATGAAACGCCTACCAGCGCCTTTTACATACAGAGGCAATCTTTTCAGTGTGCCAGAAATGATTATATACAGCATGCAGCGTCCACAAGTTGGAGATACCGAGGTGAGCTCACTGGCACAGACAGAGGCCAGCCAATATCTATGCCCTTATTCATCAAGCGATAGCGCCAGGTAGTGTCTGACGAGCGCCAGGTAGCGGCAGCTAACGGCGACTACCGACTCAAGTACGCCCGCGGCGGTCACAATGACGCATTTATCAAGCAAAATGAGGCTAGCGCCGGCGAGAGCGACGGCTAGCGCGGCATTCATCATGAAGCCGCCTGGACCGAACAGCGCCGCTGCAAATTCCCTCACAGCGCCAGGTATGAGCTGTCGCTCCCTGGCGATGTCCAATGCATTTCAATGGAGCAATCTATAATAATTCATGATTAATTGGTAATAATTTTTTTTGAAATTTTTTTAATGTCAAAAAATCGGAGAACACTTCTGCAATGTTAGGATTTATTTTTAAGTCAAAAAAAAAAAAAAAAAAAAAATGTGCAGAATTGATCTAACAGGTCTGAGATTAATGTATTCATATAACAAAAAGATTCTAAAAACATGTATAATGTTACATTCAAAAAATATGGTTGTTTAGGGGTTAAAAACTAGTTAATACAGATCGGCGCCAGCGCTCTGGGGTTTAAACAAGGAATGGACAGCGACAGCACATTCGGAGCGTGATTTTTTGATGAATATGAAGCTAGCCGTTCGCTCTGGCCATTCGTTGTCAGGCGCTCACATACAACGCTGGACCTGTGAAACAGCGACCCCCCAGCCAGTATTCAACATTACCGCACACCGACTGAGTCGCTGTCATCAAGCTAACGCCGGCCAAGCACAGCGAATACTGGCTGGCGCTGAAAAAATCACGCTACAGTCGCTCATCTGTCGCTACCTGGCGCTATTGATGAATCGGCCTCCCCGTCCTTTAATCCAAGCTGATTGCTTAACGTTGGGTGTTCTGACTTGCAGCACCATTCTGTAAGGATAGCAGAGGTAAAAAATAATTAGATGCGGCCTTCAAAGTGGATACATATGCCTGCAAAATAACAGCGCACTTAATATATAAGGCTCTATGCTGAAAAAAAACTATGGGGGTTAGTTAAGAAGGGATAGCGCCAGATAGTGCCTTGTAGCGACAGGCAGCGTCTGGTGAACGCTGGGCACTGTACGCAAAACCACGTTTAAGAAAGCGAATCTGGTCAGTGACTCTAACAGCACCATGTAGCGTCACATGCATTTATCCAGACGGCTCAGCGTATAACACCAGAGCTTTGGGTTCCAGAGCGTCATGTAGTACCTGTCACTTTGTAGCGCTCTCCCATACATTTCAATTCAATTCAATTTATTGTTCTCCAAGTACATCGTGAGATGAACAAGGAATTCTTTTCGGCATATACACAGTGCAAAAAGAAAACAGTAGACAGATAACTACAGTTACCGTTACAAAGGAAGGGGAACACGGAAGACAGAGATACAGAAGCAGATAATATCTTATAAAGTCAAGGTATAATCTCTTATAAAAACAGATAATCTCTTATAAAGTCAGAGTATGAAGACCAATCGGTTCCGGCTTGATCCTGGTCCTATGGTGCCTGGATATTGTTGAGGATGCGGACAGCCAAAGGAAAGAAACCCTTCCTAGACCTAGAAGTCCTGCAAGCTGGGACTGCAAGACGTCGCCCAGATGGTAAGTATTGGAATAGGGCGTGTCCAGGGTGGGACGGATCCCGGAGTATCTTTCCAGCCCGCGTCTTGACTCTGTGGTTGTGCAGTTCCTGCAGGGATGGTAAGGGGGCTCCGATTATTGTTTCTGCTGTCTTTATTGTTCTTTGGAGTCTACACTTGTCCCTTTTTGTAGCTCCTGGCACTCTATGCTACAGCGCCCAGCTTTAGAGCGCCGATGTTGTGTGTGTCTAGTGTTTTGTTAAATATGGTGTGGAGCGCCGAGTGCCAGACGCATTGAACTGGCGCTACCTGTCACTGGCTTCAGCGCTATACTGTTGTTACAGCGCCCAACACACATCACATTCATTAATGCCGACCAGGTTACTAGAGCAACCGAGGCGCTCTGTTACAACGTCCGATACTCGCTTACAGCATCTACTAGCGGTCGCTCTAAGTGCCGCTATACAGACGCTCATATGGCAATACCTGGCGTTAGTAGTGAATCAGCCTCCACATATAATTTTCCTGGGAAATTCCTGCAAAAAAAAAAAGTGTTCAACAAATTTAGTGCAAATAGTGCTGATTGGAAAAAAAAGGTATGTTTTTAGGTTGATCTAGGGGGTTTCACACAGCGGGGCATCCCAAATCGGGATCCTCCAAGGACAAGAACCAAAACCTGGGATAGTGCCAGCCTATCTGGGTCTTTTTCCCCTTTCCCCTCCCTTCATCTTCCTAGTATGATTTGCTACTGTTGTTAAGCCTTACACTACAAAGTCATGAAACTTTCTACTGTGTGATAATAATGGTCACGAAGCTAAAGGCAGATATGGAAATGTGAAATTTATGTCTCTGTAAAAATGTCTGAGCATTGTACAATGATATTAGAAGCTCTGAATAAAGCCTGGAGTGCAAAATACTGATGGGTAATACATTTGTTCTTGTTCAGTAAGCACATGAAAAACCTTTTTTTATAAAGGTATGCTTCTATTTCACAAAAACTGCTTTTGGGGCAATTTAGATGAAAACTGCTATTTGGGCAATTTAGACACCCACCAGAAGATGGCAATTCTTTCTTTTAATTTTAAAAATCTAAACTACATAGTAGTGTGGCAGTGAATTGCTTTCTTTACAATGAAGTACTTTTACTGTTCATAATGTTTTTTTCTATCAAAATAAAGTTGGCTGAAGGGAACATCTGTCTTCTACCAATGAATTACTTCCAAAGGGGGTCTTATTTTACTCTATAAATACAATATTTTATTTAAAGCGGAACAAAACCCAGGAATTTGACTTTCCTGGGTTTTGTTCCGTGCCCAGATGCCTGATGACGATGTGTGAAACCTCCATTTCACCCTCTAAAACTCACCTTTTCTCAGTCCCCATAGCATATGTGCGGGCTATGGTCCAATCGGAGCCTGTGTTTACATCCTCTGGAAAAGGGCTGAATGAATTCCATGGGGGAGAAAGCTGCAGTATCCCTGTGTCCTAGGCAGTGTAAATACTCCCGTCCCAGCCTATCTGAATGACGGGCGCGCATGCATGTGAGGGGATGTGGCCGCACTCCCTCCTCATTGAAAACAATCAGAACAGTTTGGCGTTGAACAAGAGCCGGCACATGTAGACATTTAGCATTATTTTAGCATTATTTAAAGTTGTTTTTCATTCTGCTATTTAATTACAGATGAAAATAACATTGCTGATGTTTGTATCAGCTTGCCTACCTCTTGGTAGAATATAGCTATATTGCTGTTTAATTAGTCTCTACTGTATAAATATCCACCTAAAGCTTTGTATAATAGTTTATACATTTATCATTTGTCAATGGTTTTCTTTAAACCATAAGTTTCTTTTTAACTTTTTAATATGTAAATAAAGGACATTGATAAGCATGTAAATTGCTGCATACTTATCAATGACATACTCACCTTACCAGGCCGCCGGCTCCCGAAAATCGTGTTCCCGAGCTACTGCCTTGCTGTACCTGGAAAGTGTATGTATCCCACAATTCTTATCAATGACATACTCACCTTACCAGGCCGCCGGCTCCCGAAAATCGTGTTCCTGAGCTGCCGCCTTGCTGTACCTGGAAAGTGTATGTATCCCACAATTCTTATCAATGACATACTCACCTTACCAGGCCGCCGGCTCCTGAAAATCGTGTTCCCGAGCTGCCGCCTTGCTGTACCTGGAAAGTGTATGTATCCCACAATTCTTATCAATGACATACTCACCTTACCAGGCCGTCGGCTCCTGAAAATCGTGTTCCCGAGCTACTGCCTTGCTGTACCTGAAAAGTGTATGTATCCCACAATTCTTATCAATGACATACTCACCTTACCAGGCCGCCGGCTCCTGAAAATCATGTTCCCGAGCTGCTGCCTTGCTGTACCTGGAAAGTGTATGTATCCCACAATTCTTATCAATGACATACTCACCTTACCAGGACGCCGGCTCCCGAAAATCGTGTTTTCGAGAGTTTTCTCACCAGGCTCTGAACTGACCCAATAAGTAAAGTAAGTTTTATATACAATATAGCACACCTATTCCTAATGGTTAGCGCTAGTGTGCATGGGTTGGAGTGGGTTGTTTGGCCCTAAAGCCAGCTGTGGGTGCTAGTGTGGGCTGGGGGGGATGTTGACATACTATAGTAACCTTTGCAGGAGCACAGGCACATAATCTTTATTAGAAGAGTTGAGTTTGAAAAGTTCATCAGCACTTCTCCAGACTTCTCAACTTCTTGTCAAGATGTTTCCAGTATAATCGCTAGTAACACAACACTCCCATTCCACTTCACAGCAGCAGGTCTGGTTCTTTTTTTGCTGGCAAGAAGGTTGCTTTAGCACAATCTGATACCTTTCCTTGATCTCTGGGTTTTTAGGATGTCTGGTTAGTGTTCAGCTTCCTCCCCAAAGTAATGGGTCTGCATTCTCAGGTTACAGCCGCAAGTGGTTTGCAGCTCTGTCCCTTGGTGATCTCTGTGTGAGTGAGCACTGTAAGCCACAGTGGTCCTAAAGACGCCTCTGACCACAGCAATGCTTTGCCATGCCATTCTCTGCTTAGCTACGCCCCAGAAATTAAGGCAAAGAAAGTTTCTTTACATAGATTAAACAAGGAATCTACATAAATTCTGAAGTTTTGAGATGCTTTGAATAGACTCCCAGAGGGTTAAGGTGGGAGAAAGTTACTCTTTACCTGGAGAGGGACTTTTACTATTTACTATTGCTAACACCTTACCTTTTATTCAGTGCCATCTAGTGGACAAATAACAAACTGCTTCTCACAATTAAAATGAGTACTTTCCTAATCAACTACTGCAAACTGTTCTCCTAGGGCCTGCCTACCACTGAAATTGATGTCACTATGAAGCAATGAGGCCTCATAGGGTATATAACTCCCTGATATAAATCGGCTAAATGGGCTAACTTAGTTGCTGCTACAAACTAGCTGACTGGCAACTTCCAAAAGCCCACTTTAAGGAAGCACTATTGCAAAATTGTGTAATATTAAAAATCCAAATAAATACCTTGGCTAATGAGAGGAGGGGTCACTTATACGCCCAAACTGAATAAAACTCCCTCCAAGTTTCCTTCTTATGGTAGGAATAAAATCCAGCAGTGACATGTTTAGTCTATCAGGGGTGACAGATCTGCTCCAGCCATCCTGCATACTTATATGGGTTTTTATCAACGGCCTATTTTTCACGATAGTGCTCCTTTAACAAGAACACGATTATTAAGCCACACAAGTAAATATACATAAAAAAAATCAATTTCTGGTCGTACCTTCTGACACAGAGGCTTACTTGAGCTGAACTGAGACCAGTTCAGCAAGCCAAACCTTAAACTTCTAAATATCTTTATCTTTACCAGCAAACTGGTCCGATTGACTGCCATCTGGCGCTGACCAACATTCATAAGCAAGCCGTTTCCATTAAAATGTCAGCCACCCATTCAATCATCAGCCACCTCAGACCAACAAGGAAACATTTCCCCACATTGACATACTTATTTGTTACAAGATAGCACATTTCCCGTTCACCCTAAAAACTTTGATATGCCCTATACTAACCCCAAACTGATGCACCCTACAGAAGGGGGAAACTTGCTTTCTTTACAGGGGGTCATAAAGTGTCCTGCTCACTGAATTTGCTGTGGGTCATTAAAGGTATTCATTAAATATGGAGTTTCACTCCCCACGTTTGAACGTTCCTTTATTCTTCTTGCTCAAAAATTGAGGTTAAATCATGCCAATTTGGTCATAAACTGCAAACAAGCATTTAAGTAGTTCTAACCCTGGCCTGCTCTATCCTAAAGTAAAATAAACATTTTGTCTGGAATTGTAGTTCAGTGTTTTATGCTCAGGTTAGCAAAGCCACTGAGTTGACAAAAACATACATATGCCAACTGTTTTGAAACCGTGATGCATGTAGAAGCAATATACATAAAATGAATGTGGTATGAATAATGCCTTAGGTTTTCTGAAAACCATTGCGGGATACTGTATCTTAGGCAGTGCTGCTTCATTGGATTCAATAACATTTTACTTCAGCACCGAAGACCTGTGCAAATCAATCCCATCCATCAGATTTACTTCTTCCTGGATTTAAGGTAATGCTATTTAGATATAGCAAATCCCCACCAGCCCAATAGCATCTTCACTGACTCATTTCAATTCCATGCTGGACATTTTTGTATAAGGATTTTGATCTTTGTCTTTTATAATTATCTGTAAGAGCAAATAAAATCTATTTTTTTTCTAAAAAGAATTAATAGTCTGACATTTGAAAAATGAAAGCAAACACACATTCACGGGGGCATAGAAAATCAAATTGCACATCAGTAAAGACTATACCTCAGTGATGAGAATCTTTTCATGCATGACCCTATCTGCTTATATTCTGATCACTGATTCAGTTGATTATATGTACAGACCCTAATTAAAGTAGAACATCAAGCAAAATGTAAAATTCAATATTAAATAACTTATAAAAATAGACAACACAATGACATTGAAAAATGACACAAAATCTAACAGAATAGGACTGCCAGGCTCTCATCTATTTTTAAATGAGTTTTGAAATCAGCGGCAGAGTAGATAGGCTACTGTATTTTTTTTTTTTCAAAATGGGTGTTGATCACCATCTACTAAATCCGGGGGGCATACACTGCCATCGGCCCCAGATAATCCCACCTGCTCCTAGTTGCATCAGAGAATTCAGCCCCACAATTGGCCCCCGGTGGTCCTGTGGTTCTTGAAAAGCAGTTACCCCCCCCCCCCCCCCCCCCCACCGGCAGCCAATCATAGAAATTCGCTGGTGAAGCAAGGAGCAGGTAAGATTATCTCGGGTTGTCGCTGATAAATGTGCATGGCTCATCAGAATGCACCCCCCCCCCCATCTGCATTGGGACCAACACCCATTTAGTGAAAAATGGCTGTTGATCTCCTTTTTTTAAGATTTAAGTCTAAAATGACAACAACATCTGGCAGAAATCTGGGTGAGATATAATGCACATACTCTCAATCTGTAAAGTTTGGTGAAGAAATAATAGTCTAGGATGTTTTTCATGGCTACGGCCCTTATTTCTAGTAGAGATATAATTTATGTTTTAACATGCACCTTTATTCTGTATAATTGTAAGGTGCCATTTTCGACAGCCTTTTAGAATGGTAGACACAGTGCCTCTGTTTATAATGTTATCTGCATGTGTATGGTTCTCTACCCCCCATGATGGCTGGGTCTCACTGTGATGAAAGGGTGATACATGCCTTTCCCAGGAGATCAATGGAGAATACACCTCTGTTCAGTGACAAATCACATTTGGCATAGACCTGCTGTCTCCTTCCAGGTATATTGTAATGGATTGTCCTAAGTAGGCAGTGTGGTGGCCCATGAATGTGGTTGAATGGATATAAGGTAAGATCTAGGCACTTGAATACAGAATCCCACCTCACCTCTATCCCCCCTCTCTCTCTCCTTACCTTGTTCCTCCCTTTCTCCCCCATTGTCTCTTAGATAGCATAGGTGTATGTGGATACTTCCCTGCTTAAAATTGATGGTTTACCATTATTCGTTAAGCACCCCAAAACCAAGCATATATTTCAAGAATGATGTGCTTACATGGTGTTTCTGTGTCCAAATTCGATATAGTAAATATATTACAATATATTTCTACATTCTGCACATGAAATTCTGGTCCTAATCCTGGTCTGGAGCAATGTTGTTTTGAACCAGACTTGTAATTATATTATTAAAGAGGAACATTTGAGGCCCCGGAGTCTAAAAGACTACCAGGCAGATGTGCTGCATGGTACACAGGCAGAACATCTTAAACACAGGAAGCTTGTCATTGGCTTTATGCAGTATAAACTGTTCAATAATTGATAATAAGGAGGAGGGAGTTTTGGCTGACAGTATCAGACTTGCACTGGTAGGGGCACTTCCAGGAGCCTCCCTTCCCAGTGTTTTACCTGGTAATTGAAGCAACATCCTCGGAGCAGCAGTCAACACAGACTGACAGGAGAATCGCTGTCACAGACATCAGGTTACACTGTGCAGGGAGGCAGAGGAGAGCAGAGGGGCTTTAGTGCTAACTAGAAGACAGCATTCTAGCACACTGATGGTGGGGTTTGGTGTGACACGAGTCCTTGTAGTGGCCAGTGCTAGGTGTCTGGCTAGATCACAGCTTTTGTATAGCCCCCATCCCTTTGCCCGGCTCAGCATGTAGCAGGTCGGTATACACTAAAAACACAGAGCTTCTCAAGAATCCTATGCAACTTCATAAATAACAGAATCCCAAGGTGCATGCGTCAACTTCCTTCAGTGTGCCCACCACCGGATGAACTAGACTCTTATCGAACTGTAAGAGACAAACAGCCCATAAATATATATCAAGACCACGATCCACAAACTCATTGGTAAGCAAGAGAAATCCGGTGAGTGTCTCTTTAAGAACCCATATGTAAACTTGCAGCAAACAGTGAGTTTCAAACCCAATTACTCCATAATGGGCATGTGGAGTGAAAAATAGAATAAAAAAGACTTGTGCAAATCAGCCATATACTCTAACACATTTAATAGTAGAAAAATATTGCACTCACATAGACAGAAATTAAAAGCACTTTAAAATCATTCATGATTATGTCCAGCATCTCTCACCACAACAGTCAAATGATGGTGTCCTCCTGTGTCTGCTCCTAGCGAGGTTATGCCGACACTGGAAATAACCGCCGAGCCTCCAACGCGTTTCGTCACCAATGCGACTTTAGCTAGGATGTTCATCATGGCGGTGAATCTGGTATTTATATCGGAAGTTGAAAGGCGGAGATTGGGTGTTATCACTCTGCCCTGCTCCAATACAACACAATGAGACAGAGGAGACGAGCCCTCTGACCTGTGAGGAGATGGGCGGATCGATTCTAGCAGCACCTCCTCTCTCGTTCGTGTTTACGGTCGCATGATTAAACTATAGGGCTTATACGGGTTATGACTACACCCCCTCCCTTGTCCCTGGTTATGCACCAACGATTCAAAGTTAATCCCCAAGGCCCTCAGACTGGCCCAATACAATTAAACAGGCAGCAGCAAAAACACAGAAGTATCTTACAGAACAATATATTATATTATGCTAAGAGGAGTGCGATGTAGTGGAGCCAGGATTAGAAATTAAGCCCGATTCTAAAAAGGTGTAAAGAATAGGTGATTGATAAAGGACACAAAAAGAATAAACCCTTGTACACACAGGCACCAACATTTGATATTGCAATGAGGGCTGCTTTACAAGTGAATTAATATGGACCTAAAAACAGAATATATAAATCTTAAAAACCCAATAAAATATTGAATCAAAATATAAATAAGAATAAAGCAAGCACAGCATTGATAAAGGCACAACATAACAATCAACAATTACATAATATTAGGAGGTATCTATAAAACAGTTTAAATCACATTCCACATTAAGGCCAGCTGGGCTCAACATATTTAAATCATATATCCACTGACCCTCACATCTGGAAAGTTCCCGCAGCATATTTGAACCCTGCCAGTGACGTTCTATTTTATCTAGTCCCATGAAGGATAAAAGGCAGGGGGTCAGATGAGTGCATTGACTTAAAATGTAATGACAAACTATGTTCTTCGTACCCCCGTTTGATATTGTATAAATGCTCTCTAACTCTTAACTTTAATTCCCTAGTGGTTCGGCCCACATACAATAAATTACAGGGGCACCATAAAAGATACACCACGTACTTGGAGCTACAAGTGATAAATTGTGAGATCATGAATTCCCTTCCCATGCGGATTTCCATAAAGGACTTTTTGGATCTTTCACTTACATTCCCTGTCCTGCATCCCCAGAAGTAACCACACCTGTAAAACCCCGCCATTTGTGTATGTAACAAGGATACCGGTCTTGGTGGATCTTTAGAACTACTGGTCAACTTGTCCCTCAAACTAGGTGCCCTTCTAAAGATACAAACTGGTCTTTCCAGCACTGCTGGGCCCAAAATAGGGTCCTCCTTAAGAATTTGCCAATGCTTACTCAAAATTTGCTTAACCTGTTGGTATTGTAAACTGTACCCTGTTATGAACGCAAATTGGCACATACCATCACCTTTCCTTTCTTTCTTGCTTTGATCTAAAATCAATTTCTTCAAATTGTCCTTTGATGATCTCCACATTATAGCCCTTCTCCACAAAATGCTGCGACAGTGAAGCTGCATGCCTTTCGAAGCCGCATTTCTTTACTTTCTCTGTTTTTCCTCATTCCCACCTTTTTTTTTTTTTCAACATTCACTGTATTTTAATCTCTTTGCAACATTCCCTCCTTTCTTTCTACTCTCTGTTTTCTCTTTTCTCGCTTTTCCATGTTTCTTCCTTTCATTTTTCCACATTCTCTGTTCTAGGTGTCAGGTAAGTATTTTCCTTTTAAAAAGTTTGCCTATAGCCTTCTCTTTCTCTTGCAGACCCAGCCTGGACAAAGTTAGTATAGCCACTTGCAGGACTAGATGTGAGGGATTTATTACACACCTTCTCAACAGCTGAGGCTTAGTCTTTAAAACCTTCTTTGTAAACCTTGTGTGTCTTTCAGCAGTCAGGGGATTTGTAAGGATATCTGCTGTCATATTCTCAGTACGGCAATAAAGTAACTCAAGAAGTCCCTGCTCTTGAAAATCCTCTGCCTGCTTCAGATTTTAAAGTAACTTAGCTTCATCCCCTTCTTGCTCAAAGAAATCAGGATATTAGCCTCGATTCAAAGACACATTCGTCCGGACTTCCGTAGCTGTCTGTGAAAGTTTGGGTGGGTGTTAGTCTTTTTTTCGTTCATTTTTCATTCGTACGAATGTTCGGGAATGTGCTTTCGATGAACAGAAGCAAATCGGAACATTTACGTTAGTTCGGATCATTTTCAAAACAAAACCGGAAATTTTCCGCTCGTTCAGATAACTTCCGTTGTTGGGATGGGTTTCCATCTGATTCAGAGAGCTGATTTCCGACGGACCACCACCCTATAAACCTGTTTCATTTCCGACCCACTTACGGGACCTTTGAGGGCTCGGATTGCTATTGTTAAACATGTTTTGCGGCTATGTGGAGGAGTCTGCGCGCCTTTAGCACCAAGGCATTGCATGTATCAGCATGGCCGAGGCCATAAATTGTATAGCAATGCATACCTGAATCAATACATTTCATGTATGCCTTATAGATGCATTTTAATGCTGACCTAAATTAGTCCTTATGTAAACATGTATTTTTCCACACATCCATATAATTGCTATATTTGTTTAGACTTATATCCTTTGTGAATTATATTTGGATTGTTGAACTTGAATCTTAATTTGTTGTAGGAGTTATTGTTTTAGTTGGTTACCTTTGCTTTGTGTAATTATTTTATATTTGGTTGCAGGAACTGCAAGATGAGCCACTCGCCCTTGCTCCTGATGCCCGTTCTTTGCCTGCAGAATGCGGGCCAGGGGTTCTCTAATCGGGCACTATGCAAAACCCGGCCCATGGCGAGGGCCCTCTGGCTTTTGAAGTCCAGATTTAGAGGTGTGGACCATAAATTTACATTTTTTTAACAGGGACCACACGTGCCAGAGTGGCACAAATGAGTGTCAGGGTCCTTCAGTTGGTGGGTGAGATGCAGGAGCTGCGCAACTCGTTGGGGACCACAGATGAAGAATAATGTTCAGTGGCCTGCCATTTCTAAGTATTTTGTTTTTTATAGTTGTTAAAATTTGAAATGTTCAAAATTTTTTAAAATGTTATATTTTATGATGGAATAAAAAAAAATTTTACATTGTCATTTCATTTACAAAATACATTAACACAAAACTAATGGGCCCAGAAATATTTAAAGATGAATATTCACATGACCGAGAAGTGATTTGGGTAAGTTTTAGGGGGCTAAAATGGAAGAAGAACCTATACGAGAAGTGGTTTGGGTGAGCTTTAAGGGTCCAAAAGGGAAGATGGAGGATAGTGCTAAGTGGTTTGGGTGAGCTTTAAGGGTCCAAAAGGGAAGATGGAGGGCAGTGCTAAGTGATTTAGCTAAACATTGTAGTAGAAGTGAGGGTGGCAAATATGTAGGCGAGCACTTTAATGAGTTAAGTTTGTAGTGTGCAGGTGCAAGATCGTAAGGATTTCCGTCTGTATGATTATTTATTGAAAAAGGGAAACAGAAACTAACGGGAAACGTAAAGGATTCGTTGGAGTATACGATGGGAAAAGGGCAAAAACGAAAGCCTACGTTGTAACATGTGAAAATGAAACGGAAAAGTCTGGATTGAAAATGACATCCTCGTATTCGTAATCTGCCGTACGAACGGACGGAAACTTTACAGAAGGTTTTCAATGCATGCATAGAATCGCTCGTACACTCATACGAGAACGGAAACATTTCACACAAAAAACAGGTCAGCACTAAAACTGAAGTTTTTTGTTGTCTCTCTGAATCGAGCCTATTGTCCACATAAATTAGCACACAGATGCATCTGTCTGCCTATTTCTTTGTGTATAAGCAGGGGTCTGCTTTACTCCTCTGAAAGTCCTCATGTGTAAACACCATATTTATTCCATGCTCTGGTGGCTTGCTTTAGAACAGGTAGAACAGGTATTTGGTACAAGGGCCGCTTGTCCTATTGTTCCTATTAAAGGGTTTGCAATAAAATTTAGACTGCCAACAATGCCAAACCATTTACTGGAGGCAAGCTTTAACATTAGAGCACTGACTATCCTTTTATGCATATGCAAAGGTGAGACAGGATGAGGTGAGGGGTGAACAGATGTTGAAAAAGTGAGGGAACCAGAGGTGAGGTAAGATGAGGTGAATAAAGGTGGGTAAGACAGGAAGAGGTAAGGTGGGAAGGAGTGGAAAAAGGTAAGGTAGGGAGAGGTAAATTGGTCAGCCAAAGTGGTAAAGGTAGGCTGTAATGAGGTTTGGTGAGGTGGCCCCAGGTAAGATGTTTTAAAAAGTGATGGACTGATGAGGTGGAAAGAGATGTTTAGAGATAGGTATAGGTTAGGAGAGGTGAGATGGGACAAGGTGGGAAGAGGTGAGGAAAGGACAGCTGAGTTAAAGAATGTAGAGGTAAACAGGTGAAGTTTGCATCAAAGAGGTAAGCAGAGGTGAGGTGGGCACAAACAAAAGACCAGTAGCAAATGTGCCACCCTCCTCTACAGAGACGATCATAGGTCCCCCACTTTCTGATTTGGGAGTTAAAGAGGAACATTTCAGGTATTGGGGAGTTAAAACTCTGCTTTCACAATTCAGCAAAAATTCACAAAATTACCTGTCCGGTCACATAACGCTCTAGCATCCCTCGGTCCTGCGCCGTCTCCGCCAGGCAGCGCCATCTCTTATGCGCAGTGTCACTTCATAGGCTGCAATGACACTCGACGCGGAAGAGCAGGAGATCTGAGCAGCTGCACACGAGTTTTGAAGAGAGGATGGCTAGAGGTAAGTACAGATAAGCCAGCTGCGATCAGTCAGCGATGGCTAAGGGGGGGGGGGGGTGCAAAGGGGCCAGGAATGCTTCTGGATGTCCAAAAGGCAGTGAGGGAGGGGGGAGGGATGTTTAGAGAGGAACATCAGAAAAGGTCAGTTGTTCTCTTTAAAGATGTATTGCCCTCAACTGACCAGCAGCTTGCAGTGCAGGCAAGTCAAACTCTGGTCTCTGCAAGGGGTACTGGGGGTCACAACTGAAGGCAGTGAGAGTCACATGTGGCCCCTGGCTGCAGGTTGTGCATCCATGCTTTAGACCATATAGACTCCCCTGAAGTTTGCATGCTATATCTGGCCTTTTTGCATCTTTGAATCCTGGTTATTGTTCCATGTAGATGTCTTCCGTTAACTCTGTTAGCCATGTAGAAATGATGTTTTCACACCAAAGTGTTTTACTTGCATTTTCATTGTGGCAGTTACTGTCAGCAAAGTTCTTGTACTGGCAGTGCTTGCCTTGTATGAGAGATGTACAGGTGATTTACCTTTGTTTTCTCTTGTTGAGTCCCTTGGTTCTGTGCCTGAGCTGGCTTTTGTCTGCTCTTCAGTACTGGTAGGTTCTGTGCTCACTTCAAATGTTTGTTCAGAAGTTACAGATGATGGCTGATCAGTGTCAGTTTTCTCTTCCGTTATTATTTCCTCTGTTGTCATCACATTGTCTTTCAGATCTTCAACAAATGTTATGCTGTTGGTTTGGAATTTGGGATTCTGTAACCCTTAAAGAGGAAACGCAGGCCATGGAGTCTAAAAAACTAGAAGATGAGCGGGGGATACTGCTGGCCGCACAATCGCCCCCCAGCGCCGTTTGGCTTCTTAGCTGTCCAGACGGCTTACCCGACAGCGGAGCCGAAGGGAACTGAGTGAAAGTAAGCATGAAAGTGGGCCGCCAATAAGCATGTTCACTTTCAGCTCGAGCCTGTATCGTGGAGGCGACGGTAATGTGAGTGTAACGGGCGACCAGGAGAAATACACACAGCGGGGCATCCCAATTTTGCAAACTGCCGCATATAGGAACAGCACCCAAAAAGGTAAAATTTGGATGCGTTGTTTCTCTTCAACATTGTCACTGTATACAACAAAGATTCCTTCAAATGCTCTGTTTTGGAGTATGGTGCGTTTTACTTCTGGAATGTAGATGAATGCTTTGTATCCAAAAACTCTTGGGTGTTTTACCATTGGCTTCTCATTGTGCCACAGTTTATATGGAGTTTCTTCACTGTTCTAGAAAATAATCTGTTCTGAAGATAAGTGGCTGTCATTGCTGCCTCCCCCCAATATTTTTGTGGTAGTCCAGAGTTCTGTTATTTCCTTCAGCTACACCATTTTGCTCTAGTGTGTATGGTACTATCTTTTGATGCCTTATTCCATTCTGCTTTCAGTACTCTTGTACTTTTTGTCCTCTGAATTCACCTCCATTATCACTCCGAAGTATGAGAGGTTTCTTCTGAAATGTGTTACTTGTCTTTGCTACATGGTTCTGTAATTTGTCAAGAACTTTACTCTTGTGTTGCATTAGGTTTGTGACTGTGTATCTTAAACAATCGTCTATGAAAGACACTATGTACCTGTAGCCTCCAGGTGTAGGTGAGTTTAAGGGACCACATACACATACTGTGAACTAGGTCAAGTGGTCTTGAAGCTCTATTCTGTCTGAGTTAAGGAAGTGTTGCTCTTGTAGCTTTGGGTTTGATGCCAAATTCAACTTGTACACAGTAACTGAACAGGGAGATACTGTTAGATTCCTATTTTGTAGTTATTTATGCCTGTGCCACATTTGTATACAGTCATTGTGTTTATGGATGCATAGTCTCACCTTTTCCTTCAATGTGTTGTGTTAATACAGTATCATCCAGCTTGGCACTTGCTATCGTCTGCTCGCCATCCAAGATAGAACACTCGTCACCTTGGACTTTTGCATCCTTTGGCTGTTAGACGCTTGACCGATACGAGTCCTTTTCTAGATCAGAAACATAAAGCACATCTTTTACTAGTATGGCTAAATGTGCTACATCATTGGGACATACAATGGTTCTATGCCAGTATCCCCCTGCATGCATTTTACTACAATCTGCAAGGTAAATAGTATCTTCTGTGAAAAAGCTTATTTCACTTGTCATGTGACTGGTTACCCCCGAGTCAATGCACCAGCCTTGAAATGTATGGTTGCCTGTCTCTTTAAATGTGGCATTCTAGTTTCCTTCATATGGATCAGAAATTTTGGCTTTGTTTCAAGTTTGCATCAAAGAGGTAAGCAGAGGTGAGGTGGGCACAAACAAAAGACCAGTAGCAAATGTGCCACCCTCCTCTACAGAGACGATCATAGGTCCCCCACTTTCTGATTTGGGAGTTAAAGAGGAACATTTCAGGTATTGGGGAGTTAAAACTCTGCTTTCACAATTCAGCAAAAATTCACAAAATTACCTGTCCGGTCACATAACGCTCTAGCATCCCTCGGTCCTGCGCCGTCTCCGCCAGGCAGCGCCATCTCTTATGCGCAGTGTCACTTCATAGGCTGCAATGACACTCGACGCGGAAGAGCAGGAGATCTGAGCAGCTGCACACGAGTTTTGAAGAGAGGATGGCTAGAGGTAAGTACAGATAAGCCAGCTGCGATCAGTCAGCGATGGCTAAGGGGGGGGGGGGGTGCAAAGGGGCCAGGAATGCTTCTGGATGTCCAAAAGGCAGTGAGGGAGGGGGGAGGGATGTTTAGAGAGGAACATCAGAAAAGGTCAGTTGTTCTCTTTAAAGATGTATTGCCCTCAACTGACCAGCAGCTTGCAGTGCAGGCAAGTCAAACTCTGGTCTCTGCAAGGGGTACTGGGGGTCACAACTGAAGGCAGTGAGAGTCACATGTGGCCCCTGGCTGCAGGTTGTGCATCCATGCTTTAGACCATATAGACTCCCCTGAAGTTTGCATGCTATATCTGGCCTTTTTGCATCTTTGAATCCTGGTTATTGTTCCATGTAGATGTCTTCCGTTAACTCTGTTAGCCATGTAGAAATGATGTTTTCACACCAAAGTGTTTTACTTGCATTTTCATTGTGGCAGTTACTGTCAGCAAAGTTCTTGTACTGGCAGTGCTTGCCTTGTATGAGAGATGTACAGGTGATTTACCTTTGTTTTCTCTTGTTGAGTCCCTTGGTTCTGTGCCTGAGCTGGCTTTTGTCTGCTCTTCAGTACTGGTAGGTTCTGTGCTCACTTCAAATGTTTGTTCAGAAGTTACAGATGATGGCTGATCAGTGTCAGTTTTCTCTTCCGTTATTATTTCCTCTGTTGTCATCACATTGTCTTTCAGATCTTCAACAAATGTTATGCTGTTGGTTTGGAATTTGGGATTCTGTAACCCTTAAAGAGGAAACGCAGGCCATGGAGTCTAAAAAACTAGAAGATGAGCGGGGGATACTGCTGGCCGCACAATCGCCCCCCAGCGCCGTTTGGCTTCTTAGCTGTCCAGACGGCTTACCCGACAGCGGAGCCGAAGGGAACTGAGTGAAAGTAAGCATGAAAGTGGGCCGCCAATAAGCATGTTCACTTTCAGCTCGAGCCTGTATCGTGGAGGCGACGGTAATGTGAGTGTAACGGGCGACCAGGAGAAATACACACAGCGGGGCATCCCAATTTTGCAAACTGCCGCATATAGGAACAGCACCCAAAAAGGTAAAATTTGGATGCGTTGTTTCTCTTCAACATTGTCACTGTATACAACAAAGATTCCTTCAAATGCTCTGTTTTGGAGTATGGTGCGTTTTACTTCTGGAATGTAGATGAATGCTTTGTATCCAAAAACTCTTGGGTGTTTTACCATTGGCTTCTCATTGTGCCACAGTTTATATGGAGTTTCTTCACTGTTCTAGAAAATAATCTGTTCTGAAGATAAGTGGCTGTCATTGCTGCCTCCCCCCAATATTTTTGTGGTAGTCCAGAGTTCTGTTATTTCCTTCAGCTACACCATTTTGCTCTAGTGTGTATGGTACTATCTTTTGATGCCTTATTCCATTCTGCTTTCAGTACTCTTGTACTTTTTGTCCTCTGAATTCACCTCCATTATCACTCCGAAGTATGAGAGGTTTCTTCTGAAATGTGTTACTTGTCTTTGCTACATGGTTCTGTAATTTGTCAAGAACTTTACTCTTGTGTTGCATTAGGTTTGTGACTGTGTATCTTAAACAATCGTCTATGAAAGACACTATGTACCTGTAGCCTCCAGGTGTAGGTGAGTTTAAGGGACCACATACACATACTGTGAACTAGGTCAAGTGGTCTTGAAGCTCTATTCTGTCTGAGTTAAGGAAGTGTTGCTCTTGTAGCTTTGGGTTTGATGCCAAATTCAACTTGTACACAGTAACTGAACAGGGAGATACTGTTAGATTCCTATTTTGTAGTTATTTATGCCTGTGCCACATTTGTATACAGTCATTGTGTTTATGGATGCATAGTCTCACCTTTTCCTTCAATGTGTTGTGTTAATA
The DNA here is from genome assembly GCA_027917425.1 of Gastrophryne carolinensis. Taxonomy (NCBI): domain Eukaryota; kingdom Metazoa; phylum Chordata; class Amphibia; order Anura; family Microhylidae; genus Gastrophryne; species Gastrophryne carolinensis. Next base: position 370,419,614 of record CM051237.1, on the reverse strand, counting down.
CAGTATCATCCAGCTTGGCACTTGCTATCGTCTGCTCGCCATCCAAGATAGAACACTCGTCACCTTGGACTTTTGCATCCTTTGGCTGTTAGACGCTTGACCGATACGAGTCCTTTTCTAGATCAGAAACATAAAGCACATCTTTTACTAGTATGGCTAAATGTGCTACATCATTGGGACATACAATGGTTCTATGCCAGTATCCCCCTGCATGCATTTTACTACAATCTGCAAGGTAAATAGTATCTTCTGTGAAAAAGCTTATTTCACTTGTCATGTGACTGGTTACCCCCGAGTCAATGCACCAGCCTTGAAATGTATGGTTGCCTGTCTCTTTAAATGTGGCATTCTAGTTTCCTTCATATGGATCAGAAATTTTGGCTTTGACTTTCTGTTTAGTTTAAGAGGGAACTGTCTCATTTGTTCGGCTTACCATATAGTATTTGTGGCATTTAAAGCAAACCCTGATCTTCTTCCCATGTAACCTTGTGTCTGTAGCTTTAGGAGCTGTTTTGGTTTCTTTGGAGTCATGCACAAGCTCCTTTCTTCACTGATACTGTCTCAGGCCTTGCATCACATTGATCAGTGCAGTGTAAGTATCGAATAAGCTGCACAACAACATGGCTGCGGTGTGACTGAATGTTATTTTCTCGCCAAATGATCTGATTTGCACCTACTCTCTGATAAACCTCCTTGACTTTCCAGTACATCCCACATGCGTTTCGCTGTATTCTCACTGTGTATGTGAATAAGTGGAATGTCTTCTGCTACCTCGCCTGTCTGTTTTTCTTGATCCCGTTCTGATTATTGTCCCGTGGCATCTCTGTAGTGATAACCTCCCTCAAGTCTCTGGATAATAGCATTTCCCTTTACCTGCCAGCCTACTTAGAGTTTTTGTCACCCTCTGTTGCCAGACCGTTTTCACTATTTTACACTACTACACATGTTCATCTGTGATTTTTGAAGGGATTTCCAGGGATTTCACCGGAAAATTATATATTTTATTTAAGTATAGTCTGGGCTTTAACATGAAATGTATTTGTCTTTGTTTGTCATTTGTTAAGTGTATCCTCAATATTTTGGGGTGAAATATGTGTAAACATCGTTTTAACCCTTTCGCTGCCAGCCTAGCTGAAGTTTTCATCACCCTTGGTGCCAGACCATTTTGCACTATTTTGCACTCCCCATGTTCAAATGTGATTTTTGAAGGGATTTCCAGGGATTTCCCAGGAAAATGATATATTGTTTTTTTCAGTGATGTCTTGTTTGGCCTTTTTTTTGTGTATTCTCAATACTTTTGGGTGAAATATGTGCAAAAAAATAAAAAAAATCTATTCTTTGCAATTTGTAGTGTTTTTTTGTAATAAAAAATGTAAGTTTGTCAATAAGATCTTATTGCGTGTGAAACCCCAATTTCTCCCGGTTACAGCGGTACCACATATGTATAGGTAGACACCCTTTCCTGCCCAGGAGACTCCCCCAAACTGAAACAGCGCTTTAGGGGATTTTCAGAAAAAAATACAACTGTGAAATGCGCTATGCACGCCTTGCAGGTTTTCCAGAAAAATAACCCTTTACATTTGAAATACCCCCAACAAACTATATATTCTCTGGAAGTACACACCTCAAGCTTTCTAGGTATACCAGGCTTGTTGATGTGGCCACAGTTTTCTGGAAGTAATCCCTCAATGTATTCTTTGGTTGCAAAGAGTTTCCCTAAAAAAAGGATAAAAAAGCAGAATCAAAGCAACATTTTCCTAAAAAAACTATATACAAACAAGAAAAAACAAGTATAATCTGAAAAAGCAACCTCCCCCGAACAGAACAATACCCAACATACATAGCTACTGTCAAGGGAAGAGTTGCCAAACACCCCAAAGTAAAGCATGCGCATAACGGTAATTTTTCTTGAAAATTTCAGCTCTGCAGACAAGGTGCGCACCTTGCGATTTTTCAACCAAAACAACCCTTTACATTTGGAATATCCCCCATAAACCATATATTCCCTAAAAGTACAAATGTTAAGCTTTCTAAGCGTACCCAGCTTGTTGTAGTGGGCTCATCTTTCTGGAATTAATCCCTCAAAGAATTCTTTGGTTGCGCAGGGTTTCCCTAAAAAATTTATAAAAAAGCTGAATAAAAAACACCTTTTCCTAAAATATAAATATGCAAACCAGAAAAAACAAGTTAAGTCTGAAAGCGCAAGGTCCCCCGAACAGAACAATACCCAACATGCATAGCTACTTTTAATCCTTTTAATTGCCAGCCTACTTGAGATTTTGTCACCCTCTGTTGACAGGACATTTTTCCCCATTTTGCGCCATGTTTTGCAACATTTTTGCTGGAATTTTCAGGAAAATGATATATATATATATATATATATATATTTTGCAGCAGAGTTTAGGCTTTAACATGAAATGTCTTGTTTGTAAATTTTATTCTGTTTTTTACAATATTATTAAGTAAAAAAAAATAAATAAATACAATTTTTTTTAGAAAATTGCCTCCTTTATTTTAAATAAAAAATGTATTTTATTAAAGAAAACCATATTGCATGTGAAAGCCCCATTTCTACAGATTAGAACGGTACCACATATTTATCGGTAGCCCCCCGTTCCTGCCCAGGAGACCCCCCTAACTGAAACAAGTACTTTATAACATTTACAAATAAAATACAACTACCATCCACACTACAAAGGGTTAAATCGGGGAAAAAAATGACACAGGGTCCCCCCTCCCATTTTTGGGGGGCGATTTTTAAGGGTTAAAAACCCTTAAAAATAAAACAAAAACGACATGGGGGCCCCCTTACCCAAAGTAACCAGCCCGGGACCAGCTATGCAGGGCTTGTAGTAACAGGGCACAGGGGCCAGCTTTTGTGGCCCCTGGCCCTACAGGCTACAAAGCCCGAATAGCCCGTGGGCCCGGGCTCTTCTGCCCGCCCCCGGCCTTTGGGGAGGCAGGTAATGGGGGTGCCAAGGGTTAATGGCAAGTCACCCACTAGTGCAGGTGACTTGCCATCCCCCAGCCTTGTGAACTGATATAGGGGTCTCGTGGACCCCTTACCAGTTCACAAGGGGTTAAATGTAAAAAAAAACACCACACATACGCAGAAAAAAATATTTTATTGTTTTTTTTTTTTTTTTTTTATACTTACCTCCCATCCATCTTCCCCTCCCAATCACTGGCTTCTGCTCATCTTCTGGAAGCCTTTTATAGCTGCTGGGTGACAGAACATAAGGGGTTAATTAAAAAAAAAATGACATAGGGTCCCCCCTCCCAGGGGGGGCGGACCCCATTTTTTTTTTTTAAGGGTTAAAAACCCTTAAAAATAAAAAAAAATGACATGGGGTCCCCCTTACCCAGCATTACCAGCCCGGGACCAGCTATGGGGGCTTGTAGGCACAGAGTGGGGGGGCCAGCTTTTGTGGCCCCCCCACCCTGCAGCCTACGAGCCCACATACCCTATGTGGGCCCGGGCTCTTCTGCCCCCCCCCCTGGCCTTTGGGGAGGCAGGTAATGGGGGTGCCAAGGGTTAATGGCAAGCCACCCGCTAGCGCAGGTGGCTTGCCATCCCCCCAGCCTTGTGAACTGGTATAGGGGTCACATGGACCCCTTACCAGTTCACAAGGGGTTAACAGTAAAAACACCACACAGATTAAAAAATAACTTTATTAAAAAATAAAAACTTTTTTTACTTTACTCACCTCTGATCCTCAGCTTCTGTGTCCCTCGCAGCTCTGATGACAAATATTGTCATCGCTGGCCAGTGGAGGAGGGAGGCAGGCGATCAGATCATCACCTGCCTTCCTCCTCCTGTGGCCAGCGATGACAAGTGTGAGAATCTCAGCCCGGAGCCAGGACGACACCCGGGGTGTGACGTCATAAGCCCCGCCCGTCGAGCAGGACAGGGAGAGGGCCTTTCAGGCCCTCTGCTGAAGCTGGAGAGCCGGGGGGGGCGATCGGAGGCCCCCCTGGTGAAGAGGAGACCCGGCGGGAGCAATCGATCACTAAGGTAAGTAAATGTCATTTTTATATATTTTTTTTAACATGTATTTCGGCGGCTGCTGAAGGGGGGGTGGCTATTCCGGGCTCTCCCCTGCACCCGGGGGGGCCTGGGTGGGGGATCGAAGCCCCCCCGGATGAAGAGGAGACCCGGCCGGATAAAACAAGGGGTCAGGTGAGTGTTTTTTTTTTTTTACTTTTACTGTAGCAGGGGGGAAAGTCAAGCACGTAGATTCTACGTGCTTGGCACTTAAGTGGAGTGGATGCAAGCACGTAGAATCTACGTGCTTGGCACTGAAAGGGTTAAAAGTCAGCATTTTACAATTTGTAGTGCTTTTTTGTAATAACAATGTAAGTTTTTCAATGAAATTTCATTGCATGTAATAGCCCTATTTCTTCTGGCTACAACAGTACCACATATGTATTGGTAAACACCCTTCCCTGCCCAGGAGACTCCCCCAAAGTGAAACAGCGCTTTAGGAGATTTTCAGATAAAACTGCCATGCGCATGTTGCAGTTTAGAAAAAAAAAAACAACCCTTTACATTTGAAATACCCCTAATAAACTATATATTCTCTGGAAGTACATACCTAAAGTTTTCTAGGTGTACCAGGCTTGTTGTGTGGGAACAGATTCCTGGAAGTAATCCCTGAATTAATTCTTTGGTTGCAAAGGGTTTCCCTAAAAAAGAATTAAAAAGCAGAATCAAAGCCACATTTTTCTTAAAAAACAATATGCAAAAAAAAGTTAAATCTGAAAAAGCAAAGTCCCCTGAACGATACCCAACATGCATAGGTACTGTCAAGGGAAGTACCCCAAAGTAAAACATGTGCGTTACGGTAATTTTACTTGAAAGCCTTGCGCTTTTTTAACCAAAACAACCCTTTACTTTTGGAATACTCCCCACAAACCATATATTCCCTGAAAGTACACAAGTTAAACTTTGTAGGCATACCAAGCTTATTGTAATGGCTTCATCTTTCTGGAAGTGATCCCTCGAAGAACTGAATAAAAAAGCAGAATAAAAAACAAATTTTCCTAATATATCAAGAAAAACAAGAAAAAAACAAGCTAAATCTGAAAACACAAGGTTCCCTGAGCAGAACAATACCCCACATACATAGGTACCTTTAACCCTTTTAACCACAAGCCTAATTGTGATTTTTTAATTTAATATTTTCTAATTTATTTAAAAACATGTATTTTATTAAAGAAAACCATATTGCATGTGAAAGCCCCATTTCTCCTGATTACAATGGTGCCACATATGTATTGGTACCATATGTATTGCCCCCGTTCCTGCCCAGGAGACCCTCTAAACTGAAAAGAGGACTTTATTTACAAATAAAATACAACTACTATCCAATGGTTAAATAAAAAAATGGCATGGGGTGGGGGCATTTTTTAAAAACCCTTAAAAATAAAAAAATGGCATGAGGTCCCCCCTACCTAGCATAACCAGCTGGCAACCAATTCAAGCTATGGGGGCTTGTAGAACAGGGAGCAGGGGCCAGCCTTGGTTGTCCCCGGTCCTGCAGGCTACAAGCCCGTACAGCCGAATGGCCCTGGGCTCTTCTGCCCCTCCCGGGCTTTAGGGAGGCAGGTAATGGGGGGGCTTGGGGTTAATCTCAAGTCACCCAATAGTCGCAGGTGACTTTCCAGACCCAGAGAACTGGTATAGGGGTCTCATGGATTCCTTACTAATTCACAAGGGGTTAACAGTAAAAAAACACCACACATAGAGCTAATAACTTTATTAATAAAAAAAAATCCTTTCCTTACCCCTGATCACCAGTTCCTCTGTCCCTTGCAGATCTCAATGACAGTTCTGGTGACCTCACAGCCCTCCACCCCTCTCGCCAGTGATCGCTGTATCTGAAAACTGTCAGATAGGGAGCGGGATGACATCAGCAGGATGGGGGCTAGTCATGAAAATGGCGACGGCCATGACAGAAGCGGGGGAGGCTCCCCCTGTGAAGAGGAGACCCGACGTTCGAGATTGTGCACACAAGTGAGTAAATATTTTTTCATTAATTTCTTTACAGGAAATGCCGGCGGCGGCAGAAGCGGGGGGGGGGGGGGCTATTCCGTGCCCTCTCCTGAAGCCGAAGGGAAGAGGAGACCCAGCCAGATTGATTAAGGAGTCAAGGGAGGGGCTTTTTAACATTTTTTGGGTGCTAGCAGGGGGGAAAATCAGGCACATAAAATTTACGTGGCAGCCGTTTAAGTGGAGGAGATGCAGCCACTTAATTTTTGCATGGCTGGCAGTTAAAGGGTTAAACTTCCATAGCTGATAATTGTTATTGTTCAACTTGGCCACTGAGAGTTTAAGCTCTGAGCTGCTGGCCATTCTCCCTCCTTTATGTATAAGAACGGTCTTATTTCTCTGTGGAAGCTTCTTTATGTCAATCTCCTCATTGTCCCCCTATTGGGGATTTGCTCTGCCTGGGCCACTTCTGGTCACTGGGCTCTATCTGGTCTCTGGGGCCTCATTCGGTCATTGCAGTGTGTAAGTGCTAAGTGCAGCAGAGTCAAATCCAGATAGACATTTATGGTATAACAGGAACTGGCTTTACTGGTACAAGAGTGCAGCAAAAGCAGGTCACCTTACATGGTGGATAACTTAGACAGGAAAAAGAAGTTATAGAAATAACCTCAATATGCAGGAAACGCAACACAGCAAAAAAGTGCATAGAGACTACAGTCTAGCATTAGTTACAGAGATATCTGGTGTCCTAACTGTAAACTGCAGAAAATCTAGCAAACGCCACAAATTCATATTCAGAGACAAGCATAAGCTGTTGCATAGTATTGTATCTCCAACAACAAAAACAAATAAATCTATACCCTGTACCCAGGGCCGTATTTGGTGTTCATGGTGCCTTAGGCACTTTAAGTGCTTGTGCCTCCTTTTTTGAAATTAGGTAACGGACCCTATAAAAAAGTGTGTAGGGGAAAGAGTGCAATAGGCTATAGGGCGCAAAGAGCGAAATGCAGAGAAGCAGGCAAGCATGTTCCATCTTATTGCGTTTTGACATACAGAAGTCACATGACCACACCGGTGGAGGGGAGATGCTCTGGCCTGGGTTCAACCCATTTCACCCCCTTTCACACAAATACACTCTGCATCCTTCTGTGACTGGGGAGGGGGTGCTTGTTAGGAGGGATTAATGTTCTGGCTATGCAAGTTTTCTTTTCTTCACTATAGTAGTGAGGGCAGCGCACTCCCCCCCTTCCAGGTTGCCACCCTAGGCATGTGCCTAGGGTTGCCTAATGGTAAATACAGCCCTGCCTGTACCCTTCTTTTTGCCCCTGCAGCTCCTCTGTCTGGCTCTGGTGACACCACCCTACAGCTCTGTTCTAGCTTCACATAGGAACTTTCAGCTTCTGAAAGACCATAGAGCCACCGTGTGCAAAATGTAATGGATGTGCTCCCCAATTAATACTAAAATAATTAACAGACCATTGTATTGTTGATAGAAGCCTGCGTATCTCTTTTTCCCTCAGGGAGGCCACATTTGGCACACATACTGCCACATGCTTAAGTTACTCTATCAGAATGCCCATGTTAGACATTAACATAACAGTCAATACTCCTATTTTGTTCCCCGCAGCTCCTCCACCCGATATAGATGTCTTTATAGTTAAAGCGATCCTATTACCAGATAGGAAGTATATGCTGCCAATTTTTATCCCCAGCCCAAAGCTCCAAACAGCATTTCTTTACTCAATATTCATAGCAACACTAACAGGAAGCAGTATGGTGTAGAATGGCATTCCTTATGCTAATCCATCCAGCTCCGAAGTAAACTGTCACAAGATGGCAATTATTATAACTGCTAAGTTGTCCCCCAGTACTGAGCTGTGTTTCCCGCAGGTTCATGTTTTTATGAATATTGGGCAAAGGCTTTGATAAAAAAATAAACACTGGGCTGGGGATAGAAGGTGATGACATAAACTTCCTTTCTGGGTATAGGATCACTGTAGGCTTTTTAATGTCAATGAATGGACAATCCGTTTTAATATATTGGGATGCTGTAGATGGAAGGGGGGCCTACTAAGCTAGGCCAAGACTAGAGCAGAAGTCTCTGGATGGGTGTCTGTCTTCCAAATTATATATCCAGCTTTACATCTGAAGAGTATAGCTTGAAGGCCTTTAGAGGGGTCTCTTTACTGAAAATTAGGTAGACCTTAAGTAATTATGGGAAAAGAAGTAGAGCTGCAACAGCTTTTTGATAGCAAATTTTGCTCAATAAACTAGGGACCGACATTCTCAGAAAAGTTTCAAGTATGGCTGTTTCCAGGGAAATCTATTAGTAGTAAGTATCCAGTTTGCCCAATTTAGATTTAAAGGGTAAGTCCACTTGCGATTGAATATTTAAAAGTGTATATTTTTGTGTGGCAAAAATAATGTATTGAAAGTGCTGAGCTGATCTAGTAATTTTATTTTTTTCTAATGTTAGCAAATGTGTGTTTTATTGAAGCAGTTTTCATTATCTGCTATCTGTTGCTATTGGCAACTGAACACCAAGCACATATTTGGTGTATATTGCAAATAGCAACAGATTGCAGATAGTTGCACAGAACACTGCTGCTGGACATGTGTAAAGTTGAGTGAGCTCGCTCCCCTCAGCAATGGCCATATTAGCAGTGTTCTGATTGTACAGGACTCACTGATCTTGTCTTGGTGTACATTGCCAATTGCAACCAACTGCAGGTAGTGAAAACTGCTTCCATAAAACAAACATATATTAATATAGGACACACATCCTTTTGGCGCAAAAAAATATATACTTCCATCGAAAGTGGACTTACCCTTTAAATTATACCTTTGATTAATATTTCAAATGAATTGTTTTTTAACATGAACATCACTTTGATTTTATTGCCTGACTTTGTTGAATGTGTTGCTTTACTTTTATTGGCGACCTAAACTGTTTACTGGGAAATCTGCTGGTACTTGAGTGTACAACTCTAGCCTAAGGAATTGTTTATAGCTAAATAGCTTCGTTTAGAAGCTCGGACAATTATCATTTTGTTGTTTCGGATGCCAAATGGAGCTTTTAATGAAAGCAAGCAATTCTATGACTTGAAAGATTGAAAGTTGTCAAATCCTGCATCTGGGTATATATTAGCGCTTTAGCAGGAATGCCATTAATCACGTTTTGCTTTCAAACTGATCAAATAAACCAGTTTGCCCATGTTTCCTTGTATTTGTATAGTGCACATTTGGCAAGGAAGGACAGGACATAAAAGGCATTTTACAGTCACCTGTAAGTACTAGACAGTTTCTAGTGTAAGAGTATCAATTTCTTCCCAGATCAAACACATTATCCTGATTAAATGCATCAATAATTTAATAGCAAAAATGTCCTTCAAATGGACTCCACTTGAATTGTTGCTAATGGAAAAGTAAAGTAAAAACATTTGAAGCTAAGAGATCATATGGAAAACTTTAGAATGTACTTTTGTTTAAAGTGTGACTCTAATGATAAAACTGTATACTGCCCTTAAAGTTACCCTGACTGGTGATAAATATGCAGGCATTGATATCATTGACATTAAAACGTGTAGATCTGCAGCCTCCTGCATTACTCTTCTGTCTCTAGCCTCCAAACTATGAATAAATATCACTCTTAAAGGAGCAGTATCGCGAAATTTGCAATAAAAAAGATAAATACCGTATTTTTCGCCCTATAAGACGCAATTATTATTGGGGGAAAATGTCAGTGCATCTTATCGGGTGAATGTGGAAAAAAAAAAAAAAATAAAAAGGAAAAGGTTAACTCACCTCTCCATCGCTCGCGCTGTCCCGGAAGCGGCGGAGGCAGCGGCGCCAGTACACACAGGCACTGGCCTGTTACAGTGGTGGGCGTGGCCGACGCTCGAGCTTCGGCCACGCCCACCACTATACCAATGTTGGGTGTTCACTCTGTGCGCTGGCTCTGGAGAGCGAGGAAGCGATGAAGGCAGCTGTATCTGCCGCCTCCTCCACGGCGCCTGCACGTGCAGGGGCTGCAGAGGAGGCGGCAGATACAGCTGCCTCCATCGCTTCCTCTCTGCGGCGCCGGCATACAGAGTTAACACACAGCCTTATACAGCGATGGGCGGGCCGACGCTCGAGCATCGGCCACGCCCACCGCTGTATAGTCTGGATGTCTCTGTCTGCTGGGGCCGTGGAGAAGTGACAGGGACAGTGCAAGTGGCAGAGGTATTGCCGCTCGCACTGTCCCTGTCACTTATCCATGGCCCCGGCAGACAGACACCCAGACTATACAGCGGTGGGCGTGGCCGATGCTCAAGTGTCAGCCACGCCCACAGCTGTATAAGGCTGTGTGTCTGTGTGTGAAGACAGCGGGGACAGCGGGGAGGATTAAAAGGTGAGTTTACCTTTCTTTTTGTTTTTATTTACTTTTGCCTATATGGGGAATGGAAGGGGGGGAATGCCACACTACCTATACAGTGAATGGAAGGGGGGGAAATGCCACTCTACCTATACAGGGAATGGAAGAGGGGTGGAATGCCACACTATCTATGGGGGAATGGAAGGGGGGGGGGGGAATGCCACACTACCTATAGGGGAATGGAAGGGGGGGGGGATACCACACTACCTATATGGGCAATGGAAGGGGGGAAATGCCACACTACTTATAAGGGGAATGCCACACTACCTATATGGGCAATGGAAGGGGGGAAATGCCACACTACTTATAAGGGGAATGCCACACTACCTATATGGGCAATGGAAGGGCGGGGATACCACACTACCTATATGGGCAAAGGAAGGGGAGAAATGCCACACTACCTAAAAGGGGAATGCCACACTACCTATAAGGGGAATGCCACACTACATATATGGGGAATGGGCGGGGGGATGCCACACTGCCTATATGGGAATGGGAGGGGGGAATGACACACTGCCTATATGGGAATAGGGGGAATGCCACACTGCCTATATGGGAATGGGAGGGGGGAGCCACACTGCCAATATGGGAGGGGGGAATGACGCACTGCCTTTATGGGAATGGGGGGAATGCCGCACTGCCTATATGGGAATGGGGGGAATGCCACACTGCCTATATGAGAATGGGAGGGGAGATGCCACACTGCCTATATGGGAATAGGAGGGGGGATGCCACACTGACTATATGGGGAATGGGATGGGGGGTGCCACACTGCCTATGGGAAGTAGGAAGGGGGGAATGCCGCACTGCCTATGGTAGGGGGGCATCCCACACTGCCTATGGGAATGGGATGGGGGAACGCCACACTGTCTGCAAATGGGTGTTTTAGCACAACATTTGGCTTAGAATATTTTTTTACTAGTTTTCCTTCCCAAAATCCTAGGTGCGTCTTATAGGGTGAAAATACGGTAATTAAATAGCCACACAATAGCTTCTAACATGTGTATAAATAATCTGGAAATAGAAAAAGGTAAAAATATATGCCTTTCTTTTAAATTGTATAATGACAATGGCTCAGTCCATTTGCTGAATAGGGGGATCTGCTGGGTTGTATTTAGTGAGCTGCTTCATTTAGCCCACTGGTCTCCTAGCAACACTGTAATCAGTGGTAACGGCTGTGTGTGTGTGAGGTGCTGCTTTTGTTATGAGACCAGGTGACTCAAATGTGTAAAATCTATACAAAATAAACTAAACTGACTGAAAATAACTGAAATTCTTCTTTGAATAACTGTGCAGGAAAATCTAAAGGTATTAAAGTGGAACAAAACCCTGAGTGGCCGACCCTGAAGTCTATAAGACCCGGCCATTGACCTTCCCCCTTGGGCATCCTAAATCAGGATGCCCACTGTGTGAAACAACCCCTGGATAACCACAGATCCCCCCATTTTTCTGGCACGCTCATGCAGATAGTCATTTAGACAGGCCGGGCGGCCAGGAAGGTTACTGCTCAGGCTTCCCATCTGCGTGCAAACAGCGCTGATTGGATGAGAGCCCGCGCATGCGCTGTGGGACAGGGAAAGGTACGTTTTCAAAGGCGAACTTGGGGATTTCACATATCAGGGCATCCCAAGTCGGGATGCCCCTAGGGGCACAAAACAAAACTCCAGATAGTGAAAATCCTGGGTTGGGCTTTGCTCAAAACACACAAAGCTGAAAGAAAGATCATATGGAAAAATGAAAAATAAGAATATGAAAGAGAAAATGGTAAACTGAAAGATTCTGCACAGAGCCAACATGAAGGGAAAACTGTCAAAATCAGCTAAATGACTTCTAGAGCTTTTCTCTCTGTTTTAGATATATAAGTTCTGGCCAGGCAATGTTGCAATGTTGTTATCTTATGCTGGACGGCTGCCAGCACTGAACAGCTGATACTTTAATACATTGTTTCACCCCTCTCCTCAGCATGGAACAACACTCAGAAGACATAAACATGAGCTATTAGTCTCCAGCTGCTCAACACAGACATCATTTTTTTCTAAATTTGTAATTCTTACTCCAACACTTACCTACATTCAAAGTACCATTTAAATATAAGTCACCAAGAAAAATTTGCGATACTGCTCCTTTAATGTATTCCCTGTGTACTTCCCCTTTGGTTACTTTGCAAAGCAACGCTTACTCTACCACAAAGTGGCTAAAAAAGGTTAGTACTACATGGAACAGAAAATAGTTACCTTAGTTGGCCCTAAATTAAGAAGTCATCTGCCATTCCCCACACCTTATTGAATTTAAAATTTAAAGTTATAGTACATTCAATTTAAAGTTAAAATAGTTCAATGCAGTTGCACAGGACACTATCTCACACTCAGGAAATACAATAACAGGCCGATTCATTACTAGCGCCAGCTATCAGCAGATGAGCGTCTGTACAGATGCGCTAAGAGCGACCGCTAGTATACGCTGTGATCGTCTATCGGGCGCTGTAACAGAGCGTTTCATTTGCTGTAGTAACCTGGCCAGCATAGATGAATGTGATGTATGTTGGGCATTCTAACACCAGTACAGTGTTGCAGGTAGCGAAAGGTTGTGCCAGCTCATTGCGACGACTCTCGATGACTCACACCATACTCAACAAAAAAACAGGCTCACAGAGTGTCGGCGCTTTGGATCTGGTCGCTATAGCATAGAGCGCCAGACGCTGTGTGATTAAAGTCTGTTTTTGAACACATATCCACAGTAACAAAGCGAAAACACATGGAATGACATTGTTGTAACATTGTGACATTAATACGTTAATGCCAGACCTGTAATGACAATTCTGCATACAAATTTTAAAAATCAAAAAAGTTTTCAAAAATGACTTTTTCTAGGCCAGGAGAGGTGACACAAAAAACCCTGTTTAAATAGAAGAAAAGGAACGTCAATTGAAATGTATGGGAGAGCAACAGGTAGCAACAGATAATACCTGGCGCTCTGGAAGCTAGAGCGCTGGCGCTATACGCTGAGCTGCCTGTAATGATGAATCGTACGCTACATTGGGGCTGTTAGAGTCGCTCACCAGAATCGCCTTCATAAATGTGGTTTTGCGTACAGCGCCGCTACGAGGCACTACCTGCCGCTATCCCTTGATGAATAAACCCCTAAATCTTAAATAGTCTAGGGCAATTCCCTGTCCTGGGGGTATTCTGATATGGAGTGCCCCGCATTGTGAAACACCCTGGGTTGACCATGTACCCACCTGAATCTCATAGCTTATGCACAAGCCTTCACTCCCATAATGTCTGCCAGCAGAGTCATACAGGGCGGTGGTAGTAGTCTATGAATAAAGGAGGGTGGGATTAGCTCAATCACTATTATTTATACAAAATTATTATTATTATTATTCAGGGCCTGGGAACTAATTTACCGCCCAGTTTAACCCTTTCATCATCTAAATATCAAGCAACAAGCATGTCTAGCTGTGTGGAAAGACAGAGATTTGGTTGCACATATCTGCAGATACATGTGGAAGCCACACTGCCCCGGCAAGGCACTCTGTGTTTAGTGTGGTCCCTACTCTTAATTTTGAGTCCCCAACATTGGGACATGCAATGCAGACAAATATTTGAGAGCTACTCACCTGGGAAGCTGCCAGCCTCCCTTTAGAACACTTCACAGGGAGAAATCCATATTGACTGAATTCCTCCCTGCTTGTGCTCATGGCAATTCAAATGAATAAAGGGGGGGGGGGTGGGAGCAGCTCAATCACTATTATTTATACAAAATTATTATTATTATTCAGGGCCTGGGAATTAATTTACCGCCCAGTTTAACCCTCTCTTCATCTAAATATCAAGCACCAAACATGTCTAGCTATGTGGAAAGACAGAGATTTGGTTGCATATATCTGCAGATACATGTGGAACCCACACTGCCCCAACAAGGCACTATGTGTTTAGTGTGGTCCCTACTCTTAATTTTGAGTCCCCAACATTGGGACATGCAATGCAGACAGAGCTACTCACCTAGGAAGCTGCCAGCCTATTCTCAGCCGCGGCAACCCGCAACATCCCTGCTTCCTCCATGACCCACCTGAAGAAGTTCAGTTCTGCTGTGAGTATCAAGTGCAGGGGATTAAGGTACAGCTGGAGACGCCCACATCAACATGAGATGGATCATCAAGGTCAGTATATGGTAATAGCAAGGGGATTCCCATTGCGGATGCCCCTGAGGGGGGTTAAAGAGGACAAACTCATATACATAAGTTTTGGCCCTCTTTGATACATACTCTGCATGTATGTAATGTTCTGTTTTTTAGACAAATTCAAAAAACGATCTCCCGTTAAAAACCCCACACTTCACATTAATGGAATAGAAACAGGGTTACTGGCTGTAAAGTTTTTCCTGTATTAACATTTTATACAGTATTCTGTTATCCGCAGCAAGTTTTTAGTTAATTCTTATGTGGGCATGAAGTAGTCTAAACGTGCAATATAAGGAATTGTATATTTATATTAGTGTTCATATATTAATTGTACATGTAGTTTATTTTAGCTATATTAAGATAAATATGTTTAATTGTTCTAATAAGTTAGATGTACTTATATTGTTGAGTCAGGAAATGTAGACTGTACGTTAAGCCATGGCAGGTTGCCATAGCAGCAGAGTGGTTAGAATGTGCTGTTGCTGGCAGTTGAGAGAGTTGCTCCTGGACTCAAAATCATAGTCACTGCTTTTTCAGCTTGCCGACAGCCTGGTTCATGATACAGTATGAGCCATGGAGGATAAACACATCTCAAGATTGGAAAAGAAGCCTGACTGTCTCATGACCTACATCTGAGGACCTGTTTTAATAGTTCCTTAAGCACCTTATTACAAAAGCCGTGTTTGCCGGGTTGTGGACATTATAGAAACAAAAACAGGCTTGTGTTATTTCAACCATGACAGAGCTAATGGCAGAAATTCCAGTCAGCACAGTACAGGAAGAGCTGCAGCAAGTGTAGCTAATATTGAAGTAGCTGGTAAGAGTCAGATCTGACTGTATGCACCTCATTGGGGTACTACAAAGAACACAGGAGCGAAGTGCCAAAAGTAGGCTCAATGAGACCACAGACCGTGACCTTGTCCAGGAAGTGCGCTGGCTTTGCAATGTCCTAGGTATGGTTAAAACTCCAGTATTGGCAACATATCAAACATTTGCTAGCGTACATAAAACCATCAAATGTGTAGCACTCAGATGGTCAGTCAGACACCTGTAATGACAAAGTTAGTGACCTGTCAGTAGAACAGGGCAGAAATCCTGAGGTGGCAATAGTAAAAGAAGGCAATGTACCAAATCGGTTAAAACTGGACCAAAACCCAGGATTTTGACTAACCTGGGTCTTGGTCCTAGCCCCCCAAACACCCAGATTGGGGATGTCCCGCTGTGTGAAACCCCCCAGGTTGCCCGATCGCACTCACCATTCCTCGACCCTAGGGTGCATTCACAGCCACTCGTCCAGTCAGCCCACTCGGATCTGCTCCCGCCCCGTCGTCCGAGGGCTTGTCTAAGGGGAACGGATCCAAATGCGCTGGCAGCCGCATCCCCCACTACCCTTTAACAGGGAGCATGTCTGCGTTGGCCATTCACAAAATGGGGGATGTGGCTGCTGCTCGTGTGTGCCATTGGACTAGTAAAGAAGGTCAATTTCCGGGCGACCTTGGGGATTTTAAACAACAGGACATCCCAAATCAGGGTGGGTTTTGCTCCGCTTTAAAACAGCCATTCAGCATGTTTTTTTGCCTGGATTGTTTATCAGTGGTGCTTCTTCGGCTAAGAAAATGCTGCTGGCGTCCTGCGGTAGTATGGATAAGATCAGCTCTAAGCACTGTAAGCTATGCAGAAGAAACACGGCAGTACTTCAGAGCTACTGCTAATCAGAAGATCGGCAGCCAAAGAGGCATATCTGTATACTGATTACCCTAAGCTGCATTCTGGTGCCACTCGGCTGAGAATGGCTGGTCAGCAGGACCTGTACTGGCAGTGCAGGGGGATCAGAGGGTGTCACTCTGCTGCTGTATGGAGGTGGCCGAGCAGCGAGAGAGCAGCTGCGATAACTGTTTGCCGCTCAGCTATGATATGGGGATGGCCTTTCAGCGAGGGTGCAGCAGGGATCAGTGTTTGCCGCCGGTGGTGCACTGGGGCCAAAAATCTACCCTGGTTTTTACCAGCCCCTGGCCGGGCAGTCGGAGTAAAGCAGGGGTCAAAAGTTGCCACTAAGTTGCCCCTATGCTAAGTGAGGATGGTTGGTCAGTGCGAGTGCAGTGGGGATCGGCTGTGGTGTGAAAATAGCTGGGTAAAAAGAGCACGAGCATGGTGGAGATGGCTGCTGCTCACCCAGAGCCAGGCAACAGAACAGACCAATGTAACAGTATTTGTATCCTTTGTGATCGGTGCAGTCTGAGTGATCCGCGGGTCGGAGGCAAAGGGGGATATCGGGGAGGGTTTGTGGCGTGGAGTAGCAAGGTCTAGTTCAAGTGGTTCAAGAGGTCATACTACGGACCAGGGGCAGCAGCAAAGGTGCACACATCACGTTTCCATCTTGGCAACTTCACCAATCTCCTGTCTCAGTCAAGCAACCCATTGAGTTCTCAAGTCCAGCTGATATCACCCACCAACTAGTGGAAGCCAGCCAGGCATCCTTGGACTGACACCTCTTACCAGAGAAGGGGGTCACATGAAGTGAACTTATCTATCTTACATACCTCATGGAAGGGAACGTGTCATCATGAATAACCAGCTGGGTCACACAAAGTACTTTGCTGTCACTGGAACATTGACTAGCTCCTACCACATCCGTGGAACTTTTGGATTACAAATTACATTTCCCATTGGATTATAGGGTTGAAGGATTTGGCTTAGTTCGGCCTGAAATTTGGTTTTTATTTGGATTTACCAGCATTTATTTTCTGTAGGCCACACGGACTTGGCCACACAACTTTCAGTCTTAGAACTTTGTGGATTGGACCCTACTTTACAGAGTTTACATCTTTAATGACTAGTTAATGGTTATTTAGAAATGTTTATTCTATTGCATGTTTTTCTCTTTCATATTTTCAGGTCCCAGGATACACAACTGGACCCTTTTTTATTATATAATGTTGTTTTTATAAGTGAAATCTAAAGATTTCAGGTGGGGAGTGTCATGTCCCAGGGCCTGGGTTCCATTTTACCCAGGTAAATGTTTGCTTTAGAGTTTATTTACATAGGCTGAGCAATGTGCCTTTAATTGTTTTTTGTCCACTCCTGAGCCCAGTAGTACAGCTGTGATGGATGTCGCTCCTTTCTACTTCCACTCTCTCTCTTAGCCATATTCAGTGTTGCATTCATGCTGTGCACTTGTGTGCTGCTTCCCTCTAGCAGTTTCAGTCATTTTACCTGCTGTATTGAGCGTACCATACAAGATTCCTGCTGTTTATGAGCGTACATTACAAGTTTCTTGCTGCATTGAGTGTACGTTTCAAGACTTCTGCTGTAAGAAGGGTTTATTGCAAAATTTAGTCCAGAAAATAAAGCTCTTCAAGAATGTATCCATGTGCCTCATCAGCTGAGTAAGCTAACTGACAATCTTTATGGAGTAAAAAAACATCCGACACAGACAAGGTGAAGCCATCAACAGGATCCACATTACTGTCATCCGGTGAGTCAGAATAGCCTGTTTGAAGTGGCTCTAGATGTCTTGCGGTGGCGCTGAAACAGAAATCAGCAGAATTCATAAATTAGATGCTGAGTGGCGTTCTTGTTGGCGCTCCAGGATTTTTGCTTCATAAATGGAGCACGGGGTGGCGCAGCAGAAAAAATGCAGGTGCTGTGTGTCATTGTATGACACTAGTGCTTCTTCAAAAGGGCCCTAGTGTGTGAAAGAGACAGTTAGGAAAACTGCTGTGGATAACCCGGAATGTGGTACAAGAACAATTCAGATAAACTGGGGGTGGGTGCATGCAAGAAAAATACTTGCCGGGGGGGGGGGGGGGCATGACGAAGGAGGGAGAAAATGCCCTCTGGAGGGAGCAAGATGCCTTCAGGTACTCGGTGTGGGAGCCTGGGTGAAGGGGAAGAGGAAGACACATAGATAAATTAGTCACAATGATTTAACACAGGCAATAACTTCTTCGTGAGTTGATATCTGTGGAAGCAGGAGGTGGGTTGTAGCTTGATGTGGTTGCTCATCTCATGGAAATAAATAATGAAAATTACTTTTGGCGCTTACTGCAGTGTTTTATTTTATTTAGAATGACACCCCAGTAGAAAAGACACTTGAAGTGACAATTACTAGTGACACCTGTCTTGGAATAATATACCCAGCAAACTGTTTTTCGAGCTGTGTGAGCATGTCCTCTTTCTTCTACATTGTGCACTCCACTTTCAGCTGATGGCTATAGTCAGGGCCGGATTAAGTGTGGTGGAGTCCCCTGGGCACAAAATCTGGTGGAGATATTTGTTTTCCTTTAAAACCAGCCAAGTAACTGATTGGTGGTTGTCTGGCACCCGCCTACTTACTGGAAAGTCAGATTGAGTCCCTTGTGCCACTCATGTGCAGTTGCGTGCTGCTCGGAAACTCCTGCTTTGCCATTCTGGGCGGGGGGTAGTGTAGTCGCACAGCTGGTCCAGCAGAAAACAGTTTCCTGCATTGACCTGCCACGGCTGTGCTTGGTGGCTTATGTGCAGTGACAGCTCTGCATGCACCCATCACTGTAGCATTGCTGATGGCGGCTTCGCTGCTATAGGGTCTCCGTCCTGCCCTGTGGTGGCCTTGGCTGCAGGTTTGCAAAAAAAAGTTTTGTCCAGGTTCAGGAAGCCCCCACTGCCACTGGCAGCTTTGTCGCAGGCTCCACGGCCCGCCATCCCAAGGACTGAAAAGCCTCCTGGATCAGACCATAACCCAAAGGTTGGTGAAGTCCCCCTTTGCAGGGCACGTGCTCCTTGCGCCCCCTTCATAATCCGGCCCTGGCTATAGTATTATTATATTATATTATTCAGATAATATTCTTAATTCTATATTGTATTATCTGGCCTGGGTACAAGTGTTACATCTGTTAGTTATACATAACCGGTCAGTGACCCTTCCTAACTAGTATGCTTTATTATGTCAGTATTATAGAATGTAATATAGGTCATGGCTGGACACAGAAGCTGAGGGCATGTGCCTTTGGTAAATATGCTTATGCTGCCGCTCTCATGAAAAACTCCCACACTTGCAGGCTGATTCATCACTAACGCCAGGTAGCGACAGATGAGCGTCTGTAGCAGGCATTTCAGAGCACCCGCTAGCAGTCGCTGTGCTTGTCCATGGGTCGTTAGTTCATAGCGACTCAGTTGCTGTGCAGCAATGATGAATACATTGTGGAGAGTCGCTATATGACTAGTACAGCGCTGTATGGGAGCGCATGTTAGCGACTAGTCAGTGCGACCGACTCACAACATATTCATCAAAAAAACAGCCTCACACACCCCCGGCGCGCGTCAGGTAGCAAGAGGTAAGACGTGGCGCTCTGCAAGGCTGAACGCCGGCGCTGTACGCTGAGGCTGGGATAATGATGAATTGGACTCTACATGGCGTTGTTCCAGTCGCTCAACAGATTCAGCTTGATAAATGTGTAATTGCGTGCCGTGTCCGGTGTTCACCTGACGCTACCTGTCATTTACAAGGCACTACCTGATGCTATCCCTTCATGTTAATACAATATGTTATACAGGTGCATCACTGGATATAGAAGATGATGGCCTTTGGTAAATATGAGGGTGATATAAAAGATGTTTATTGAGGAAAAGTTAAAATACTTTTTTGCACTTTTGAGTGATAAAATTTACACCCAAAACCATCCAAAGTTCAACTTGCCTTGCCAAACAATTAGCATGATCTGCTCTATATTTTTTTAAAGCGGGTAAATTAAAATAGAAAAACTCATTTTTTGCCATATTGTTGCATGGCGATTCTCAATATTCTCAATTAGTAAAATGTTATCTTCTGAATACTCAGAGGTTCTATAACAGACCATTCATTAGGATTCTAACTATAAGACATACATATAATTGGGAATGATGCAGAATATGGTATATTTTGGAAAAGGATTAACTTAATGAAGAGAATAAAGACACACAGTGTGAACACTGGAGGCATAATATAAAGAATACAAAGCAGAGCAGAATGGACTGAGGAATAATAATTGTAATATAATGTACAACATTTGGGGGAATGCATAATGAGCAGCAAGGCAGATAATAAAATCCCTAGAGTACATTTGGTTTAGTTTAAGAATGGAGATACAATTAATCAGAACTGACTAGTGCCCTGAGCTAAGAAATAGGAGCCAGATAAGAGACTGAGAAATGACGAGCTACAGAATAATAATGCAGATTTATACAGATAAATGGTATATACGAATTAAATGCAATTCACATTCATTTACATAAGTAACTTAAGGTTTTTGCTAAAAGATAACACAATGTAATATAATCTCTTTCTGATATAGAAGTTGGAATGGAGAGCTTTCTTAAAACAGAAAGTGTATATATATAGTGCATATCACAAAGTATAAGAGAATTTGCAGCCTTGAAAATAAATGTTTTTACACCTCTCTGCTTTGCCCAAAGTTCCTATATAGCTTTGGGCTATACTTACAGTAGTGTGAAACTAAAGGTGATATTTCTTCTTTAAACCCTTTAAATGCCAGCCTACCTAGAGTTTTCGTCACCCTTTGTTGCCAGACCATTTTGCACTATTTTGCGCTCCCCATGTTCAAATGTGATTTTTGAAGGGATTTCCAGGAAAATAATATATTGTTTTTTTCCAGCATAGTCTGGGCATTAACATGAAATGTCTTGTTTGTCATTTTGTAGGTGTATTCTCAATATTTTTGGGTGAAATATGTGCAAAAAGATAATAAAAAATCTATTTTTTACAATTTGTAGTGTTTTTTTGTAATAAAAAATGTAAGTTTGTCAATAAAATCTTATTGCGTGTGAAATCCCAATTTCTCCCAGTTACAGCAGTACCACATATGTTTTGGTAGACACCCTTTCCTGCCCAGGAGACTCCCCCAAACTGAAACAGAGCTTTAGGGGATTTTCAGAAAAAATACAACTGTGATATGCGCTATGCGCACCTTGCAGTTTTTCCAGAAAAATAACCCTTTACATTTGAAATACCCCCAACAAAGTACACACCTCAAGCTTTCTAGGTGTACCAGGCTTGTTGATGTGGCCATAGTTTTCTGGAAGTAATCCCTCAATGTAATCTTTGGTTGCAAAGAGTTTCCCTAAAAAAGGATAAAAAAAAACTATTTACAAACAAGAAAAAACAAGTTTTTTTTTTTTTTTTTTTTAAATTCTTTATTTTGAATTTTACAGGTTTATAACATACATACATTCAATAGGGACAACAATGCAGGAAACATAGAAGGAATAGGGGAGCTCAAGTAGATCACCATCATAACAGAGGGGTCATATCGCAGTTGGGTAATGATATCAGGCAACAGTACATAATGCCATATGATGCGGATACCTGCTATAGGGGATCACGAGGCGGGAGGACACTACGTGACGAAAGCCGCCTGGCGACCATCCGTCCACTCCGCCCCGTCCCTTCTCAGCCTCAGTAGATACACTTAGCCATGAGGCTTTCTGCTAAGAATGGTTTCAATTCCCTCTTATCGAGTAGGATCTCATGCCCTCCCCAAGGTACAGGGACTAGACGTACAAGGGGGGGCCGAGGGGGGGTGGGGGAAAAAGAGGGGAGGGGGGGACGATTCAAAAGGCTTGAGGGAGGGGTAGGTGTAGGTATAGGTATAGGTATGGCGTGTGGGACAGGGCACCAGGCCGAGCGCCGCCCAGTAGTTGTCCAATTCAGGCCCAGCGCAGAAGAGGGCAGGGTATATCTCGCTCGAATGGAGCATGACCGCGGGTGGCACCACAGACGACACAGCCCCCAGTCGATCACGCAAACAAGTTACGGAACTCTGCTGATTCTTCAAAAATCAGCCAGGGAAGCCAAGTGACTCTGTACTGCTCATCCCTGTCATGGAGCGCTAAAGTTAAATCCTCCATTTCCTTAACGAGAACAACCTCCCTCACCCAGTCCCTAACAGAGGGAGCTTTCTTCTGCTTCCAGAATCTGGGTATAGCCTGTTTGGCCGCGTTCAACAGGTGAATCAGCAATGTTTTCTTATATTTTCCTATCGGGGACTTCGTGGAGTGAAGCAGGACCCGCGCCGGGTCTCCCAGCAATTGTGCCCCTGTCAGCTGTGCCACAATGCCCAGGACCGCCCCCCAATACTCCTGGATTCTGGGGCACCGCCAGAACAAATGGAATAGTGTCCCACGTTCCCCTCCGCATCTCCAGCAGCTCGTGTCTGCTGAGTCATACATCTTGCCTAGCTTGTCAGGAGTGTAGTACCATCGAGTCAACAATTTATAATTTACTTCCTGGATTCTCGTGGCTACCGAGGATTTATGTATCAAGGTGGCTATCTTGGTTCTCTCCTTCTCACCTAAGGGCCGACCCAAATCCTGCTCCCACTCCCCCCAATAAGCAGGCGGGGACTCTACTTCCCGGATGAGCAGCGCATACAACAAGGAAATCAGATGGGGCTGGGGCTGCCCTGTCAAACACAGCGTCTCAAAATCGGTAGGCCTCCTGAAATTCTCCCTGCGGTAGCCCAATCTGGACAGGACCGACTGAAACCGCAATAATGTCCAGGGATCCAGGTTCCCTTTCTCAAATTTCGCCCTCAGCTCACCCAGCGCGGCCCACCCCCCTTCCGATAACAAGTCACTTCCCCTTAGTTGGGCCACCCTCCCCCATTCCCTAAGGTCTCTCCTGGTACAATCAGGCATGAGTTGCGGGTTATCCAATAAAGCCACCATGGGGGAGGGCCATGGGGAGATATCAGAGCGCTCCCTGGAACTCCGTAGGACATCCAGGGTGGGCGCTACGGTGGGGTGGGATCCCAGGGCTGGTACCCGATTCTCTCTGTTCCAGACAACGGCATCCAGGGGAGCAGGGGCCAGGGAGTGCTCTAGCTGTACCCATCTCTTCGTCTCCCTGCACGTGTGCCACTCACATACCCTCTGCAAATGGGAAGCCACCCAATACGACCGAACATCCGGCATAGCCATACCACCTAAGTGTTTGGGCTTGAACAACACCTGGCGGCGGAGCCTTGCCCTCTTCTTCTGCCACACAAATCCCAGCAGAACTTTCTCCAAGTCCCTGAAGAAGCGGGTAGGTAACTTGATCGGGAGCGCCTGGAACAGGAACAGTAGTTTTGGCAGGATCGACATTTTAATTATATTCACCCTACCCATCCACGAAAAGGTAGGGGAGTCCCATTTTTCCAAATCAGCCTTTATTCTCTGGAATAGGGGCAGGAAGTTTAAGGCAAAGATGTTCGTCAGGCGATTCGGCAGTCGTGTACCAAGGTACGCTATTGAATCCTTGGCCCACTTAAAAGAAAATGCCTGCTGAACAGTCCCTGCCACCTCAACAGGGAGGGAGATGTTTAACGCCTCTGATTTCTCAAAGTTAATTTTAAAAAAGGATAGCCTCCCGAAGGCTTCAAACTCCTTCATTAATACAGGGACAGAGACCGTAGGATTTGTGATGAAGAACAAGAGGTCGTCCGCGTAAGCGGCAACCTTATGAATACTGCCAGCTACACTCAAACCCCTTATGTCCACATTCTTCCTTATTTTACATAGAAAAGGCTCCAGAGTCAAGGCGAACAACAGAGGCGACAGTGGGCAGCCTTGTCGGGTTCCGTTACTGATCGGCAATGGGGCGGAGAGGTGCCCATTCACCTTGACTCTTGCGCGGGGAACTGTATATAGGGCCTCAATATGTTTCCTAAGGTTTTCCCCTAAGCCTATATGTCTAAGGGTTCCTTGCATGAAAGGCCAACCCACCCTATCAAAGGCCTTCTCTGCGTCTGTGGACAACACCATCATTGGCACCCCCGCGGACTGTGCGGAGTATGTGACGCTAAGCGCCCGCACCACATTGTCCCTGGCCTCCCTTCCCAACACAAAACCCGTTTGGTCCAAATGGACCACCTGGGCCACCACCGGGGCCAATCTATTGGCCAAGATCTTTGCATACAGCTTCAGGTCGGTGTTGAGGAGGGAGACAGGGCGGTAGCTCCCGCACGACAGAGGGTCCTTTCCCGCTTTGTGCAAGACTGAGATGTGGGCCTCAAGGTCTCCACCTGAGAAGGCGCCCGCCACATCCGGGTCTGTGATGGTATTCCAGGCCCTAACCATATGAGGGCCCAGGATAGAAATGAATGCTTTATAGTAGTGGACCGTGTAACCATCAGGCCCTGGGGCCTTCCCCGACGGGGACTGTTTAAGCGCCTCTAGCAACTCCTCCATCCCGATCGGGTCCTCCAAGGAGGCCGCAACTTCGTCTGCCACCGAAGGCATGCCTGATTCCTTAATGTAGTCTTCAATTCTATCCAGTTGCGACCGTGTCGGGGCCCCTTTACTGAGGTTATACAGGCCCGAATAGTATGCCCTAAATACATCTGCTATCCCCTCTGTGGTATGCCGCGTTTTCTGCTCGCTATCGAGGATTGTCGAGATGAAGTTCTGGGATTGTTGTTGCCTGAGGGCCCTAGCTAGCAGAGCGCTGCTCTTATTACCGTACTCATAGTAGGTGCGTCTGCATCTCCTGATAACATGCTTTGCTTTCTGCCGTAAAAGGGCGTTAAGTGCCTCCCTAGTCTGGGTCAGCTCCCCAAGTACCCGTGTCGCCTCAGATTGCTTGTGGGATAGTTCCAGGCCCCGTACCTTATCCGTGAGCTTCACTATTTGGGCCAGTCTTTCTCTCTTGAGCCTTGCCCCGTGGCTGATCAGGATGCCCCTGATCACGCTCTTGTGCGCCTCCCATAATGTGAGTAACGAGACCTCCCCATTACTATTAGTTCTGAAGTAGGATTCTAGGCCCTCCTTCACAGCTTGAGTCACCACCGCGTCCTTAAGGAGAGACTCGTTCAATCTCCAAGTGGAGGAGGGGGGTGGCCTGTCCACGAGCTCAAGGTCAAGAAACACCGGGGCGTGATCTGAAAAGGAGGTGGGGTATATCCCGTCTCCTGTGGCCAGGCTCAACAGGCTATGTGTCACCCATATGTAGTCTAATCTAGAGTATGTTCCGTGTACATGTGAGTAAAAGGAGTAATCTTTCGTCCCGGGGTTCCTGACCCGCCAGGCATCCACCAGCTGCAGCCCATGCAATGCCTTCTTCAGAGAACGCAAGGCCAGATGCGAGAGCGCTGACTTCCCTGCCGAGGAGTCCAGTAGTGGTTCCAGAGCCAAGTTAAAGTCACCCCCCAGAATGATCTCCCCCTCCCTGAACTTCTCAATCTTATCTAGAGTGCGCTTCAGGAATGGTATCTGCCCCTGATTGGGAGCGTATACAGAGGCCAAAGTGTACATTTTTTGATTAATCAATCCCTTAGCCAGCACCACCCGTCCCGATTCGTCTCTCCAGACCTCCCTCAGCAAGAAGGGGACGTCCTTGGAGATCAGGATTGCCACCCCTTTTTTCTTAGCATCTGCAGCACAGCTGGTGAAAGCCTGGGGGAACAACTTACTACAGAGTCTGGGCACGGAATCTCGCCTGAAGTGTGTCTCCTGTAGGAAAATGATTTGCGCTTTATATCTCTTTAACTCCTGCCACAGGATGGTTCTCTTCTCCGGGGTGTTAAGGCCCTTTACATTCAGGGTAACTACTTTTACAGGGGCCATACCTGCAGGAAAGAGACAAGGGAGGGTAAGGAGGATCAGGGGCCGTCAGGCAGCGGCGCCCCCCGCCGCACGTCCGGTCCCACACGCCAAGTGGGAGAGGAGAGTTATGACCAGAGGGAGGAATAGAAGAGGGAGGGAAACAAAAGGAGAGGAGATGGGTATCAGGGATATGGAAGAAAGACAGGAGAACTTAAGAGATAGACAAACAATTGCCTTGGTGGGGCCAAGGACTAGCTAGTAGTCCAACAGAAAACCGGTGCCTTTTAAAGACGCACTAAGTGGGGGAGAAACTCCCAACCACGGGCTGATAAGCCCAGTGCACGGTCTATTCCCGACAGGAGAAGGCCTAGGACTTCTCCAGAGGGGTGCACCAAATGGGGGGGAAGTGGAAGACCAAGCCTAAGTAAACATCGGGTAGGGAGTCGCACCAGTATTATGGCTTCTCGGTGAGGCAAGTCGTGACCCCATATCGCCATCGCCCCGCCAGACAATATGCTGACAGTCCGAGGCGGCTGGGCACCACCCGCCGCAGCGCAACCCAATCTTATTTCAAGAAGGGGGGGGCCCCCGGGGCAAGACAAGAACCCAAGCAGACCGGTCCGACCCGCCAGGGCGCAGGGGAGACCTCAATCAACAAAAGATAGATCAACAGATTCTGAACACGGCGGAGTGGTATGAAGCCAGTATTGTAGCTGCCCAGCGAGGTGCGCCACCGCCCCAAGGCACCACCACCACGCCAGGCACAGCGCAGATAGCCCAACGCAGTCCGGCCCCTCGCACAGCAGCACAACACAACTGTGTATTAAGGAAGAGCTTCCATGAGAGGCAAGACAAGAATCCAAACAGATTGGTCTGGCCTGCCAGGAAGCAGCATAGACATCAATCATCTAGAGTTAGAACAGTTAACTCTGTATATGGCAGTACGGCGCCAAGTCAGTATTGTAGCTACTCAGCGAGGCATGACGCGGCCCCAAGGCCTCATCGTCCTGCCAGACAAAGCGCAGGCAGGTCGCGACGGAGTGACACCACGCACAGCAGCACAACACAACCACGCCTCTGGAAAGGGTCTCCATGAGGGGCGGGACCTGGATCCAAACAGATCAGTCCGGCCCGCCACGGAGCCGCGCTGGCATCAAACATCAACAGATAAAACATTCAAGTTCTGAACATGGTAATATGTCGGCAATCCGGTGCCGCAGCTCCCCCGCGAGGCACATCGCGGCCTTAAGGCGCTATTGCTCTGTCAGATATAACTTAGACAAACCGAAGCGGAACGGCCCCGCGCTCAGCAGCCCGGCACTCCCGTTCGTCAAGCAGAGGTTCTCGTGAGGGGCCGGATAAAGACCCAATCCGATCGAGCCGGCCCGTCAGGAGGCAGCGCAGACATTAAACATCAACAGTTAAAACAGTAAATTCTGAGCATAACAGTGTGGCGTCAACCGGTATTGTAGCTACCCAGCGGGGCGCGCCGCGCCACTAAGACGCTATGTCCGGACAGGCAAAGCGCAGGCTGACCAAAGTGGAATGGCACCACGCGCAGCAGTACAACCCGTTCGACTATCAAAAATGAGCTTCCATGGAGGGCAGGACAGTCACGCCAGTATTGTGGCTACTCAGCGAGGCGCGTACTAGGACCTAATCAGATCCGTCCAGCCCACCAGGAAGCAGCGAGAGCAACGATCAACAAGAGAATAACAGCAAAACTCTTAACATGTCAACACAACCCATCGGGGAGGGGGGGGCCCGAACGTGGGGCCACCCCTGGGACGATGCCCGGGGCGGGGGGCGGGGCCTCTAGCACAGGGCCACAGGCCCCCCTCCCCGGGCAACCGCCCGCCACCCACCCCGGCGCAGCCCCCGCCGCCACCGGCCCCCCAGCCACCGAAAGCGGCACCGGGAGGGATATGAGGTTGGGCCGATGACGGGGGGGTAGGCACCGCCAGGGGCCCGGTAAATCACAACCTCATCTTCTGCGGCCTCTCGCGCCTCTTCTGTCTCCTCCGGGGGCGCCTCCCGGGCGCTGCGGCAGCCGACCGTTGTACACGGCCAGGTCGGGAACCGTCCAATCCGGGACGTCCACGCTCTCCACCTCCAGAAAGTGGAACAAATCCGGCAGTTGACCAGGTCCCTTGAGGACGAACAAGTCTCCTCCCCTACGCACCATCAGCTGGAAGGGATGGCCCCATCTGTAAGATGCACCCCGCCTCTGGACAGCCTCCAGTAAAGGTCTCAAAAGCTTTCTCATCTGGAGCGTTCTCCGCGAGAGGTCTTGCAGAATGATCACCTGTGCACCTTTGTAGGCGACCGGACCTTTGTCCCATGCGCGACGAAGAATCTCTTCCTTAATCTTGAAAAAATGGATACGGCAGATAATGTCCCGAGGCCGAATCGGATCCTGCGGTCGAGGGCCCAGTGCCCTGTGCACCCGGTCCATCTCTATGCGATTGGTATCAGGGAGATTCAAGATCTCATTGAAGATGGAAGTAACTGCCTCCATTAGGTCTCGGGGCTCCACCGACTCGGGGACACCCCGGAGGCGTAGATTATTTCTGCGGCTCCTATTCTCCGCGTCATCATGTGCCAGAAAGATATCCGACAGGAGGCGTTTGCTGCGGTCCTGCTGCTGCTCTAGGTCTGCTATACGCGTCTCGAGGGCTCTGTGCGAGGCTTCCATCCCATCCATCCGCTCAGTGACTTCAGCGACGGAACCCTGGAGCGCCGCCAACTCTCTCTTGATGGTGCCCTCCATCCTGGACACGTATCCGTCAAAGTCCCCACGTGTCGGGAGTCCGCGCAGGGCCTCCTCGATATTGAATTTTACCGCCTCTGCAATTGATTGAGAGAGCTGAGCAAACGGCAGTGTAGGTAGGGAGCCCTGTGGAGGGAGCGCCCCTATTTTGTATGACACTTGTCGCGGGGGGCTGAATGATGCAGCATCATATATTCTCTCCTCCCGGGTGGCCGGCCCCATTGGCAGCAGGGCGTCTACTCTCCCACCTCCCGTGGGGGGTCTCCCCGGCGACAGGGACAGTCCCTCACCCCATAGGGTGCTTGCGTTGGGGTCATTCTCCAGGGACCGCGGAGATCCGGCGCGGTCGTCCCGCGAAGACCCCGTGTGCGCCTGCCACGACGGCTGTGGGCTCAAAGGAGGGGATGGGGTGCCCGACACGGAGCTGGCAAGGGACTGCAGCTCCTCAGCTTGCGGGGAGGTAGGGCCCCGTCCCCGTGCCTGCGGGGTCGGGATGCTCCTTAGCAGGCCTCTCGGTGGGGAATCGGGGCTGAGCTGCCCTAATGATGCAGCCGCAGCGCTTGGCCCAGGGTCTCTTTGGGCAGGAGCCATGTTGGTGTGGGTCGAGGCTTCTCTCCCCCTCCCCCCAGGCGGGCGCCCCCCACCGTGAAGGGCAACATCTTGCTGGGAGGGCTGACCCCTGGGGTGAGGGCGGGGGGGGGGAGGGCCGGGGCGCGGGACCAACCTGAAGCACGCCGGGTGTTCCGTCCCGCCAGTCCGCCTCGCAATGCACTTCAGCTGACACTGTCAGCAATCGACCTCCGGTCTCATGGTGCTCCCGTTCTGGGACGCGGTGTGAGCGCTGTGCCTCCGCCTGGGTATCCTGCAGCACAGGGGAGTCCCCCGCCGGGGGCTGGATGCTGCAGACGGCAGTTCCCTGCTCCGCCGCGAACTCGCGCCCACGTGGGCGCTCCTCTTCAGCCGCCGCCGCCATCTTCCCTGTGGCCGTCCTCCGGACCTCAGCGCCGCCGGAGCGAAATAGGGCTGGAATGGTGCCCGATCTGCCCTTCCCACTCGGTCCCCGCTGCTTCCCCCTCTTGGGCATGTGGGTGAAAAGTGGGTCACTGCTCTCCTGCCTCTGCTAAACAGGTGCTTGGTGCGGAGCTCCGTCTCGGTGCGACCTCACACGGCCATGTCAAGCCACGCCCCTAGAAAAAACAAGTTTAATCTAAAAAAGCAACATCCCCCGAACAGAACAATAAAAACATAAATACTACCTTTTGCCTTGGGAGAGGCATGTTGCTGTTTAGGGCTTTCCGATATTATTAAACGACCAATACATTTACCCACTGTCTCTACCGTCTTCTACAACTCTACAAACTATTGAGCAACTGGCCACCATTATTTTGAAAATGGACCATCCAGTCTATGAGGCTCCAGGGCTGGCTGATTCTCTCTCCCTGGGCATCCTGAACTCAGATGCCCCACTGTGTGAAACCCCCAAAGTTGCCCAATATTCTTACCTGTCTGACTAGTTCACAACGCATCTGCGGCCGGCGGCGACGCCACTCGCATCCCTTTTCTGCTATGCACACCCATGACCATTGTAGCTATAAGGCTATGCATGGCTGCGCACAGCTGTAGGATGTAAGTGATGCCATGCACCACCGATATGTGCGGCTATTCTGCTTCTCCAGTTGCACATTAAAATTCACGGCCAGAGAAGTCGGACGAGAGGCTTGACATGTGGCTTTGGACCGATGAAAGATGAGTTTACTCAGCAAACACAGGGGGTCACCTGGGCAACTGGAGCACCCTGGGGGATAGACTAAAACCAAATATTGTCTTAGTATCCTTTTAATTAGTTAGTGTTGAAGATCATTAGAGTACATGTCCCAATGGCAAATTTCCAACAGCTTTAGCCCTTCCTGAACACCAATCCTATACCCTAAACAACTTACATTCCTCCACTCCAGCCAATAAGGGGCATCCTTCATTCCAATCAGCGAGGGGCATCCCTCATTACAGCCAGTGAGCAGCATCCCTCATTTCCAGCAAATGAGGAGCATCCCTCATTTCATCGAGGGAGGAGCATCCCTCATTACTGCCAGTAAGGGGCATCTCTCCATTACAGCCAGTGAGCAGCATCCCTTCTTTACAGGCAGTCAGGGGCATCCCTCATTACTGCCAGTGAGGGGCATCCCTCATTACAGCCAGTGAGAGGCATCCCTCATTACAGCCAGTGAGGGCCCCCTTCCTTTCCCAGAATGCTGGGTAGGACACACACACGTACACATGTAAACTGCACTCTTACCTCTCACCCCATTCTTCTTTCCTTCTGCACCCAAGCCATGATGTTGATGTTAGCTCCACCACCTGCACGAGCGGTGCGAGCAGGCTCCTTTCTTCTGGAGTTCCACCCACCCACTGGTTCACCAATGAAAAAAAGCCCCCAAAAAATGCAGCAACCAGCTTCCCCCAGGGAAAATGTATGAGCATTCCACTTCCCACTTGGGGTTCGGCAGCGGGTTGCGGCGACAGCATGGGACACATTAAAGCTGCGCTGGACAATGGGGCAAGTGCACAAAAGCGGGATTGTTCTGCGTAAATCGGGACAGTTGGGGGGTATGCAGTTAGTTTCTATCCCCTGATTGCAACTACACACTGCAAACAATTTACCAGCATCACAAAACACTCTGGGGGGGGGGGGGGGCACTGGGGTGCCCAAGGTCTGCAACACAAAACAAAGATATTGACTGATACAGGGACTAGTACAGTAGAGTATGCTGAATCCATAAGTGGGGGTGGGGAGTCCAAAAGTGTTTTCCTTTCTAACCTTCATGGCACATGGTGGTCTGACGCTACGCTGACCCAAAACCATACACACCTAGGTTTTGTAGGGTGGCAGCTTCTAAGCCAAATATTTAAGCTGTGTGCTGTACATAATAAATCAAAGCAATGTTAAGGAAACTTTGGGTTTGATTCACAAAGAGACCCTAAAGTCTTTAGGCAGCAACCTGTCTTTAGGCGCCAGTCCTTTAACTGTTAAAGCTTTACTTAGCAATACAATCTGTATTTGATTCATATCTATTCTTTTCCAATCCAGGCTATCCTTACCCACTTAGTTCCAATCAGAACATGCTTTTATGTGATTTTCGAGACCTTAGGTGCCCACTGTTTAACTGCAGCTTTCCATGGACTCCTGCTTATAGTATTCTGACCAGTGACATAACTACAATCTAATGGGACCCAGAGCAAAACTCTGGATTGCACATTGTGTCAGAACCCTCTTACCCCCAGAGCCCAATAGTGTGACAAGACCCCCTCAATATAAAGCATTGTAGTACTCCCCCTCCCAGGAGCCAGATATAAGACAGTATGTCAGTACCCCTTCCCCTCTTCAGAGCCTAACTGTTGATTTTCAAAGAAACATGGTGGTGCACAGTGATGTGCGCACAGTGGCCGGAAATCCCCCCGCTGTGACATGTCCACGTGTAGCCCAGCAACAGTGTTTGTGAGGAGGGAGTGTTGCAGTTATGTAATGTATGAGAACACTTTAAAGGATGGTCCAGCAGGTAGGGAGTCATACTCCAAATAGTGTCCTACATGCTACACTCTATCCTACCAGGCTCAAACAAGTGACATGAGCTGTCACGTGATACCCCTGTCACTTGTCTTAGCTGGGTAGGACATAGCACTGCATGCCAGTAGCTATTGTAGTATAAGTGCCCCACCGCCTGCCCCTCCTCCACCACTATAGATTACAGAGTCATGCCCCTCCCTCTTTCACACGCACCGCTGCAAGGCTCCACCACGGAGGGGGTAGAGATATGAGGACTGTGTTTGTAGAGAACAGTCCCAAACTCACCTCTTTCTCGTTCCAAGAACATGAGTGGGTGCTCAGCAGAGTCGTTTGCTTTGTGTCTTTTGGCAAATGGCTCTCAATTGACTATAATAGGGTAGTGCATGCTGCCGCATCCCCCATATAACCGGCCTTGTGCACGCTCCTGCCCCAGCCTATCTGAATCTTAAAACAATGAGAACTGGCTGCCGTAGGGTGTAGTCATAGCAGGCGACTCTCATTGGATGAAGCCCCGCACATGCACTGCTGGAGGTTACCAGCACCCTGGGGGGTTTCACATATTGGGGCATTCCGATTTGGCAATTGCACATTGAAAGATCTGTTTATTACTCATAGTTAGAGCTTGAAGATAAGACTTCCCATTCATTCACTGAGTTTACTGATGTATATAAACTCCCCGTATATAAACCATTTTGGTACCAGTTCCATTTTTATACCATTGATATAGTATTGGTTTGTAACATAAATGTACAACATGCACATACAGGGATAGAATTATTATCCCCTATAATCCTGGTCATGCAGATCATATGTCCTGCTATTTTAAAATGCAGACATTAATATAAAATGAAATGATTGCTTTACTGGACAAGTGAAGATACAGATATACCAAAATATTATTCTTCCCAAACCTCTGTGGTAGTTTGCATTTCATCATGACTAATTGGACCATTCTATTAATATATAATATATAGCTGTATGCTTAAAAACAAACAAAAAAGCAATCCTGCCTTTTCAAAGACCTGTAGATGGCACCAAATGCTTGTAATAGAATGAACAGCATCCAGCACCTTTGAAGAAATATTATGTGATATTTTAATACCTGAAATGGGTACACTCT
This sequence comes from Gastrophryne carolinensis, assembly GCA_027917425.1. Taxonomy (NCBI): domain Eukaryota; kingdom Metazoa; phylum Chordata; class Amphibia; order Anura; family Microhylidae; genus Gastrophryne; species Gastrophryne carolinensis. Next base: position 370,386,014 of record CM051237.1, on the reverse strand, counting down.
ACATCAGGCCATAAAAATGTGCTCTATATTTGATAACCAATCTTCTGTTGATATTGTAGTGGACCTGCTACCATTTTGTCTTATTTATAATACCCTTAAAAATAAATACTGTTTCACAAACTTTTACAAGCAGAAGGTACAGATGATATTGCAATTCCACAAACTGATTCCTTTCAACAGATTGATATTTTAAAGGTATAAATGATCCAGTTTGAGCTTTCTTTGGACTGTTATTTACTCTTTTTTGCATACATGCAACCGTTCTTAAGCTCTTAATTTTAATAGTGATTTGCAAATCAATAAAAGGGATCCCTTGGATCCCTTACCAATTTAAAGACTATTAAATATGCATGGGGGGCATGGATAAGAATTTCCTGAGGTATCTCTTTTCATGTCCCTCCCCTTCAGTGACATCATTAGTCACATGGGGGGATCCCACATAGGTGCCTCTTCTGTGGTATAAAAGCTATTCTGGACGGCATCAGCTTGCTGGGAAGCAAATAAAATAAGTATGGGAGAGCTGAGTCCTCTTCAGATTCTGGACCAGCACCCGCCGGGCCAGGAGGAAGCCCCTTAACAGATTTGAAGAGGGGACGTAGCCCAGCGGGGGACAGGAGAGGAAGATGGTGAGCTCTTTTTATTCATGTATTCATTTATGTATTTGTTTTTGTACTGCTAAGGGTTCTGGCAATGTAACCATGTCAGCAGTTGAACCGCTTAAAGTTAAGTACTCGTCACACCATGATGATTTTTCCTTATTTAACCAACTGTGGGAAATACTAATTTAATTTCTCGATCTGTTTTTGATTTGTATAAAAAAACATTTTTTCCATTACTCGAAATCTCATTACCTTAATGTAACACATTTTAGGCAAGATACTCAGTGTTCCATGCAATCACTAACTCTTGGTTAAAAGAGGGCCTATTCCCACTGGGTGGCTACTGCACTCTAAGCTTTCCCCTGGGCTTCTATGTGTTACCATGATCTTTTCAGTCCCTAATGGGCACACACTTTACACTTTAGACCGAAAACTCTTTGCAATAATCCCACCCACCATTGTCCAACACCATTTAGGTATGTCTGGGTCTCAATATTATCTCAATGGCCTACCTAGGCTCTATGACTACCTGCAACTTTCTATGATGCTGGTAAAACCCACTAAGTAGTAGGTAAAGCAGGTGTGCAGTGCAGGTGTTGGTCCTCGCCACTATATGACAGGCCGGGGGCTTTGAGAATGCTGAAGCCCCTCCACACATAACCCCAAGATTGGCAGTAAATCTCACCTTAAACTCGCTTCCGCGCTGGGAATCCACAGCAGCGATTGCTTGGCAGCGCACACATCGGTAGCCAGCGCTGCCATTGTTATGGCTGCTGGAATGTGCTGGCCACTTGAGTGCCAGAGGCCAATCACTGTGCTGGGTTTCGGTGGGGGAGCAGTTTAAGGTGAGATTCATGGGCGTCTGGGGGTTATGTACAGGATGGCTCCAGCACTCTTCATGCCCCCCCCAGCCTATCATATTGTGATGGGGATCAACGCCCACGTCTGCTTTAAGTATTACTAGGTAGCTACCAGCTCATCTCTAACTTACCCTTGGAATATGCTATACCTAGATACGTTGTTAACACCTGGTCCTATTGTACACTTATTTCTGTTAAGGTACCTTGGTGTAACCTTTTACCAATCCTGGCAGAAACCCTGGCAGCCTTTGTTATGTACCTTTAAGCAGCTGGTCCTTTACCCACACAATATTTTGGTTGGTTCCTAGAACAATTTACACCTCCCACCTTTAACCTACATTCACACCAAGGTGTGTGCGTGAAAGTATAACCAATTTGCAGGTTTGTTTATGCTATCAAGTGACCACAGAAATGTACCTAGGCTAAAGGTACAGCGGCGATGTGGCCACAGCTTAGGTATAAGGGAACGCTGGCAAAGTGGATGTACTGGGAGATTCTCCCAGTTCAGGATGCCCCCAAATAAGGGATGCCACTGCCTTAGAGTGTTAGAGATTATAGGGAGGTGTTTGTTCCTCTTTAAGATGATAATTAACGATCATTAAAACTGGAGACAGAGATTTAGAGTCTTTACATAAACTTGTTTAGTTGCTGCACGAATATGGATAATTAATCGGAACTAATATGTAGCCTGTGCCTCTGGTTTCCCTTTGGTTTTGAATGCTTTTATACTAACTCCTGTCTACGTTTGATAATTAGCATTTCAGCATTGAGTGGATGAGAGGCTAATGGTCAAGTTTAAAGTTGACCACAATCTGGGATGTTTCCAATGAGGTAAGGATTTTTGTCTTTAAGTTTGGAAACAACAGAACCCTGTGGGCTGTGCAAATATGGTTTCTGTTATTTCCAAACTTGGAAAAAATATATCCTTACATCCCTGAAAATAATGTACCTAGATTGTAAAAATGTGCCATCACATGTATGTCACTAAGAAGCACATCGAGGTGCGGGTTGCAATCCACACCGAAATGCACACCGGAAGTCACACTGGCTTCACTAAATATTCAGCATGACCCCGCTGTTAGGGTGGGCTGGGCCAGGGGTGGGATTCAGCAGGTCCTCCCAGGTTCTGCAGAACCAGTTGTTAATAATTTAGCAGTTCACTGAGAAAACCTGGCACAAATAGTTAATACAATCCCTTAATATTGTTTAGACACATTTTAATAGTATTACACAGTTTGCTGTCTATTAGATTGTATGCAAACATTTATTATAAAAATATAAATTTGTGCAGCACTTAACAACATTATACAGGGAACAGGTAGTTAAACATTTGAATCCCACCACTGGACTGGGCCACATATAAGAAATGATCAATGTTGCTTTTTAAAGCGGACTTTCACTCTGAATAAGAGTCTATCTTATATGTTTCCCACACCCTGTACATACAGATTGCTCAAATTAAAAATCATCCTACCTGCATCTACTGTACCTTATCCCACTCTCCTCTCCTCGGTAAGTGTAATGCTTCTGAGTCAAGATGGCGGCGCCCGTATCCTAAATTCCTGAACAGAGTTGCAGCCCAGTGGGGGAAAGAATAATAAGTTAGTGACTAAAAATGTAAAATATATTAATTTTAGATGCTGGGGAACCCAAAGAGTTTGGGATTTTCATTAAATCACGCTGAAGGTCCGGTTTAATGTCAGCTGCAAGGTTGCAGCTCTGCACATCACACTCAGTGGCCCGGGGCAGGTCAGGCGGGTAAGTGTTTAAACATACCTTTCTCTGCCTCATTTTTTCTACTTTGGTTTTGTGCTAAATTGGCAGCAATTTTGAATAACATCAACCTTGCAGCCGACATTAAAAAAGCAACATTTTAGAAAAAGAGACTAAACAATCACATGGCAATTGAGATTGTATTTTTCTCTAATTTCTAACAACCAGTGCACCTGTGGAGGACAAGAGCAGGAGCCACAGAGAATTTAACCCTCTGTGGACGTTACTGAAATCTGCCATAAACTTACTTACCTAGACATTGTCAGCCGAGCCATCTGACCAGGTTGCAGCTCCATACTAAGCTCCTCACACACTTACAATTCCAAGAAATGATCAATGTAGTAGTATTATGTGGCAGATCTTCTATCACCATATGCTCTGATATTAGTAGATATTTTGTTATGGCCGGCTCAACCCACAAGGTTTGAACAAGTTCCATTGCAGTGCAGGACAAGTATGGGTAATAAAACTGTAGCTTCATGGTGCACTTTGTAGGCACTATGCTGTGGTATCTCCTTAGTATAGCCAGGCATGGGAAATACATGTGGGCAGCAAGCATGCTTGGTCAGCTCTCTGCCTCTGCGTAGGCCCTTGGCACAAAGGAATAGTTGCCAGTTCCCTGGTGCTCCCTGGAATAGTACTGAGTGTGAGCAAATCACTTGGTGAGGAACAAGAAATATCCAGGTCAAGATAGGGATGCCAGCTCCTATCTCCGCTTTATCAACAGCCATCTTAATACGCTTCTTTAAGCATAACTGTGGTGATCGGTGTAGGTTTTACAAAGTACGACATAACAGCTGCTGCGTTGGTGGTGGTAGCTGGGGTATAAAGGAGTTGTGGACCTCAGATATGATTCCCATGCGAGTGCTGTAATGAAGGATGTTTTCCAATTTATCCCAGCTGCTGACATTTTGCCACTCTTATCCACATCTTGGGGACACATCCAATACAGGGCATCCGACGGCCACCTCTCCTCCCCCACATATACTCAGCAAGGAAGTTACATACTGTCAGCCTGTATTAAACAGGTTCTCCTGGGTGAATGCAGTGGTAAGGGTGCCTCCCACTTCACTTGTGGGATGTCAGGCACAGCCGTGGGTGAAGCACAGCACAGGTTGGCGGTGAGGTGCGGCACCCTACCAGTGCTGCTTTGACTAGAGACACCCACTACTTTTGTTGCCAATTACCCTGCTTAAAGAGATGTAAAAAGGAGTAGCAAATGACAAAAAGTTGTAGTTTTTCTCTTTAGAGATCAGGAGTGGTAGAAAGTACCTTTAAACCAGGGGTTCCCAATTAGTGGTACTAGTACAATTAATGGTACTTGAGCTCCCCTCTGTTGGTACTCACGGCTCAACTGGGGGTTAAAGTGGGAGGACATGAATCACTACAGTCAAACAATTGCTACAATATTGGCAGTTGGGCAAATGTGGAAGTTGTTCAAGTCAACAAGGTGCAGAAGTGGTAATCTTGGGGTGAATGCTTTGCTGATAGAAGAGCTTTCATTGTTGGGTCGGTATAGAAGCTCCACACTTACAGGGAGGTCTGTATTAGTGGTGGCAGGAGTGGTACTTGGGATATTTGAGTATTACTCAATGAAAACAAGTTTAAAGTCGACCAAAACTTTTTCACTGTCCTGGGTTTTGGTCCTTTCCCCTATGGCACCCCAATCGGGGTGCCCCGCTGTTCTGAAACCCCCTAGATCGCCCGGCACGGGCACATGGCCGCATCCCCGCTATCCCTCTAGCAGGGCATGTGCCCGCACCAGCTCCCTTGGAGCTGCTAACCTTAGACGCCGTCTTAGATGCTCTGAGCGCGCTGATTGGACGAGTGGACACACATGTGCCATTGGACCGGGAATTGAGGTAAATTAACGGGGCTACATGCTGGGTTTCACACAGTGGGGCATCCCGATTTTGGATGCCCCGGGGGAGGGAATCGATCGGATTCCTGGGCAGATCGAGGTGGGTTTTGGTCCATTTTAAAATGCTTTAAACTAAAGAGTGTTGTGCCAAGGAGCACTGTGCTCATTTTGCTGTGGGGCTCATCTGTGTTTATAGTTATGCTTCTGAAAACCAGGATAAGAAATTGCTTTTACTTTTAAAACTTTGTGATTTTCCTGGAGCTATATTTCTGAATGAATTGATTGAATTTAAATTGAGGCAACTGAAAGCCTTTATTTGTTTTCTTTGTATCACAGGTTTAATTCTGCTATGTTAACAGGTAGACATTTTTTCAGGTTGGTCGATTTTTCGAACTGAGTCATCATTTATAATATTTTGTTGTCAAGGCTTTGAGCAATATACCACCACACAAAGACCCTCACAATTGATAATCAAGAGCTGTCTTATATAATAGTATGGGATTCATCTCCAATAACAAAAAACGAACAAAACAACGCTATTCTATGCTGCCACAGTCTTGATAGAGGGTTTGAAAGGAGAGATAGGCCATGTTTTTGATTTACAATGATTGCAATCTAATTACAATCCAATGCTTGTCACCAAATGCAATTGGATTTTAAAGTGCTTCACTATAGCCTGCCAACTTGTACAGAAGAATTTGATCTAGAAACACTGCATTTTCCTTGCTACAGCGAGTCAGCACATAATGTAAAAAGAGATGGTTTCTTTAATCCATCTAGCAAAGAAACAGTAAAGGTTGCCTAGTCTTACTTTTTGAAGTGTTACAAACATTCTTGACTTTTAATAATTGTATCAACGCAAATCAACGGGTGCCCCGCTGTGTGAAACCCCCCGGAGGACCGGTGATCTAACCTGATCCCGGCTTCTCTGAAGCCGTATTCGTTCCTGGACCCAAGATTTCTGGGCCCAGGAACACATATGGCTGCAGAGAAGCCGGGATCAGGTAAGCTTTCTGGGCCCAGGAACACATACGCAGAGAAGCCGGGATCAGGTAAGATTTCTGGGCCCAGGAACACATATGGCTGCAGAGAAGCCGGGATCAGGTAAGATTTCTGGGCCCAGGAACACATACGCTGCAGAGAAGCAGGGATCAGGTAAGAATTCTGGGGATTTGGCCAGCTGGCTGCACCTCATCACGGCGGCACTTTGGAGAGAGTGCCACAGGCTTTGGCGGTGAAAAAGCCAGGTGGTCGGGCCACACCAAGCCAATAGCAGTGCCTAGCAGCTCGGGCGAGGAGGGGTCCAGAGACTGAGCGATGGGCCCATTTTTGGGTTTTCATCCGCTATAAGGGTCTGATTTATAGAGCACTAAATGTCTGACTATGCCACATTGGTGCAAATTAGAGTGGTGCAAAAAATAATAAAGAAACACATTTACTAAAACATTAATGTTGCAGCAACATGCAGAGAATAGTCTACATTTTATTTTGCAGCATTCCAATTTTCACCAGTGTGGTGTAGTCTGGCAGACAGTACTTGATGACTCAGGCCCCATTAAGGTATTAAAGACATTTTTCAGGCAAAAACAACAAAACGCTATGCTCACCTTGTGTCCCATGCAGACCATCGCTCCTAGTTAGGACCTCCAGCTTTTACAGGATGGTTGGATCCATTAGCCATGCTACACGGCCCAATCACATGTCTTTTATGTGTTCTCGACTGGGAGACCCCCACAAGCCATCAGTCATTGTGAAGCTGGCATGCCCACCTCCGTTCACTACAATGAAAAGAGCCATGTGAAGACCTATTATTACACATCATTTATACACAGGAAACACACACATCAATCATACACAGCAAACACACATACACCAAGCAACCTTAGCAGCATACCTATGCTGTTCCTATCTGCAGTGAGGAAGTAGCAGGGGGTGAGGAACTAGAAAGCTGTCTATGTGTTCCTTGGGGACACCAAAATACAGTGCAAACAGCTATCAGCACTCTGCTGGAAGCAAATGCCTGGACAAAAAAGGTAATTCCAGTGCAGTAATGGCGTGCTGGGCAGCGGATCCTGGAACACAATGCTAAGGTCAGTACTGGGCAGGGGTCCGGACAACTGGTATCCATGGACCAGATACGGACCATGGTCCACCAGTTGAATATCCCTGGCTTATACCATGTTCCAATGAGTCCGTCACTGGGAGAGGGCATACCTTCCGACTTTTCAGGGTGGGAAAGAGGGACAATTGTTAAATGAAGCCACACCCCCTTATTGAGGGGTGGATAGGTTGTAATAGTTACAACAATATAAACACTTTGATTAGGCAAATTAATCATTTATTGATGCAGATCTGCACGATAAACCTCAAAGATGGATGGGTGAGAACAACAAGGGGCGGGTGGACATTGACTCAAAAGAGGGACATTCCCTCCAAATGAGGGACAATTGAGAGGTATGCTGGTTGATCATGTGGGTTTCAGGAATAAAACAACAGAAAAAAAAATCAGTGTCAGTGAATAAGCACACTGCTTTTCAAAGATCATTCTCCCAAATTCAGAGTGTTTCTATTTAGAAAATCTGCTTGTACATTCTGGGTCCTTTCAGCGATAGAAGATTTGCTTCTGCCTAGGGGCACATGTGGAGACGTAGCCCCGAGAGATGGACTCTTTGTGCCCCCTTGCTTGTTTGTATGGGCAACCCTAATCACATTGTCAGACAATAGGGTTGATTCAGAGCCCCTTTCTCATCATTTTTATGGAGGTCTTGCTACCAAACGAAAAATCATGCAAAAATGAAAACATTCCACACTAAAGTTCTCACAGAAAAAAGGCTTTGCTGAATCTGACGAGGGGAAAAAATAAACGAGAATTGAAATATTCACGCAAAAAAAGGTGAGAAAGAAACCCTAATATATCCAAATGTTGTTCAGAAGATGTGGTGCAATAGATAATCACTAATAATTTGTGACTTGACCTGCATTTGCTTTTTGAGTGCTCATCCATGAGGGCTCCCCAACCTGCAAGACTGGCATGAGCCACAATGGTGACCATTCTTTTTTTTGTTCTTTACAAGATATCTCAAGCCTGTATAATTCTCAGTCGCTTATTAAGCAGGAGAAAATACATTGCTTTGCATGAATCCAAAATGATTCCTAAAAACTGTTTAGAATGGGATGGAAGATCTGACTTTTCCAGTGAGTGATCCATCCCAGTTCTATCAAGAATTGCATTATCTCGCTAAATCATTAAGAGCTGCTGATTATCAGAAAATTGTTTATGTATGGAACCACTAGAAACAGGGCCTACACCAGCGCCCAGCAAACCTGGTCACAGGCCAAAGTCCCGCTGATCACCCTCTCCCACTCCCCCCAGACACCTATTCCCCGGCCCAAAGATCCCGTCTGGCAGGACATCTCCCATCCAGGGGAACTTCCACCACCATCTCCTGATCATCTGCAGCAAACATGTGGTGTTGGCGGTGCTGCTCCTCTCATAGGAAGAGGGGATGCAGAGAGGGGAGGGATGGCTCAGGAATGAAATAATCCATTTTAAAAAGAACCAAAACCCATTTTAGCTGGCTTTGGATACTCTAGGGCGGGTCTCAGAGGCAGATGTTCCTTTTTAAAGAAGACCAAAACCCATCTTAGCCTGGTCTAGAGTCTAAGCAACTCTTGTGGCATCCAATTCTCTATCTTGAGGAACCCGCTGTGTAAAGGCCTCAGGGATCATCTATATACTCACCTCACCTGTGATCCCACAGTGCATGTATGGGCAATGGCTTTCCTCGGCTGATGCGCTGGGGTGCTCAGCCAATCAGACAAAGTGGGTGCAGAAGCACACACACAAGCTAGAGGGAAACCCCCCCTACCCCTGAGTTCTATGCCATGCACTAAAGGGGACCAAAAGCGACCCTCAAGTCTATAAGTTGCTGTGTGAAATCCCGGGGTTGCCAGTAAAATTTACATTACAACAGGTCCAACGCCTCATGTGCGAGCCACGCACCCTCTGCTACATCTTTAGACAGGTACGTACACCTGACAGATATTTGTGAATGGCCGGTGCAGGCACACCCCAGCTCAAGACCAGCAGGGATTTGTCCGTCTGCGCACTTGGCTCCATTTGGGCCTTAACAACACCACTTGTTGGCTAAGAGAAGCAGAATGGAGCCAATTGTACTTACTGAATGCGTGTTTGTACCATTGGATCAGTGGTCAGGTAAGTTTTGCAGCCTGGGGGGGTTTCATATATCAGGGCATCACAAATCAAGGTGCCCCGAGGGCAAGGGCCAAAACACAGCATAGTCAAAATCCGGGGTTGTGGTCCACTTTATTATGTGAGGTGAGAATACCGGTGATCTTAGTGGGTTTCACAGAGCGGGACATGTGACTTGACACAAGGGGGCCACTGGTACTCAGTTGCCCAGGGGCCCACAAAATTCTAGAGCCAGCCCTGACCAGAATGCCTTGCCCTCTCAGGATTGCCACCATTTTACTCATGAATTTTTTGAAGTTCCTCAGGGCTGTGGTAATGGACACAATAACTGAAGATGTGAAAGAACCTCCTCCAGAGGAATTGCTAGTACCAAGTACTTCTGATGGTATCTTGCAAGAGGCAGATGATGGTAAACATCTTTGAGATCCAGTATTGCCATCCAAGCATTGTAGATGTTATTGTCTTCTTCCGGAATTTCCTATAAACAATAAACTCTTTTAGTGGTTTGAAATGTATTATTAGGCAAATGTTCCCATTGGGTTTTTGAACCAGGAACGCTGTTGAAATCCTGTTGCATATCTCTTCTTCCTGTACTGGAATTATGGGATTTATTTAAGAGATGCTAACGCCATGTAGCGCCAGGTGTTTTTAGTGAGCGCCACCAGCAAGTCATATTTATGACGCAAAAAATGTTAACTCTCTCCTAGTGCCATGTAGTTTTCCATGTATCAAGAGCGCCAGGTTCTTTGTAAGCGCTGACGCTGTGTTCCCTATAGCGCCTTCTCAGTGTCATTCTCCTATTTACTTCAATTAGCCATTCCAGTCCTGTTTTTTTTGGTGACTTCTGGTTAGCATTTTTTTTTTGTACTCAAATCAAGTGATGCAGGATCCCTGGCCTGTTCTGAATGTTTTTTTTTTCGTTTATTGTACTTAGGTTCTGTGCTGCTAACTTACATTTTCATGCCTGCCAATCACGTGTCATTTCATTTGTATGTCCCCAATGTTATTACAGGGGGTTATTTAAGAAGGGATAGCGGCAGGTAGCGCCTCGCGGGGACAGGCAGCGTCTGGTGAATGCAAAAACACATTTAAGAAAGTGAATCTGGTGAGCTCCTCTAACAGCGCCATGTAGCGTCACATGTATTAATACAGACGGCTCAGCATATAGCGCTGGCTATAGTCTCAGGAGCTCCATGTAGTACCTGTCGCTCTGTAGCGCTCTTCGTACATTTAAATGGGGCTTCATTAGTTGTGTATAAATAGCGTGTTTGGCAATTTAAAATCATTGTGTGACCTCTCCTGGCTGCAAACAAACACTTTTATAAATTTTTTTCACTTTTTATATTTTTATGCAGAATTGTCAATACAGGTCTGGCACTAAAGTGTTATTGTCCCAGCGTTAAAACAATGTCATTCCATGTGTTTCCGCTTTGTTATTAGTATATATGTGTTCAAAGACAGACTGGCGCTCTATGCTACAGCCCCCAGCTTTAGAGCGCCGATGCTGTGTGTGTCTAGTGTTTTTCTAAATATGGTGTGGAGCGCCAAGTGCCGGACGCACTGAGCTGGTGCAACCTTTCGCTCGCTGCAGCGCTATACTGTTGTTACAGCGCCCAACACACATCACATTCATCAATGCTGGCCAGGTTACTAGAGCGACCGAGATGCTCTGTTACAGCGCCCGATACCCGCTTACAGTGTCTACTAGCAAGTGCTCTAAGCGCTGCTTTACAGATGCTCATCTGACAATACCTGGCGTTAGTAGTGAATCAGCCTGTGATGCCCAGCGGGACACCAGCCTTCTGTAAGCAGGCAACCCCCAATCTCCACCGCTGCTTCTGCCTATAGTCAAACCCCCATTTGCCGGGACGCTAGGTACGCCTCACCGGGACACGGTTGCCCCCAGGTCTTAATAGGCACAAAGGATGGCTGCTTACGGTGAATGCCGATGAACCACGAGGGTATCCCGAAGCTGAGGTCATTCACAGGTAGTCAATCCGGAGGGTGCGTCAGAGTACAAGGATGAGACAGGTGCGTAGTCAGGGGTAGCCAATGGGTCAAGCCAGGAGGTCAGAGATCGCGGGGTATCCAGAGGGGCAGGCAGGTTCGTAGTCAGACAAAGCAGAGGTCGGTACAGGCAGCGGACAGGGATGGTCGATCAAGCCGGGTCAGGATCAGATAACAACTAACAGAATCACACCCTAATCACAAGCGACTATCATGGGCACTGAGTGCTGGGCTGACTCCATATTTATTTGGGAATCGACCAATGGCCACCCTGGGGGGGGAGTGTATGTGCTGATTGGTGTAACTTACAACACTGTGAGTGAGTGATTGGAGGCACTATCCAGGGGCTGGTCAGTCTTGGCTGCAAGGCTGATCAGCCCCTGATTCCCATCAGGTGTGGAGCACTCTGCGCTGCCTGCCACTCGCAGCACACGCGCACCTGCACAGCTAGAGAGGGGCGAGGGAGACTGCCAGAGTGACGCACCGCGCTCCCAGCAGCAGGAGTGCCGCGTCGCCCCGTGGACGCTTGGCCGCCGGCCCCCTGGCAGAGGTAAGTCCCTTACATTACTCCCCCCTTGAGGAGGGGCCCCAGGACCCTCCACCCTGGGTTTAAGAGGATTTTCTTTATGAAATCTTTTAATTAAATGGTCCGCATGCACATCTCTAGCTGGAACCCAACTCCTCTCTTCTGGCCCATATCCCTTCCAGTCGACTAAATATTGCAAGGAATTCCGGAGGAAACGGGAATCCAGAATTTGTGCGACTTCAAACTCCTGCTCACCATCAACTAGGATAGGAGAAGGAGAGGAATCCTCCTCCACTCCCCTGGCAGGCTTAAGGAGGGAAACGTGAAAGGAATTACAAATTCTCAGAGATGGTGGAAGTTTGAGTCTGTATGTGACTTGGTTAATTTCTGTAAAATGGGATAAGAGTTGGCGTAGCGCTAAATTTTTGGTAGAGAGCCAGACCAAATCCTCCACTTTATAGTCTGGATTATTGGATCAGCGACGATCCGCAAAGACCTTCTGCTGACTCGATGCCTGGACCAAATGCCGCTGAATCTTGGCCCATAAATCTGGCCACTGGGACAACCAATCGTCTAAAGAAGGCAAACCAGAGGACGAGCCTGAAAGTGCTGAGAACTTAAGATCCCTCCCATATACACACCGGAAGGGTGATACCCCCGTGGAAGAGTTAACTGCATTATTGAAGGCAAATTCAGCAAAGGGAAGAAATTGGGACCACTCTGACTGAATATCAGAGGTGAAGCAACGGAGATATTGTTCTAATGACTGGTTGGTCCTTTCCGTCTGCCCATTGGACTGAGGGTGAAAAGCTGAAGACAGAGAAACAGTGAAGCCTAGCTGGGTGCAGAATGCCCTCCAGAAGCGTAACACAAATTGGACCCCTCTATCTGAGACCACATCTTCTGGAATATGATCTAAGAAATATTAAGCCAATTCTTTGGCTGTGGGCAGCTTTCTTAGGGGGACAAAATGCGCCATTTTGCTAAATCAATCTACCACAACCCAGATATCAGTATATCCCTGGGACTGTGGTAAATCAGTAATAAAATCCATTGCCAAGTGCGTCCAAGGCTTTGAAGGAGTGGACAGGGGCACCAGAGGTCCGGCAGGAGCTGACCTGAGGGTTTTGCTACGGGCACAGATCTTACAGGAACATGAATAAAGGCCTGGGTATCTCTCCTGTAAGATGGCCACCAGACATGACGGGCTAGAAGGGCCAAAGTATTTTTAACCCCTGGATGACCCACACGGTGGGACAGGGGTACAAAGAGGAGGTGATCGGGTTTGCCCAGAGGAGAATCTGATTGAAACCGACTTAGCTCACTTGACAGGTCAGGTTGGATGACAGCTATGACCTTGTGTCGTGGGATTATGGGAAGGATCTCCTCTACAGGGACTTTATCAACTGTGAAACCTCTGGAGAGAGTGTCAGCTTTAACATTCTTTGTTCCTGGTTTGTATGTTATAGTGAAATTAAAATGGGAGAAGAAAAGAGACCATCGGGCCTGACGGGGGGTTAACCTTTTAACTGATTCGATGTATTCTAAATTCTTGTGATCTGTGAATACCGTAATTGGGAACTGGGCCCCCTCTAACCAATGTCTCCATTCCTGAAAGGCTAATTTCACAGCTAGAAGTTCTCGATTGCCAATATCATAGTTCCGCTCAGCGGAATTAAATTTTCTCGAGAAAAAGGCACAGGGATGTAGCCGTTCAGGAGACCCACTGTACTGTGAGAGAACCGCCCCTAGCCCGAGCTCAGATGCATCTACTTTAAATATGAAGGCTCGGTGGATATCAGGGTGGGTCAACACAGGTGCCGAACTAAAAGCAGACTTAAGGTTCTCAAAGGCCTGGATGGATCGGCCCGACCAAGTAGGGGTAAACGCCCCCTTCTTAGTGAGGTCGGTGAGTGGGGCTACCAAGGTGGAAAAGTTTTTTATAAAGCGCCTATAAAAATTAGCAAACCCCAGAAACCTCTGTAAACCCTTCAAATCTTTAGGTTGTTCCCACTGGAGGACTGCAGATACTTTGGCCTGATCCATTGTTAACCCAGTATCGGCAACAATGTATCCCAGGAACGGAACCTCAGAAACCTCAAAAACGCACTTTTTTAGCTTGGAGTAGAGGTGATTCTCTCTCAATTTCTGTAGAACCATCCATACATGCTCTCTAGGCTCGGTTAAGGTCGGGGAGAATATTAGGATGTCATCTAAGTAGATGACCACAAAACGGCCCAAGTATTCTCTAAAAACGTCATTAACAAAGTCCTGGAAGACTGCTGGGGCGTTACATAGGCCGAATGGCATAACAAGATATTCATAGTGCCCGTCCTGGGTGTTGAAGGCAGTCTTCCACTCGTCTCCCTGATGGATCCTGATTAAATTGTAGGCCCCCCTCAGGTCAAGCTTAGAAAAAACCTGGGCCCCAATGACCTGGTTAAAGAGTCCCTCTATTAAGGGAAGGGGGTATTTATTTTTAACTGTAATTTTATTCAGGCCCCTATAATCAATACAGGGGCGCAAGCCACCATCTTTCTTTTGCACAAAGAAAAACCCGGCACCCGCTGGTGAGGTAGATGGCCGAATAAAACCTTTCTGCAGATTCTCAGCAATGTATTCTTTCATGGCCTTATTCTCAGCTTGAGTTAAATTATAACTCTTTCCCCGAGGCGGCATAGTTCCGGGGAGAAGATCAATCGGGCAGTCAAAAGGCCTATGAGGAGGGAGTTCATCAGCGGCTTTTTCAGAAAACATGTCTGCGAAATCTGCATAGGGGTAGGGATGCCCTCAGCAGTCAAGCGAGTGGCACGTACAGGGAGCTCAAGACAAGACTGGAGACATTGCGACCCCCACTTGATAACCTGCCCAGAGACCCAGTCAATTTGGGGATTGTGTTTAGACAGCCAGGGGAGTCCCAGAACCAAAGGGGTAAGAGGCATCTTAAGGAGAAGGAAGCTCATTAGCTCGGTATGTCCCGCCCCCACTCTAACAAACACTGGTGGAGTACGGTACTGAATCAGGCCCCCGACAAGGGGGGTATTATCAATGGCTTTGACTCTAATTGGATTGACTAAAGATTGCAGCGGAATCTTTAACGCTTGAGCCAGGCCCCAATCAATAAAATTCGGCAGCCCCACAATCCAAAAGAGCCTCTACAGATCTGGACTCAAAATCATGAGTAATCTCGACAGGCAACGTAATTTGTGTGCAACACAGAGGAATACCTTGCAGCCTAGGTGGGTTTCCTCGACCCCAACTAGGCTCTGAAGTTTCCCGATGCCTGTTTCCGAGGGCAGGAGCGGACCAGGTGACCGACTTCTCCGCAATAAAGGCATAGACCTTGCGACAGACGCCTCCGCCTCTCAGCTTCAGAAAGCTTGGTGGCCCCAAGCTACATGGGTTCTTCAGAAGAAGAAGGGACTAAGGCCTCAGGCTTCATACTGACTTCAGACTGGGCCCCTTTTTCCAGGCGTCTTCTCATATGCGTCGGTCGATGCGGATAGCCAATTGCATGGTTTCATCCAAGGTGTTAGGTACTGGGTGATTTACCATGACATCTTTTATGACCTCTGACAGACCTAGCCTGAACTGCCCACACAATGCTGGGTCATTCCAGCGAGAATCCACTGCCCAGCGTCGGAATTCCGAGCAATATTCTTCTGCCGGTCTTCGCCCCTGTCTAAGAGATCGTAGCTTGGCATCAGCAGTTGCCCCTCGGTCTGGGTCATCATACAGGATCTCCATGGCCTTGAAGAATTCCTCGACAGATTGGCGGGCGTAATCCTGAGGGGAGAGGCTAAAAGCCCAGTATTGGGGATCCCCATGCAGAAGGGAGATGATAAGTCCCACCCGTTTCTCCTGGGAGCCGGAAGCATGAGGGCGAAGCTAAAAATAGAGCTTACAGGCATCCCGGAAGTTGGCAAATTTCTCTGGAAGGGGAATCTTGGGTTCGACCGGAAAGGCGGTTATTGCCCCCTGGGGCACAGAGGGTGAAGGAGCTGGACGGTTCTCCTGAGCCGCCACTCGAAGTGCCAGGTGCGCCACGGCCACGGTCAGGGCTTGCACCTGTTCCAAAATTTGGTCCATTTGTGGGGCCCCTGATAATGTGATGCCCAGCGGGACACCAGCCTTCTGTAAGCAGGCAACCCCCAATCTCCACCGCCGCTTCTGCCTATAGTCAAGCCCCCATTTGCCGGGACGCTAGGTACGCCTCACCGGACACGGTTGCCCCCAGGTCTTAATAGGCGCAAAGGATGGCTGCTTACGGTGAAGGCCGATGAGCCACGAGGGTATCCCGAAGCCGAGGTCATTCACAGGTAGTCAATCCAGAGGATGCATCAGAGTACAGGGGTGAGACAGGTGCGTAGTCAGGGGTAGCCAATGGGTCAAGCTAGGAGGTCAGAGATCGCGGGGTATCCAGAGGGGCAGGCAGGTTCGTAGTCAGACAAAGCAGAGGTCAGTACAGGCAGTGGACAGGGATGGTCGATCAAGCCGGGTCAGGATCAGATAACAACTAACAGAATCACACCCTAATCACAAGCGACTATCACGTGCACTGAGTGCTGGGCTGACTCCATATTTATTTGGGAATCGACCAATGGCCACCCTGGGGGGGGGGGGGGTGTATCTGCTGATTGGTGTAACTTACAACACTGTGAGTGAGTGATTGGAGGCACTATCCAGGGGCTGGTCAGTCTTGGCTGAAAGGCTGATCAGCCCCTGATTCCCATCAGGTGTGGAGCACTCTGCGCTGCCTGCCACTCGCAGCACAGCGCCTCCTAGTGGCGAAATTTACAGACTGCGGGACGCGTGCCTGCACAGCTAGAGAAGGGCGAGGGAGACTGCCAGAGTGAAGCGCCGCGCTCCCAGCAGCAGGAGTGCCGCGTCGCCCCGCGGACGCTCGCCGCCGGCCCCCTGGCAGAGGTAAGTCCCTTACACAGCCTCTACATCAGTTTTCACCTGATCACCGTGCAGCCATCCCCAGGTAAAGCCTTTTTTTGTATTGCACATGGTGCTGTATGTCTGAGTATCGTGGCTTTAGGGATATGTGATTTTGGGGGTTATTTAAGAAAGGATAGCGCCAGGTAGTGCTTCGTAGCGTCAGGTCGCGTCTGGTGAACGCTGGGCACTGTATGGGAAACCACATTTAAGAAAGTGAATCTGGTGAGCACCATAACAGCGCCAGGTAGTGTCACATGTATTACTACAGGCGGCTCAGCATATAGCGCCGGCGCTCTAGGTTCAAGAGCACCAGGTATTAGCTTTTGCTCAGTTTCACTCTCCCATACATTTCAATGGGCTTTCAATTGTTTGTATTTTTTTTTTTGCTCCAATAATTTTGTGACCTCTCCTGGCTGCAAACAAACACTTTTATAAACTTTTGTGACTTTTATATTTTTATGCAGAATTCGATTTACAGGTCTGGCATTAAAGTGTTATTGTCGCAGTGTTAAAACAATGTCATTCCATGTGATTTCACTTTGTTACTGGTGTATATGTGTTCAAAAACAGACTTTAATCACACAGTGTCTGGCGCTCTGTGCTATAGCGCCCAGCTTTAGAGCACCGACACTGTGTGTGTAGTTTTGTTGTTGCTGGCTCCAGCGCTGTCCTCTTGTTAGATGTGGTGTAGGTTTGGGTGCTATAGCTCGGGACACCCCTTAACGCTCACTGCAGCGTTGTTTTTTTCTGTACATGTAGCGTAATGTTATGCGCTCCGGTCTCGGGGCATTCTATAGGGTTGTGGATTGCTCATGTGTTTTTCCAAGTAGTTATGTTATTACTAACACATGACCAAGTATGTTACAATAATTAGCCACATTGAACTCTTTCCTACAAATTATTGTTTGTCATAAAAATTTAAAAAACACAAGTTCTTATGTTCATGTCTGTTGTTGTTTTTATTCTACACATAGATAATGCCACACAGATGGACCCAGTGGTAATCCTCCCCACCCAATCTTGCCACCACCAGGCTCCCGGAGGCTCCAGCATCATGGGCCAATGCCACAGCTGTGTTGGTGAGTGATGTGATTTGTGACAATAACCTTGTAGACATGCAGAGAAAAAAGGACATGTAGAGAAAAAAAATTAACAGAAAAAGAACAAAAAAATAACAGAAAAAATAATAAAAAAAAAGAACCAAAGAAAAGTATTAGAAAATTGCAAAAATGCAATTTTAAAATAGCCACATTTAAAAACAAAAAAAAACATACATTTTAACTCAGGGGTCAGGAAACCTATTTGTGTGGGTGTAAAATAACACTGCTGCTGATAGTTTAAAAAACAATGGGGTTTTATAGCAGCATTGGAACGCACAGGCGCTTCAGTGAATGAGGAAGAGCAATTCTACAGCGCCACATCACATTTATCAATGCTAAATTGATTACTACAGCATCACGTCAGTGACTGAGACGCTATGTTACAGTGCCCGATACCCGGATACAGCGTCTACTAGCGGTCACTCTAACAGGCTGATTCATCACTAACTCCAGGTAGCGACAGATGAGCGTCTGTAGCAGGCATTTTCAGAGCGCCCGCTAGTAGTCACTGTACTCGGCCGTGGGCCGCTAGTTTATAGCGACTCAGTCGCTGTGCAGTAATGATGAATACATTGTGAGGAGTCGCTATTGGACCAGTACAGCGCTGTATGGGAGCGCATGTTAGCGACTGGTCAGTGCGACCGACTCACAACATATTCAGCAAAAAAAAAAACCTCACACAACTCCGGCGCTGAAAAATGCTTCTCTGAAGCCCAGAGCGCAGGAAGCGGTGTGTTTAAAGTGTGTTTTTCAGCATCTATCCACTAGTAACAAAGCGAAAACACATGGAATGACATTGTATTAACATTGCAACACTTTAATGCCAGATCTGTAATGTCATGTCTGCAGAAATATATATAAATTGAAAAATTTGTGAAAAAACTGCTTTTTCAATGCCAGAAGAGGTCATAACATTATTTGAGCTTTTTATGAAAAGAAAAGAAAAACAAAATCCCCGTTTAAAGAGAAGAAAAGTATCGTCCATTGAAATGTATGGGAGAGCGACAGGTAGCAAGAGGTCATACCTGGCGCTGTGCAAGGCTGAACGCCGGCGCTGTTCGCTGAGGCTGGGATAATAATGAATCGGACGCTACATGGTGTTATCCCAGTCGCTCAACAGATTCTGCTTGATAAATGTGTAATTGCGTGCCGTGTCCGGCGTTCACCTGTCGCTACCTGACGCTACCTGTCATTTACAAGGCACTACCTGGCGCTATCCCTTCTTAAATAAGACCCTCAGTGTCCCTATACAGACGCTCACATGCCGATACATGGTGCTAGTAGTAAATAAGCCCCTATATGGTCTATGTCTGGAAATCCCTTTTAATCTTAGTAATAATTCAGTGTAAACACAGCAATAGTAGAGGCACCCACTTCTTTTCACATCATGGAGTGAAAAGAAATGAACTTGCTCATTGTAAGTCAAGCTATTAATAACCTACAAACTGATGTATTCGTATCACATAAATTGTGTTTTTTAAATGACTTTGCTGCAGAGACAGTAGAAAGATGTATTTTTTCTCTTTAGAGATATTGTAAGTACAGCAAATGTGACTGGACTAATGCCAGCAGAAGCACCACTCAGAAAATGAGAAATCCGTGGCTGTAGTAAATGATTCTAATATTGTTCCTATTGCTTCTCTGAAGTGCTGCATATTGCGGGGAGAAGTCAGGAATCATTGCGCTGTATTGCGAGATACATAGTGTGGTTTGCAGTACAGCTCAGTAGAAAAGGTATGCTAAAAGAGATCAAAGGATTTGTTACATTTAAACGAGGCAGCTATTCTGTGCTCTGCAAAGGCTTAA
Source organism: Gastrophryne carolinensis (assembly GCA_027917425.1). Taxonomy (NCBI): domain Eukaryota; kingdom Metazoa; phylum Chordata; class Amphibia; order Anura; family Microhylidae; genus Gastrophryne; species Gastrophryne carolinensis. The sequence continues at coordinate 370,366,325 of CM051237.1, read as the reverse complement.
GGCAGAGTTTCATTTATCTCTACTTAAATAAAAGAAAATGTGCTTATCCGGAAATTGGTAATACCGTCTAATTCGCCTGTATTAGAGCAGCCGTAAAAGCCCTTGAATTCATATTTCAAGCTGCCTCATTCTGGCCAACATGTTTTGCTTGAATACTGCCCATTCAGAACAGTGTCTGACCTTGTACATGCTCTTCTAGAAACACATTTTTGGTTCACTACAATCATTTGCCATATACTGATTATTTGTTAATAATAAGCAATGATTAATAAGTAAAAAATTACTAGTACTTAAAATAAAAAAAAAATTGAAACATTTAACACTGCAAATTTATTGCAACATTTTAGTTTATTCTACAATACAATAGTAATGTTGAGCTCAGGATTTGAGTTGCTGCACAGGGCCGGTGCTAGCACAGGGCAAACCTGGGCAACTGCCAGGGCCCCTGGCATCTCAGAGGGTGGCAAGAACCAGGTGATAACTGACAGCAATGATGGAGTCTTTAGTGGAAGCAGAGCAAGCAGTAAGAACCGAAGGGTGCTTGGTGGCAGCAGTAGATAATGCAACTAGGACTAGAGGACAATTGGTGGCTATAGGTAAGGCAATAAGAACCGGAGGGCAATCAGCAGCAGAAGATGACCCATTTGTGGCAGCGGAGCTGATAGGTGACATCATGTGACAGACTATTTTGGGGCCCACTCTCTTGCCCAAGGGCACACACAAACCTGGAGAACATGTGCCAAGGGAACATTGGGACATAAGTTATTAGGGGTGGCCTGTGGGGTTTCACACAGCGGATATCCTGGGCGCAAAAACAGGATGGTGAAAATGGGGATAGTGAAGGGGGGTTAGCTAGCCTAGAAACTGCCCTGGTGTATATATATACATATATATACACACACACACACACACACACACACACACACACACACACTGTATTTTTCACCCTATAAGACGTACATAGGATTTGGAGGAGGAAAATAGGAAAAATAAAATCTGAACCAAATAATAGGCAAGGTGCAGAATCCTCCAATTACAGGCAGAGTGGCCTCCCCTATTCTATTCCCAATAGGCAGAGTGGCATTTCCCCCCATCCCATTCCCCATAAGCAATGTGTCATTCCCCATCTCATTCCCCATAGGCAGTGTGGCATTCCCCCATCCCATAGGCAGTGTGGCACCCCCCCATCCCATAGGCAGTGTGGCATTCCCCCACCCCATAGGCAGTGTGGCATTCCCCCCATCCCATAGGCATTGTGGCATTCCCCCATCCCATAGGCAGTGTGACATTCCCCCATCCCATAGGCAGTGTGGCATTCCCTCCATCCCATAGGCAGTGTGGCATTCCCCCCCCATCCCATTGCTATAGGCAGTGTGGCATCCCCCTTCTGTTCCCCAGCAGAAGAATATCCAGCCATCTTGGTGCAGGTCACACCCACCCACTGCTCGGACCGGGTGTTTGCGTGTGCCCCAGGCAGAAGAGGGAGCAGCGACAGGGACGGAGACAGCGCTCGCGCTCCTCCAGCTGCTACCGCTGCCTCTTCCAGCCAGGGCACATACAAACACCCGGTCTGAGCAGCGGGTGGGACCGGGTGTTTTCGTGTACCCTGACCAGAAGAGGCAACAGCTGGAGGCCAGAAGAAGATGGATGAGCAACAGGTGCTGTCTCTGTCCCTGCTGCTGCTGGAAGAGACAGTGATAGCACCAGCAGGGACGAGGACAGATCCCGCCGCACCTCCATCTTCTTCTGGCCTCCTGCAGTGTGGCAGGCAGCCTGGCTAGCAACATGGGAGCCCATAACATGTAAGATGTAAGTTTACTATTTTTTCAGTTTTTACAATCGCCCGATAAGACGCACTTTTCCCGCATTTGGGGAAAAAGTAAGCGCGTCTTATAGGGTGAAAATAATATATATATATATATATATATATATACATATATATATATATATATATATATATATATTCAGTTAACAGAATGTTGTGCCACTGTAAGTGATTCAAAAGCACTGGTTTGGTCCACTTTAATAACACCTCACTTCTTCCCTCTAGTCTGAGGTGCGCTTCCATCCCCAGCATATCTAAATTGCTGGCTGCTGGAGTGTGTCTCGGCTACAGGGAAGCTGTAAAAGCCCTGGAAAAGTTAGTCATGCTGGCAACCTCGGGGGTTTTACACAGTCAAGACTTCAGGGCCAGCCAAAGGAAGTTCTGCTCCCCTTTAAAGGGACTGTCCAGGCAAAATGCCTCCTCATCCTCTTACTTCCTGTCACCTTGCAGCAGCACCTAGAAGCAGAAACTTCCCCTACTATTGGCACTCCCCTGCTACCCCTAGCAGTAGACCATCAATCATAGGACTCAGCTGGTGATCTATAACTTTGTCCCCTATGGCCGTTTATCTGTCAAAGTATGCTGATATAAGCATCCCACCTGCTATTGTACTGGAGAGCAGCAATGCTCACTAGCTGGGAATTAGAAAAATGAATGAAAACTTACAAAAAATTATAGGCTTTGGTGTATTTGTTTTGGGAAAAACAAATAAAAAAACTGGAGTATTAGAAGCTTTAAGGCTATGTGATTATATGGTCTATGAAGATGCCGGGACAATCCCTTTTAATCTCAGAAATAATTCAGTGTAAACATTTTGCAATAGCAGAGGAAACCATGAAGGGGCAATTTTATTTTCACAACCATGGAGTGCAAGCAAATGGACCAGCTCTTGTAAAAAGAGCAAACCCCGCTCTCTCCTTGGCTGACATGTAAAACGCTAAAGTCAAACTATTAATGACCTTAAATATGTGTGTGTGTGTGTGTGTGTGTGTGTGTGTGTGTGTGTGTGTGTGTGTGTGTGTGCGTATATATATATATATATATATATATATATATATCTCAAATAAGAAGATGTTGTGCCACTACAAGTGATTTTAAAGCATTGGTTTTGGTCCACTCTAATAACATGTCACCTTTTCCTGTAAATCACCTTCCTGCATGACACCAAAGTGTTTTATAATAAAGGTTTTATGTTGATTTGGTTAGAATTATTCAGGTATATGTTGCTATTTTGGATCAATGACAGACAACACACAAAATGAGTCCCCTGCGCTCAGACTGTCATCCAGCACAAGTCCCATAATCTGCTTCTAAAGTCTTATATGTAGGTATTTGTAAATTCATATGAAAACCTAGGTAAGGTGACCTAAACCTGGGATTCTGACTATCCTGGGTTTTGGTGTTTGCCTTTGGATGCGAGGTATGGGGGACCACCACATCTCCAGTTAAACATACCTGTCCAATGACACATGCAATCAGCACACTCGGCAGCCAGTGAAGGCTCTCGGTGGCTAAGGGCGGAATGAAGCCGGGCACGCCGACATCCACATACCAGCTAGCCTCTAGCTGTCAGCCTGCCCACACTGGCCATTTACAAATGCTTGACACATGCATACACCTGGCTAATGGTATTTCAGAATGTGGCCTTCATCCGTGCATGTACAGTGGGAGTTGGCGGATAGGAAAATTTTACTGACGATCCGTGGGGGGGCTCATACAGTGTGGCATCCCAGGACCACTTTTGGTCCACTTTAAGGTGCCAGAGATATAGGAGCACCCTCTAGTAAACTAGCCCTTCATTGTCCCGGGTGTGGGGCTCATAGATTAGATCAGGCACGGCACTCACAGAAACATCTAATGGCTAAATGTGTGCAACTGAGACCTCTGTTTTAACCAGATTTTAGACCATCATGGGGCTTACAAGCTAGAATAGCAGACAGTGAACCATATTCTGTATAATGCTTTAAACCCCAAAGCCATTACTTAACCCACTTCCTGCCTGTGTTGATCAAAGACAAAAAGAGATGCCAGAGATATACGAGCAGCCTCTGGTAAACTAGTCCTTAATTGTCCCACTTGTGGGGCTCATAGATTAGATTAGGCACGGCAAACAACAAGGACATGTAATGGCTAAATGCGTGCAACTGAGACCGCTGTTTTAACCAGATTTTAGACCATCATGGGGGCTTACAGGCTAGTACTATCTAAATAGCAGACAGTGAACCATGTTCTGTATAATGCTTTAAACCCCAAAGCCATTACTTAACCCACTTCCTGCCTGTGCTGATCACAGACAAAAAAGTCATACTTGTCGGAAAGACAAGTTACAGTTATATTGAGTTTTTTTTTCATTATAATTGTAATGTTCATTGTAAAGAGAGATGTAGGATTAGAGTTGATACCTTCCCTGAACAACGTTACTCTTGTAGAATAAAGTACAGACTTATGGACTATGTGCTTGTAAAAAATGCTTCTAACGTGCAGCTGGCAAATATCGCTATAAGGTCTAATAGTGCCCACTGAGAGTTCATGCAGGATAATGTATTTCTTATGTTAGCCCTTCCAACAGATCAGTGAACACGGAACCCATTGACCTTGAGCAATAGCTCACGAGGGATCATCTATGATCCGGGGATTTTGCTGGCAGGCAGCTAACATAAAAGTTTGCATCACATAGTAAAGAAAGACTGATACGAGTAAGCAATACCACCTTAAGTAATGTTCTGACAGCTGCTTTAAGGGTTCTTGCTTTTACTTTGTGCCATAGAACTAAAATTGTTCTTTTTTCAATCTTTTTTATATTAAATATCAAGGCAAATAGATTTTTTATAGAGGCTTGCTTTGGTTTAGATTAAAAGAAAATGTTTTGTACTTGTACAATAAGTCATTTTACATTTTCTTGTGGCAATATGTATTAATACAATTTTTAAAGCACAGTTTTGCTTTTGTAAAACAGAAGGCATTTGCATCTATCAAAAGGTCTACTATAAAATAATGAATGCCATGATGTAGGCACAAAGGAGCTTTGTAATACACATTCGATAGTAACAGAAATAATAGGTGATTTCACCCAGCTGTTGTAAGATACTGTTTGAAAGCTGTTGTGCTAGCATTGTTCCGAAATTATGCATATGAACAGCAGAGTTAAAACATTTATTAGGAAAACACGTTATTGTTATTTATATACCAATTTAAAGCAGACCTACACACAGGTTATGTTAGGTGCAGAGAGCAGGTCAGCTTTCTTTTCCACCAACTCCACTATGAAAAGGCACTCACCTTTTGCCTACGCTCCATCTGATTAGGGGCAGGAAACCACAGAAAACACAGCAGCAACAAATATTCTGTGCTTTCTTCATCAGAGGAATATTTTATTGCAGGGGTGGAGGTGCTGGGAAAGGCCTTCTCCCTCACCAGAACAAAACTGCCAGGAAGAATATAGGTCCAACTTAAGTCATGTAGTGTCCAGATAGAGAAATACTCCAGGGCCAATTTCCCTTCCCTAGGGCAACCCAATCTATATGCCCCACTGTGTGAAACCCACCAGGACTGATCCCAAACACTAACCTTTCCCACGAGTCCCACGTTACATTTGCAAGCCGTAGCAGCATCTCTGGTATCTTCGTAGCTTACTGCAGGAAGACCAGGGACTTGGCTGCTCCTCCCTTCATATACTGGAGCCCTGTCACAAACAGCACTGTATGCTGAGCATTATTATGGCATCCTGGAGTCTTTTAGGGCTGGGCATCTCGGGTGATTGATCAATTTCTTTATAGAAAATTCTTATTTTGTTGAAAAATATGGAATAAATCTAAAAGACATGCTAGTGTTATTGTAGACAATGGGGATCATGCAATTTATTTATTTTATTTTTTGGGTGTGAATTGTAACCTGCATCTCGGTGAGCTTTTTAACTTTTAAGGGGCTCTTGGTGCCTTGCACGCTGTTGCGCTTTGCATCTCAATACTGTGCCTGTGCAAAACGCTGTCCGTTCATTGCAATAGCGGAGATGTGAACAGGCACAATGACTGGTGGGAGCGGAGGGACCATGAACTACAGCGAGCATTAGACAGGGCCCAAAGAATTCTATGGAGCAAGCTCGCTTTGCCCCTTGTTCACCAAAACCACCAAACCCATTAAATTCACTTGGTTGCCTCTCTGACCGTTAACTGAATTTTATGTGCTTAGCGTTTTCCCTTTATTTGCAACAAAAAAAAAAACACTCACCTCGATCCAGGATCCAACGTTGATCCAGGATCCAGAATTTTTTTTTAATAAATAACATTTTGGCTGATGTGTGTATGTTTTTTACATTTAACCCTTTATGTACTGGTAAGAGGTCTATAAACCCCTATACAAGCAGGTGACTGGCCATTAATCTCCCGGCCTGATTACCCACCTCTCCAAAGCCTGGGGGGGGGGGGCAGAAAAGCCCATGGTTAGTGTTGGACAAACCAAAAAAACAAAGTTCAGCCCACCATCTAGCTTCTAGCTCTCTCCTCAGCCGATCAGGTCGGCTAGCAGGCCAACCATCTCCGTGCCCACCCCTGTACACCATCCAGACCCACCAGCACCCCACCCAGACCTACTGCCAACCAATCAGAAAGGGGTGAAAGCGTGGAATAGGGCTATAAGCTGGCATGGACTACAGTGGAGGGGAGTGTTCTGCCACACAGCCTGCTATGAGGTGATAGGGGGTCCTGTCATAAAGTCTGCCATGGGGTAATGTAGAGGGTTCTGTCACATAGTCTGCTATGGGATGATGAGGAAGATTCTATCACACAGTCTGCTATGGGATGATGAGGGTGTTCTGTCACACAGTCTGCTATATGAGTGATGGAGGGGCTCTACCACACAGTCTGCTATGAAGTGATGGGGGTCTCTGTCACACGGTCTGCTATGGGGTGATGTGGTGTTCTGTCACAGAGTCTGTTATGGAGTGTTGGGGGGGGGCTCTGTCACACAGTCTGCTATAAGGGGGGTGGGGGGATTCTGTCATACAGCCTTCTAAGGTGTGATAGGGATTCTTTCACACAGTCCTATGTGGTGCTGGGAGGTTTCTGCCACACAGCCTGTTTTAGGATTATGGGGGAGTTCTTGTTTTTTTTTAATAAAGTATACATAATATTAGTACTGTCCCTACCCCATTTATGCAGGGCAATTGCTCTGGAGTTACCTCCAATTACTACCCCCATTTTACAGCCATTTTTCGGCCCCCAAGTTCGCTTCCTCATTAACTGTCATTTGTTCAAAGTTCGGACGAAATTCTATGGGCCCCTGAGAGCTATGCAGGCAGGTAGCCTTCAGGGCCGGGGGGGCCACACTTTCTGGTCCCTGTGCCGTGGTCTACCAGCTCACATAGCTGGTGCCCAGGCTTGTTTTAATACGAAGGGGGAACCCCGCTTTGTTAAAAAAATAAAAAGTTACATTTTTAAGGGATTATTTTTTTAAAGCATGGAGCCCCTCCACCCAAAGAGGGAGGCCCTGCACCATTTTTTTATAAAGTGTAACCCTTGATAGTTCTCTCTCTCTTCAGTTTGGGGGGAGTCTCCTGGGCAGGAACGGAGGTCTACCGATATGTACATATGTGGTATCATTGTAATAGGGGGGTGGGGCTTTTGCACTCAGCACAAATTTCTTGGGAAAATTTGATTTTTAATTTTAAAAAACAACAAATTAAAATATATATATATATTTTAAACATTTTTTACCCAAAAATATTCACAAAACAGTGAAGAAAATGCAAACAAGACATTTCATGTTAAATCCCAAACTATGCTAAAAAACAATAATAATAAATCATTTTCCTGGAAATTCCGGCAAAAATCTCAGTTACACATAGTGCAAAATGGTGAAAAATGACCTGGCAACAGAGGGTGACAGAATCTCAAGTAGGCTGGCAGTTAAGAGGTTAAAAGTATCTATGCATGTTGGGCATTTTTTGTTCGGGAGGGGCTTGCACTTTCAAATTTAGCTTGTTTTTTCTTGTTTTCATATTGATATTTTAGGAAAAGTTTAGTTTGCTTTTATTATTTTTTAGGGAAACGCTGTACAACCAGTGAATGTTTTGAGGGTTTGCATGCAGAAAATGGTGCCCTTGACAACAAGCCTGTATGCCTAGAAAGCTTGAGATACTTTCAGAAGATATATGCTTTGTGGGGGTTATTTCAAATGTAAAGGGTTGTTTTTTTTTAAAAAAAAGGTGCGCATAGTAGTTTTATTTGAAACTCTTCTAAAGCACACTTTTCAGTTTGGGGTGTGTCCTGCGCAGGGCCGTATTTAGGGTTCATGCCGCCCTAGGCACTACTTAGGCTTATGCCCCCCCTCGGCCTTGTTTAGCTGTACAGAAATAGCAATGCAGAGAAAAAATGCATCAAAGACCTAAGGACAAGGAAGCAGTAAAGATGAGAATATGAGGTAAAGGAGACTGCAACAGTGCAGTGGACAGGGTGGAAAAAAATGAGAACAAAATCTGAAATCAGCAGCGAGTGAGTGGAGGAAATGGCACTAGTGAGTTGAGGAGTCAGTGGACAGTGGTGGCAAGTCTGCAGTGATGGGTGCCAGAACGCCAAAGTGCAGTGCAGTAAATGTTACCTGCACTGCCCATAGGCAGATATGGATTTGCTGCGTTCACTTTAAAGCCAAACAATGTATGCATCATTTTACAAAACATGATGCAGAGGGGCTGGAAGCTGCAACATGAACAGCAGCAGGTGCTGCCTTCTCCAATAGGTGGTACTGGAGTGTGTGCATTGGCATTCAGTTCCCCATCTCCAGCATGGGAAGCTTGCAGGCGGTGTTTAATATCCCTGTCCAGATAGGAAAAAAACAAAGCACTTACCTTTCAGACTCAATGCCACAGTCCTGTGACGTGCAACCCTCCGGCACTAGCACTGGTGACAGCAAGCTGCCTGCAGGGCTCCACCACACATCTCTGCTGCCAGTCATGTGGGAGCAGGTTCCCTTACTGACCGGCAGCAGGGGGTGCCACAGGTGACTAGAACTAAGCTGACCATTTTTTCAAAGAGGCAAATGTGAGACACTTACATTATGACAGCTTAACAAATTGCTAAATTGATTTTTGATAGCGACAACATTGTATGATGTGTGACCAATGGTGTCACTTGAAAATTGACCTAGCAATTTGTTAAGCTGTCATAAGTGTCCCAAATTTGTCCCTCTGATTACCAGAACCGACTGGTCAAAAACTGGAGCGGTGCAGCTATGAAATCAAGCCTCTGGCTGGGACATATGCGCCCTTGTTATTTTCCCAGCCCTTGCACTGGTCATTTAACATAATGCCTGACCAGGCCTCAGGGGGGACCAGAAATGACCGAGCACACGCACAGTGTCTTCTGCAATGTGTGCTATGCTTTTCAGTCTACTTGGTTAAAGTTTCACACAGCTGCAAGGACCAAAACCCGGGAGAGTCAAAATCCTGGGTTTTGGTCCTTGCAGCTGTGTGAAACCCCCCAAGTCGCCCAAACAAACTCACCACTTCCTGGTCCTATAATGCATGTGCAGCCCTCTTGTACAGTCAGCGCGCTCAGATCCGCTCTAGCCCCGTCATTCAGGAGCTTGTCTAATACCAGTGAATCTGAGCTTGCTGACGGCCACATCCCCTGCTACTCTCTAACCGAGTTTATCCTTTGGGGGGGGGGGGGGGGGTGGATAAAACTATACTGTGCGGCTAGGGATGCCATGACAATTTCAAAGAAGACCAACACCCATTTACAGCTAATAGGTGTGGGTCCAGCCACATTCTGACAGGTTGGGGGGGGGGGGGCATCCAGAATGCTGGAGCCTCCTCGTGTATGGCCCCCCCAAAATGCCCAGAATTCTTACATTATCCTGCCAGGAATGCAGCCCTAGACTGGCTGCCGGGCACGAGTTAAGGAAGGTAAGAATTATGGGTGTTCTGGGGGGGGCAATGCACAGGGGGCTCCAGCAATTCTGGATTACAAAGGTGTTTACAAGCACCCCGGGGGGGTATCACACAGTGGGGCACCCAGATGGGCATTTCAGATTGCAGGGCCGGCCCGGGTGGGTTTTAATATGCTTTAAGCCCCCACAACTCCCATCACTCACCTCCCCTCACACTCCCATGATGCATATGCAGACCTCCTCTGCACGGCAATGAGCTCACTGATGTGCACCTAGCAGCAAGTCACCCACCTGCAGCTGCACGCCCTTGCTGGCAGCCATTCAAAGCTATGTGCTGCAGGTCCAGCTCACCAAGTGTGATAAAACATAACATTTAATGTAACATTTTAAAATATAGCATGACCTGTGTGGAGTGAATATCCTGGGCCCAGGCTATTCACTCCACACAGGTCATGCTATATTTTAAAATGTTACAATAAATGTTATGTTTTATCACACTTGGTAAGCTGGACCTGCAGCACATTACTACAACTGGGACTTACAGAGGTCTGTCCGTGCTCCCAGGTGAAATATCTCAGGGGATTTCTGAGCTGTCTATCTTCTTGGGACTACTAGCCATTCAAAGCTGCCTGGGATGGGACACATAGCATGTGGGGATGCAGAGGAAGCCCTGTTGTAGCATGGAGGAAAGTAAGAGACCAGAGATTACAGAGATACCCTGCTAAAGAGGACCAAAACCTGGGGGGCATAATGTCACGTTTTGGCCTGCTTTAAAGGGTTTTAAGGTAACAACAGATGAAAAGCAATCAAAAAATGTACCTTCTCCCATACGTTTGCTTTGTAAATCACTGGTGGCTCAATGGTTAATAGCCCCCTCTCATTGTCACCCCCCCCCCTCTGCCTGCAGACAAGTACCTGATCAGCTCCACACAACTCGTTTGATGGTCCCACGCTGCTGAGGTTGGCGTCATTCATTCCAAGCCTCCTCAGAGCTTCTTAACGAGGAAGTGGGTGGTGATTGGGCAGACTCATCACTCATGTGCTGTCTGCACACTGAGAGAGATGCCCCTGCCTGGGAAAAGCAGGGTTGCTTGCAGCTATGATTACGGCTTCCTCACTGTTGGTAGGTGATTTTCTATAATGAAATTGCTGCTGACTGCTGCCCCTGCCCCTGATGTAGCTCTGCCCCAGGCATATGCCTATGTTTGCCTTGTGGCAAATATGGGGCTGCCCGGTATAACAAATCACTGTTAATAGCAAAATGTGGAAAACACTGATCAGCATTAGGCACGTGTGGCACGCCATTCATCACAGCAACATTTTCATATGCAGGTTTCAGGGAGAGGCCTTGCATTTGAGAAGTACCAAAATTGCCCGTGACACTTCCAGGTCGGGACACTCTACTCAGATGCAGAGGCCTCAGCCTCCTCTCCTGCTGTAACCTCTAGAGGAAAACCTTCTTTTAGGTCACTGGGTTCCTCTAGAAATTCATTGTGGACCTTTTGAATAACAGGGACCATGGCAACAGATTCTGGACTGGGCTTATCAGTATCAACCTCCCTTTTTGGTTTAATCCACAATTCCAAAAGGAACAGAAAGTCCCCGTCCAATAATAAGTTCATTTAGCAACTTGTATCCCACCAAACACATGGGAACATTATGTCAACCTTGGCAAGTGGATACTTCTTAGTGTCACCATGGATACATATAACCCCCACCCTCCTTGCCGGGGTTTTTAAGACATTTGGAATGGAGAGAGAGTGACCAGGCTTTCTGAGTCCAACAGAGCAACAAGTCTTACGCCATTAACATTAAGTAGCTTCTCTTGGGGACCAAGCCAAACGGGCAAAAAAGAGCAGCGGCAACTGGCTCCACATTCAATAGGCTCCACCTCCTGGGGGCAGTGCGCTGCAATATGCCCCATTTGTTGACACCTCCAGCAATGAATATCAGGTTTTGTCCTCTCAGGTGGCTTAAAGAATCCAGATTCATCTGAAATCTTTCTGGGCTGGGGTGCAGCATGGAAACCTTGTCAATTTTGGTTCCCAACTGAGACAATCCTCTGTAGTTGTGTAGGACTCCACCTGCTCCAAGGTCTTTGGGTCTCCTGGGGCAACCCAGCGGTGTAGGTCTCAGGGAAGCTCAGTCACATAACGATCTAACACAATGTGGTCTACCATATCAGATGGCCATATTCAGACCAGGTGCAGTAGGTCAAACATCTGAGGGCTTGTTTTTTTCGCCGTTCATGGACACTGCTGGCTCACATCTACATTAACTTCAAGCCGAACCATTATTTTTGCTTTACACAGCTTATAGACATTGGCTTGTATTCGAGTCAGATCATAATAGGCTTTCTGTGGCCTCCCAACCAGGTACGGGGGCAGAACCCCCGCCTATTCACCTCGCGGGAGTTCTTCTCTTTCAGCTAATTTTTCAAATACTGTGAGATAGGCTTTAACATCATCAGAAGTCATTTTTTGTAATGCACACTGCACAGCTTCCCTCACATTACAAGTCACAGGGCTGGTCTCCTTTTTCCCAGCATGAGCGGTGATAGGAGGAGGAGAAACATTATGGGGGTTAAGGTAAGCATGAAGGTGGAAGAAGAAAAGAAGAATGGAAGAGAAACATTAAGGGGGTTAAGATAAGCATTAAGGTGACAAAACAAAAGAAGAATGGAGTAGATACATTAAGGGGGTTAAGGTAAGCATTAGGGTGACAAAACAAAAGAAGACTGGAGGAGAAACTTTAATGGGCTAAGGTAAGCAATAAGGTAACAAAACAAAAGAAGAATGGAGGAGAAACATTAAGGGGTTAAGGTAAGCATTAGGGTGACAAAACAAAATAAGAATGGAGGAGAAAAATAAACGGGGTTATGGTAAGCATTAAGGGGACAAAATAAAAGAAGAATGGAGGAGAACATTAGGGGTTAAGGTAAGCATTAAGGTGTCAAAACAAAAGAAGAATGGAGGAGAAACATTAAGTGAATTAAGGTAAGCATTAAGGTGACAAAACAAAAGAAGAATGGAGGAGAAACATTGAGGGGGTTCAGGTAAGTATTAAAGTGACAAAACAAAAAAAGAAAAGAGAAGAAACATTAAGGAGGTTAAGGTAAGCATTAAGGTGTAAGAAGAATGGAGGATAAACGTTAAGGGGGTTAAGGTAATCATAAGGGTGACAAAACAAAAGAATGGAGGAGAAACATTAAGGGGGTTAAGGTAAGCATTAAGGTGAAAGAAGAAAAGAAGAATGGAGGAGAAACAGTAAGGGGGTTAAGGTAAGCATTAAGGTGAAAGAAGAAAAGATGAATGGAGGAGAAACATTAAGGGGGTTACGGTAAGCATTAAGGTGAAAGAAGAAAAGAAGAATGGAGGAGAAACATTAAGGGGGTTAAGGTAAGCATTAAGGTGAAAGAAGAAAAGAAGAATGGAGGAGAAACATTAAGGGCGTTAAGGTAAGCATTAGGGTGACAAAACAAAAGAAGAATGGAGGAGAAACATTAAGGAGGTTAAAGGAGCACTATCGCGAAAATATTAAAAGTCCATATAAACACTTTAGCTAATAAGGGGAGGGGTCACTTATACACCCGAACTGAATAAAACTCCCGCCAAGCTTGTGGTTTTCTTCCCCTGGTAGAAATAAAATCCAGGGGTGACAGGTTCAGTCTTTGAGGGGTGACAGAGCCTGTCACCCGAGACGTCCTCTTCCTTCCATTAAAATAAAAAAAAAAAACAAGCCTGGCTGGATATTTCTCGATACCAGGTGTATAAGTGACCCCTCCTCCCTCCAGCCAGGATATTTATATGCATTTTTATCATTGGGCCATTTTTTCGCGATAGTGCTCATTTAAGGTAAGTATTAAGGTGAAAGAAGAATGAAGGAGAAACATTAAGGGGGTTAAGGTAAGCATTAGAGTGACAAAACAAAAGAAGAATACCAGTGGATCTGAGCTCGCTGAGGGCCACATCCCCTGCTACTCTCTAACTGAGTTTATCCTTTGGGGGGGGGGGGGGTTGGATAAAACTATACTGTGCAGCTAGGGATGCCATGACAATTTCAAAGAAGACCAACACCCATTTACAGCTAATAGGTGTGGGTCCAGCCACATTCTGACAGGTTGGGGGGGGGGGCATCCAGAATGCTGGAGCCTCCTCGTGTATGGCCCCCCCAAAATGCCCAGAATTCTTACATTATCCTCAGCCAGGAATGCAGCCCTAGACTGGCCGCCGGGCACGAGTTAAGGAAGGTAAGAATTATGGGTGTTCTGGGGGGGGGGCAATGCACAGGGGGCTCCAGCAATTCTGGATTAGAAAGGTGTTTACAAGCACCCTGGGGGGGTATCACACAGTGGGGCATCCAAATGGGCATTTCAGATTGCAGGGCCGGCCCGGGTGGGTTTTAATATGCTTTAAGCCCCCACAACTCCCATCACTCACCTCCCCTCACACTCCCATGAAGCATATGCAGACCTCCTCTGCACGGCAATGAGCTCACTGATGTGCACCTAGCAGCAAGTCGCCCACCTGCAGCTGCACGCCCTTGCTGGCAGCCATTCAAAGCTGCCTGGGATGGGACACATAGCATGTGGGGATGCAGAGGAAGCCCTGTTGTAGCATGGAGGTAAGTAAGAGACCAGAGATTACAGAGATACCCTGCTAAAGAGGACCAAAACCTGGGGGGCATAATGTCACGTTTTGGCCTGCTTTAAAGGGTTTTAAGGTAACAACAGATGAAAAGCAATCAAAAAATGTACCTTCTCCCATACGTTTGCTTTGTAAATCACTGGTGGCTCAATGGTTAATTGCCCCCTCTCATTGTCACACCCCCCCTCTGCCTGCAGACAAGTACCTGATCAGCTCCACACAACTCGTTTGATGGTCCCGCGCTGCTGAGGTTGGCGTCATTCATTCCAAGCCTCCTCAGAGCTTCTTAACGAGGAAGTGGGTGGTGATTGGGCAGACTCATCACTCATGTGCTGTCTGCACACTGAGAGAGATGCCCCTGCCTGGGAAAAGCAGGGTTGCTTGCAGCTATGATTACGGTTTCCTCACTGTTGGTAGGTGATTTTCTATAATGAAATTGCTGCTGACTGCTGCCCCTTCCCCTGATGTAGCTCTGCCCCAGGCATATGCCTATGTTTGCCTTGTGGCAAATATGGGGCTGCCCGGTATAACAAATCACTGTTAATAGCAAAATGTGGAAAACACTGATCAGCATTAGGCACGTGTGGCACGCCATTCATCACAGCAACATTTTCATATGCAGGTTTCAGGGAGAGGCCTTGCATTTGAGAAGTACCAAAATTGCCCGTGACACTTCCAGGTCGGGACACTCTACTCAGATGCAGAGGCCTCAGCATTAAGGTGTCAAAACAAAAGAAGAATGGAGGAGAAACATTAAGTGAATTAAGGTAAGCATTAAGGTGACAAAACAAAAGAAGAATGGAGGAGGAACATTGAGGGGGTTAAGGTAAGCATTAAAGTGACAGAACAAAAAAAGAAAAGAGGAGAAACATTAAGGAGGTTAAGGTAAGCATTAAGGTGTAAGAAGAATGGAGGATAAACATTAAGGGGGTTAAGGTAATCATAAGGGTGACAAAACAAAAGAATGGAGGAGAAACATTAAGGGGGTTAAGGTAAGCATTAAGGTGAAAGAAGAAAAGAAGAATGGAGGAGAAACATTAAGGGGGCTAAGGTAAGCATTAAGGTGAAAGAAGAAAAGAAGAATGGAGGAGAAACATTAAGGGGGTTACGGTAAGCATTAAGGTGAAAGAAGAAAAGAAGAATGGAGGAGAAACATTAAGGGGGTTAAGGTAAGCATTAAGGTGAAAGAAGAAAAGAAGAATGGAGGAGAAACATTAAGGGGGTTAAGGTAATCATAAGGGTGACAAAACAAAAGAATGGAGGAGAAACATTAAGGGCGTTAAGGTAAGCATTAGGGTGACAAAACAAAAGAAGAATGGAGGAGAAACATTAAGGAGGTTAAAGGAGCACTATCGCGAAAATATTAAAAGTCCATATAAACACTTTAGCTAATAAGGGGAGGGGTCACTTATACACCCGAACTGAATAAAACTCCCGCCAAGCTTGTGGTTTTCTTCCCCTGGTAGAAATAAAATCCAGGGGTGACAGGTTCAGTCTTTGAGGGGTGACAGAGTCTGTCACCCGAGATGTCCTCTTCCTTCCATTAAAAAAAAAAAAAAAAAACAAGCCTGGCTGGATATTTCTCGATACCGGGTGTATAAGTGACCCCTCCTCCCTCCAGCCAGGATATTTATATGCATTTTTATCATTGGGCCATTTTTTCGCGATAGTGCTCATTTAAGGTAAGCATTAAGGTGAAAGAAGAATGAAGGAGAAACATTAAGGGGGTTAAGGTGAGCATTAGAGTGACAAAACAAAAGAAGAATGGAGGAGAAATGGAGGTGGGCACTGCAGCCTAAGCCTCAGTGTTATTAATGGGCACGGTGTAAGCCATGCCCACATTTGTGATGCAACTTGTTTACTTCGTAATAAGATGCATGTCATGTGACCCCCTGTGGCAGTTGCAGCCTAGGCCTCAGGTGCGGCTTGGAGTTTGTGGAGAGAGGAGGCGCTGTGACTAGAGAGAAAATTACTATAATGCTATTGTTAACCCTTTAAGTGCCAGCCTACCTGCAGCATTTCCCACTCCCTGTTGCCAGACCATGTTTCACTATTTTGCGCTACACATGTTCAACTGTCATTTTTGAAAGGATTTCCAGGGATTTCCCAGGAAAATGATATATTGTTTTTTTCAGCAGAGTCTGGGCTTTAACATGACTTGTTTGTATTTTTTAGGTGTATTCTCAATATTTTTGGGTTAAATATGTGAAAAAAAATAAAAAAAAATATTTTTTTTTACAATTTGTAGTGTTTTTTTGTAATAAAAAATGTAAGTTTGTCAATAAAATTTTATTGCGTGTGAAATCCCAATTTCTCCCGGTTACAGCGATACCACATATGTATAGGTAGACACCCTTTCCTGCCCAGGAGACTCCCCCAAACTGAAATAGCGCTTTAGGGGATTTTCAGAAAAAATACAACTGTGATATGCGCTATGCGCACCTTGCAGTTTTACCAGAAAAACAACCCTTTACATTTGAAATACCCCCAACAAACTATATATTTTCTAGAAGTACACACCTCAAGCTTTCTAGGTGTACCAGGCTTGTTGATGTGCCCATAGTTTTCTGGAAGTAATTCCTCAATGTATTCTTTGGTTGCAAAGAGTTGCAAGCTCTTGTTCCTCGCCGCTCTGCTGACAGATGCCGGTGATCGGCATCCAGAGAAGGAGGAGGCAGGAGATCAGAGGATCTCCTGTCACCTCCTTCCAGGGCACCGATCACCGGCATCTGAGAATCTGAGAGAGCTGAAGCCGGTGATCGATCGGGGCCGGGATGACGTCATAAGCCCCGTCCCCAATGGGGCGGGGCTTAGCGGCATGATGGCGGCCACCATCGAGGATGAAAGGGGAGAGAGCCTCTCGGGCTCTCTCCTGAAGATCGGTAAGTCCTGGGGGGGGATCGGAGGCCCCCCAGGTGAAGAGGAGGGACAGCGGGAGCCAGCGCACATGCAGGTAAGTGAATGTCATTTTTTTTTTTTTTTTACAGTTAGCAGCTTCTGCTGCCAAAGCGGGGGGGGGGGGGCGGCCTATTCCGGGGGCTCTCCTGGAGCCCTCCGACCCCCCACGAGGGATCGGATGGCACCAAATTAAAGAGGAGACCCGGCCGGATCCAACAAGGGGTCAGGTGAGTATTTTTTATTTTTATTTTTTAAACCAGAAGCGGGGAAAATCAAGCACGTAACACCTACGGGCTTGGCACTTAAGGCCCAGCCAAGCCAGCACGTAGGTGTTACGTGCTTGGCAACAAAAGGGTTCATACTGGCCATCGTGACCCGATGTGTCCAGCCATTCCCCACACCAGTGTGGAATGATGAAGAGATGGCTCAGCCATTTTTTCCAACAACACCGGGCGACATAATAACTGCAGCCAATCAGCAGCCAGCAATACCAGAACATGTCCTGTATGGACTGTTATCATTGTCAACCTGTTCGCTGCTGGGATTGGGCTTTTCACCATCTGGCGCAATTGCTTACTAAAGCGTGAGGAGAAGGAGGATGAATTCATGGAGGCGGTGTTGATATCACCCCGACCATCATCTTCCCCACCCCCCAAGGATGAGGAGGAGGAGCCAGAAATTGTGATTGAGGCATCAGGGCCGCAGACACCAGAACAACGCCTGGCTACTGAAGACTCTGAGGAGGCTCCATTCATTAGCAAGTCTGAGGCCCTTGAGTGCGTGTCAGTTAAACCACCAGTAACTGATGAGACTTCTGTACAGCGGACTGAGGAAGAGGAGGCTCCTATACAAGTGACTGTGGAAGAGGAGACCCCTATAGGGGTGATTGTGGAAGAGATCAAGCCACAAGTAATCCAACCTGCTCAGCCGTTGTCTGTAAAAACTGTGCTTAAAAGACCAGAGCCAGAGAGATGGAGAAATCGGAAGCTCACCCTGGAGGAGCTGATCCAGACCTATACGGTTGTCATACCCCGGTTACCTCGCACAGCAACACCTGAGCAGATCCAAGCAAGAATGGAGAAGCTGAGAAGCTGCCATGTACCCTGGCAGACCGTTAATTAGATCGGTGAGAGCTAGCCTTCGCTCTTCAGTATAGGTATGTGCGAGTTTAAATCATCGCGCTATCCCTATCGCCGGTTTGGAAAAGGAAGAACATGCTTTCTGAGGGCCAAGCGGAATAAAAGACCCAAACATCCCTCTGCATGGCCAACCCTAAAACAGCTAAGACTCAGGAAGCCGGTCGCCTACAAGGGATTAAACAAAGGCAGAGCTGCATTTCATCCAATCAGATGAATATCTCATCTGACCAACATGATTAAGCTTGGATGAGCGAGGAGGTAAAAAAATAAAAAAAACATTGTGTCATATTGCTCATGTCCTAACGCTGAGCAAAACATAAACTAGCGGTGGTTAGGGTGGCTGTAAGGGGAGGTGGAGGCCTCATTAAACAAAGTCTGGGCAATTTATGACAGAAAACAATGCCTTAAACCATTTTAAGTAGGCCCCATAATACGGCCCTTGCGTCTGCCTGTTGAAATCTGAAGGCCTAAAGGGACTATTGCATTCTCCAAATTGCTTAAGTGGGGAATTGAAAGTGATGACAACATTGTACAATTTGACTGGAACCTCGGGTTGTCACAAGAAATACTTTCAACGGACCTATAGGATTGTCATACCCCGGATACCTCGTCCAGAAACACCTGTGGAGACCCAAGCAAGAATGGAGAAGCTGAGGAGCTGCCGTGTACCCTTGCTTTTCAGTTTAAAGCTGGCCTAAACTGTAAGTACAATATTTATGACTGAATAGAATATTGATTTAAAGTCGACCTAAATTGTAAGTGCAATATGTAATCCTGAAGGGATTTTTGGGTTAAAGCAGACCTTATTTGCAATATCAAAAATGTAAGTGCAATATACAATCTTGTACAGATTTTTTGGTTAATGTGGGCCTAAGTTGTGCAATATCGAAAATGGAATTATATGTGTATTTAAAGATACTGAAAATTATTTGAATTTATTTTAAGAAAGGTATTTTTATGCTATTTATATGTAGATCCACTTTATGGTGATCAAGGCCAATGAATTACAAGGGCGAAACACGTTCATTTAGTGGGCAAAATAAACATTATTCTTTTTGAGAATTTCAAAGTTGCTGGCCTTTAAAATGCTCCCATTCCACCTGGTGGAGTTGGACAGTTTTAAAGATCTCATGGCGGTGGCTGTCTCACAATTTGCTGCCACTACTTTTCTTGCCAGGCCATCCCTGACCTACACCAACAGCTTGTTAACAAAAATAAAATGTGCACTGGGCAATGCCATTAGTTCCAGTGTCTACATCACCATGGAAACGTCGACAAATAAGCATGAGAAGGGACGTTACATCTCTCTAACAGCCCACTGGGTGAATGTAGTGGTGGCTGGAACCGAGGCGAGAATCACTGTGTCGCAGTAGCCATTAGGACAACCTGGCTAGGGGCCCCCTATTTACAGTTGGGCCCCAAGCTGGAGTCTTGGCTCCCCTGCCCTAATTACTGCCCTGTATATAGGACAACCAAAAAGCTTTCACACAGCAGAATGCTCCAAGGGTACAGGCCAGAATCTGGGATACTAAAAATCATGGGTTATGGTCCCTTATTAATGAGCAGCTAAAAAGCAGAATGGGAAGTTAGCCGCTCTTGCGATTGGAGGGTGGCACCCCCTCCAGTTACAGCGGGTCCAGCCCTGCAAAAGGTGTAGAGGAATGCAGAAGATACCTCCGCTGGTCGAGCCTGCACTGTGGAATTGCCAGCTAGACATGTATAATGGGATGCCCCAAGGGTGGGTATTAGTTTTATAGTTGCTCAAAGGATTTCCCCAAAATATCCCAATGAAACGCCTGCACAACCCAAAAATACAGTAATATTTACGGACTATTCTATTTCCAATAGGACATAAACAAAAAAAATTAAAGCGGAACAAATCCCAGCAGCAGCCGGCCTGGAATCTAAAAGATTCCAGGGCTGGCTACTAACTTTTCCCCAGGGCTTCCAAAATCGGGATGCTTTTTTGAACCCCCCAGTGATAACTTGCCTTTACCTTGTCCAATGGAGCATGTTTGGGCTCTTGTCCAATCAATCCCTTTTGGCATATGGCTCTGATTGTTTACAGTGAGGAGTGTGTATTGCGCCATTCCCTGCATACCCAGCACCATGCACATGCTCCCACCCCAACAATTCAGATAGTCAGCTGGGGATGCAGCTTTTCACAATCTTTATTATTGTAAACACAACAAAAACTTAAAAACATTGAATATACACAGCAAATGGCTGATTGGACAAGAGAATAGGTATGAGCCATAGAGGAGTTTGTATAGGCAATCTGGGGGGGGGGGTACGCAGTGAAACATCCCAAACTGGGATGCCCCAGGGAAAAGGAACAAAACCCAGGATTTCCGCCTTAAACTAACCAACCCCCTGACCACATGTAACAAGGGCTCTTTATCACTCACATGCATTGGATATATTCTGTAGGGCCTCTTGGTTGTGTCTAACTCTTTATGGGACATCACGAATTGGGATGACCCGCTGTGTGAAACCTAGATCCTCATCCTTCCACCCCATGGCTTGCACTTGAGGTTTAGGGCAACCTCAGGTAAGCCTGCTCCCAATTTATCTATTGCATTGTGTGTCCCAAATGGGGCTCTCAGAGATTAGAGTTAGGACTGCACCTCACAGGGGCACCTGTGCAGATATGTGTGACCGAGCCCTCTGTTTTTAACTAAGTTTAGAGACAGATTGTAGGTTGGTCAGCAAGCTAACTGATTTGAGTGCTGTGGCTCCTTTAAGACTTTTGATTGCCCTTCTCACCCACCCCTAGAAACAGCCCTGTGCATTAACAGCAAGATATTGTAATAAAGGGGGTTATTCACCAAGCCATAGTGCCAGGCAGCAACTGGTAGCGTCAGATAGCGAACGGTGACTGCCGGGCGCTGTAAGCAATACAACATTTATCAAAGCAAATCTAGTGAGCGACTCTTACAGCGTATACCGCCGGCGCTCTGGCTTCCAAAGCGCCAGGTATTACCTGTCGCTACCTGGCTCTCTCCCATACATTTCAATGGACGTTCCTTTTCTTCTCTAAACAGAAATTAATTTTTTTTTTTTTTTATCAAATAATTGTGTGACCTCTCCTGGCCTAGAAAAAGTCGCTCACACTGACCAGTCGCTATCGTTTGCTCCCTTATACAGCGACTACTAGCGGTTGCTCTTAGCGCTTCGCTACAGACGCTCATCTGCCGGTACCTGGCACTAGTAATGAATCAGCCTCTAAGTCAGATATCCCGTGACAGAGAGATAATATATAGCGTATACTGTCAGAAGGTTAAAGACAGGGTTTTTACTAATCTTTCAGGGACACTGGCCCCTTTCTCAAGGAATTTTAATTTCCATAATGGCAAGAGTTGACCAGCAGTTGACTGACACCAAGCAGGAATGTATGAATAAATTAATTATTTATTGCCAAGGACACAGTCAAAATACACTAGGCACAATTAGTCAGTATTAATCACTATTAAAAGAACACCACAATACAAGCTATGGGCCTTATTTATAAAGTGTGCTGTTTAGTGTCATTTTGCTGGCTCTGTTTTTCAACGATGACATCCATTTTTAGTTTGGCACAGCTATTTCTACAGAATGTTGCTGCAAGTCACAACACCCGATGTTAAATAATCAGCTTGGATAGGGGCACTAGGTATTGGCCTGCCTGTGTCAGAGTCCTATGGCGATTATAACCGCACCAGTGGGTGCCACCCTGCACTGACACCTGCACATCATATTTATGAATTTTTGGCGCGCTGTATGTAACTGGACGCAGATCGGCATTTCATCATTACAGTTACAAGATATCATTGCTGTGCACGAAAGGGACAAACTTTATAGTGCGTTTATGCTGCATTTTAGCTGTTGTGCTGCAAAGTACATATTGGGAAGAAAAATAAGCCTTAAAAAAGATTTTACAAGAAAATAATAAAATTACATTTGGTGCCATCCAAGTCCTGCATTGCAGGTTCTGTACAAGTAATTTTTTTGAGTATTAATTATAAGTAAGAAACACTTCAGTATATTTCTGCCTATTGGGGTGAGATCTTAACCTACAGCTCCATTATAAAACGGCACAGCTTTGAGAAGAGCGCCGGTCACTGTGAACTATATGGTGGCGGTGATCAATTAGACGCAGTCTGGTGGAAACATCCTTGCTGATAAGCAGGAGCCCCTTCCTCTCTTCACTGCGAGTCTGATGTTTATCTGCCCCCCTGCCTGTCTCCCAATGACCACAAAGAACAAGTAGAGTATGCCTCCTTGACATAGCAAATGGTGGAGGCCAATGGGCACGTTGCCTATAATCCGGCCCATTAGTATTGCTTTAACCTGTTCATAATCATATTACTGATATTACTGCACTGAGGCTCTTTATAGGACAAAGTACACATTATATAAACACCTCACTTTTCCTGTGATGACTCTTCAAAATCAGTTCACTGCAATCAGGCTGCACTAAATTACAAAAAGGTTTTGTAGGTCAACTGAAACATTACAATCTGGAATTATAAAAAAGTGAACTCACTGTGAAGAACAGAGCAATTTGATTAACTGTGTGTTGTGAAATTGCTTTGAGCATACAGTAGATAGTTATTTTATATTAAAATGCTGTGCTCTGGAAAAAGAGAAAAGAGTCTATATAACGTAAACTTTGTTTATTTTTACTGTCCATAATCAACCTAGTGGAGCAACCGTTAAATATTTAAATAATTACTTGCAGCACCAGTCAGTCAATTTTATGATGCAGTATAATCTGCAGTACATCCTTTTATTTTGTGAAGTTTTAGGAGCCTATTACCCGGAAAAACTTTGAGAGATTAGATAATGGCATTTCTTATTACTTGTCATCACAACTATACATCAGGTAGTATTATAGGTTGATTAGTTCTCTCCAGTGGTCATAACAGTATTTAAGGGTTCGACATTTAACAGTAACATATTAAAGTGGACCAAATGGCAGTTGGTCCAAGCACAGGGAGCACCCCAATTGGTGGTTGCTCCCCTCCCCCACAAATACACTCCCCACCAGCCCGAGATGATCTTACAAGGGCAATGAAAACTATCCCATTTCACCACCAATGGTCACATATTCCTGGTTTCTCTTCGTCAATTCTGGATATCGAAGGACAAGTAATTGCCAGTAGCCAATTGTTGGGCCAGGGGAGCGGCTGTGTATGTGGGGGGAGACCAAGGGCTGTCACACTGCCCCCTGCGTATAGACCAAAGATTACTTTCTCTACCCCCTCTCATGGGGGAATCCTGATTGACTTCTTTTTTAATGGTGGAATTCCACCCAAAGCTGTTCATCTGGGTCGATTCAGAGCCATTGCCTAAATTCTTAATGGGGTTTTTGATGCAGTTTGCCAGCAAGATTTTTCAGAAACTCATCTGATTCAAATTCCTTTCCAAGATTTTTACGTTAGTGCGGATTGAAGCGAGAATTCATGGTGAGAACTCTCGCTTACATCAGTGAGTTTACAACTCGAGAGTTGAATGACTCTAACGACTCTAGGCGACATTCTTTTTATCAATGAGACTGACAGCGATTCGCAGGAAAAAACCCTCTATTCTCCTCACCTGCTCTGACGTGATTAGTGATGTGGGGTAGATTCCACAGAGACCCTGTGCTAGTATAAAAGGCGGCTCTGGCGGCCCTAACATCAGTCCCTCGCTGGATAGCATGGATGGGAGGATGGTGGACAAAGCAAAACCAAAGGTCAGTGGAGAGTGACAGGGGGCACAACAAGCACTGGTGTAGCTGGAGCAGGACGCCGCCCTGCACGGGATTAAAGAAAGAAAACTCTGGTGAGTAGTTAAATTGAGACCAATAAAAATCTTTGTGTGGTGTCTTTTTTTTATATACTTGGGGTGAACTAGCAAGGGGTCCATGTTCACTTATACTAGTTCACCAGGATATGGAGCTGACATGCTGGCATTGGCGGGTGATGTGTCGGTAACCTGTCCTATTACCCACACCCCCATTTGGGGCATCGGGGTGTGGCACCCCTGGAAGAGGCCCTAACCTATAACGAAAGGCATAAGGATTTGGAACTTGCAGGGCTGGAGGCCGGTTAGTACGACTCCTGTGCTCTGGGTTATAAACCATTATGCCTGGTGCTCAGGCCGGTTGCCTTTGGGGAGCGAACCCCACGCAATTTAAAAAAATATAAAAATACAAGCACTGCTGTTAGTTTAATTGTTCAAAATAAAAAAATTGTAAAAAAAAAAATACAAATCTTAAAAAAGCAGCTAGATAAAAATCTTAAGGAATAACCAAAATGATTAATGCTAGATGTCACTTTTAAATGTTCAAAATCATGCCACCACTAGCAGTATAATTTTAAACAATTTCATCTGAGTGGAGCCAGCTGCTCTCGCCAGCTTTCTGCAAAGAGAAGAGAAAGAAAAAAGGTTCTTCCCCATATTTCCCAGCAAAAAAAAAAAAAAACCTGAATCGAATGAAAATTAATTTTTTTAGTGAATTTTCTTATGGAGTTCACACAAACAAGTGAAAAATCACACCAAAAAAGTTAAAATTCTCACTAAGAAAATCTCACAGAAAAAAGGGTCTGCTGAATCAGGCAAGGGGGAAAAATAAGCGAGAACAGGGTTTTCTTGCAAAAAAAAAAAGGGGGAATCTTGGAGGGCTCTGAATCAACCTCATAGTGTTTGAAACAGTAGGCAATAGACATGTTGATGCTATTTTGCTGTCTTTGGTTCCAACCTGATTTTCGTCTAAGAGCTAACTTAAAAAGAGAGCTAACATAAAAGATTTTTTGTTTGGATACCAAAGTCATGGGGCAAGAATGGGGAAAATGGTTGAGAACAAGGTTTTCGTGCAAAAAAAAAAAGGAGTCTCAGAGGGCTATTAATCAACCCCAAAGTGTTTGATATCGTAGGCATTAAGTATAGACATTTTTATGCTATTTTGCAGTCCTTTGATGCTCACCTCCAAGAGGGATCCATCGGTATAGAGATGACCAAGATGATAAGACTTTTCGATTGGTTGTCTGATTGAATTGATCTAACCCACCACATGCGACACTTACAGCGCTAAGCGTTGTCTAGTTAGCAGCATGTGTGACAAAGCTGCCACCAGACACCGGTGTATCAGCGTTATAGCAGTTCTTAGAGCGACTGCTAGTAGACGCTGTAAGCGGGTGTCGGGCGCTGTAACCTAGTATAGCGGTCGCCGTAGTATCCTGGCCAGCATTGATGAATTTGATGTGTGGTGGGCGCTGTAGAAGTGCTATCCCTGATTCCCTGCAGAGCCAATGCTAGGTGGTGTCCTAAGGTCAAAGTGCCCAAGACTACACCACATTTAACAAGAGGACAACGCTGCAGCGACCGATAGGTAGCGCCAGCTCAGTGCGTCCGGGACTCCATACCATATTTAACAAAAAACTGCACACACAGAGCGTTGGCGCTCTAAAGCTGGGCACTCTAGCATAGAGCACCAGACACTGTGTTATCAATGTCTGTTTTTGAACACATATACATCAGTAACAAAGAAAAAACACTTGGAATGACATTGTTTTAATACTGTGACACTGACACTTTAGTGCCAGACCTGCACATACAATTCTGCATAAAACTATTTTAAAAATGTATAAACGTGTTTATTTGCAGCCAGGAGAGGTCACACGATTTGATTTTTTTTAATTAAATTTTAATCGTCCAAAACTATTTAAACACCAACAAATGAAACCTCATTGAATTGTATGGCAGAGCGACACTGAGCAAAAGTTAATACATGGCGCTCCTAAACCTAGAGCGCCGGCGCTATACAATGAGCCGCCTCTAGTGATACATGTGGCGCTACATGATGCTGTTAGAGACGCTCACCAGGTTCGCTTTCTTAAATGTGGTTCCCCAACAGCGCCCAGCGTTCACCAGATGCTACATGCCGCTAGGTAGCATTACCTGGAGCTAGCTCTTCTTAAATAACCTCCTATATGTAAAATTTTCGGGTTTAAAATGTACAAATTTGAATCCTAAAATCTTAACAAACAATAAACGTTTTATGCTAAAACACTTTGACAACAACTGTATAATCTATAATAAAAAGAAATAACTCATACATGTACAATACAGTATTTCCTAATCCACATACTTCTGCCACAAAAAAACAATCACACTTACCTGAACCTTTTACTTATGGGCAGATCAATCTTTGTCACTATCCTTGGATCATATTTCTTCCTATCTTCCTTTTAAGTATTTGGTGATCAATATCACAACAAATTATCAGAGAAAAAAATATAAAAATCCACATAGTGCACATATATGGTACATTATTATTTCGAGGACGGAAACGCACCATAAAAGTGACATTTTTGGAATGTTTTGCACCTAGGAACTAAAAGTAGAATTTGTTGCATACAAAATTATAATGTACAGCTGTGGTTTATTTTTTTCCCTAATGCAGAATATTAAACTCAATAGTATATTTTGACACCAAGCCAAAATTTCTTTGGCCCTTAAGACTGATGGCACAACCTGCTTGGACAACATTTGCCAGATTAAACATTGAAATGAGCAAGTGAGCAATATTGTTGTGTGCCATGATTCTTGCCCAATTTGGATTGCCCTACAGTCTGAAAGGGTGGGAAAAAAGCAGGGATGGAACGGGTTGCTGTGGGCAAGCTTTAACACAGCCTTGGTCTAGGGCTAAGTTATACATGTCCTGGTTGTGTTTAAAGCTTTCTCATTACCTTGCTTATAAATGTGCTCTATAATAAAAACATATCACCCCAACAACTTTTCCTACCAGGCCAGGCTTCTACGCGGACAAGCATGTCCTTTGATGCCTGTTTAATGACTCCAGATGCCCACACTGTTCTGATTCCTACTGATTTAAACCTTCTTCTGATCTTTTTCTGAGTTTGTGGGGCATGAGTAGGAGGGAACATTTTATTAAAGGGACTCTGTAGGCAAAGTGCATAAACTATCATTCAGCAGCTCACTTCCTAATGGATGCCCTCCCCCTTCCTGTCACAACACATCTGCTCCTGGAAGTAGAAACAAGGCAAAGTGTACTGGCACCCCCTGAATTCCTTCATACACCACCAATGATAGGGCTCTCATGGTCGTCGATAGCCTCGCCCTGTTTGTCAGCTCGTCAAGACTAAGCACACTAGTGTTCTGCAGCCATCTTTCCATTCAGCCTTCCCCCCTTGGCTGTGGCGCTCATTAGCATTTGAATAGCAACACCTAATTAGCACTGCAATCGCCGGTGTCTGCATGTATGCTTGTGATATGTGTCAGAATCACATCTTTGGAACAAGACAATAGAGCCTGCAACCCCCTACCTACATCAGATCATCAGCCCGCAAGCCAACTTGCTCTCGCAGCCAGCCACTGGGCCAGAACGACGGGGAAGCTGGCATGTCACACTGCACAGTGGGAGCTGGCCGCACTGTCAGCGTGGTCGTCGGAAGCCGGCTTACATAGCTGACAGTGCAGCCAGCTCCCCTCCGGAGGAGTGGGGAGCCGACTGCACTGTCAGCTGTGCAAGCCGGCTTCCGACCACGCTGACAGAAGCGGGAAGCACCCAAAAGATCATGTCAATTACCTATCAAAGTTCCAGCAGCAGTCACATCCTCATGTTCACCGCTTTGGCAGCTGGGGAATGCAGAAGCCACGCCCCATCTGTGCCGCACCCCTACCAGATCCCAACTCCCCTAGATAAAATTCCTGGGTGCACCACAGTACTTGTATGCTCATTTCAGACTACAGTAAATTTTATCTAAATATTTCAGCCACATCAGTGATCCTATAACAGCACTCTCCGATTGAATTTGGGCTTTTTACAATTTCCACAAAGCTGAGATTCTTGTTTTAGCTGATACAACTATTCTCTGAACAGTAAATGTAAACTGTGTTATGTGTAATTTTCTGTAATCATTATGCGCATTAAATCTCCATTATTCCATGTGCAACAAATGAAATTTTAAATCACACTCACTGTCTGCTCTGCAGTAATGAGATGAAATGGGGAAGAGAACATAACTGATTCACTTACATTCATGTGTGCAATCTTTCTGCATTTACATTTTTAATAGGGCTTTTATTTTAAACAGTGGGGAAAATGATAGGATTTAGACTATCCCATGTCTTGGTCCTTGCCCCCGGAGCACCCCGATGTGTGGAACCATAAGGTTGCCCAGTCTAACTCACCTTTCCCCAGTCCTACAGTGCATGCGTGGCCTCCCGTTCAATCAGCGCGTTCAACTGAGCTGATGTTGGCTGATGTCTAGGCTTGTCTAAGCACTCTAGCCAAGCATGCTGGCGCCCGAACCCCCGCCTCCCTCTAACAGAAAGTGTGCCCGTGCCGGCCATTCACACAGGTTTACACAGCGGGGTATCTGAATGCCCTGGGGAGAGGCCGTATCCCTGGAGTCTCATAGACCCCAAGGTGGGTTTTGGTCCACTTTAAGGCACCCACACTCACTAGAGGTGAGCGAACTGGTTCGTCAGGAAAAATTTGATTCAGCATGAAACCAAATATTTGGGGGTTCGTGCTGACCAAACCTTTCCTGCAATTCACTGGGCACCACCATCCTCGTTCCAGCTCCATGCTGCAATCCAGCGTGTGAGGCGGACATCTGCATGAGGGAGGAGGGGAGCTGGCTGCACTGTCAGCTGTGCAAGCTGTGCAAGCTCATTTTTTTTTTATTAAGCCTGGATATTGATTGGGATGCTCCCAGGTAGTATATCCACCTGGTTTCTAATTTCAAGGTAATTTTTTCTACATTTCCCCCTCGTGGGTAATTGTGTATCCTGTCCAACCCCTGTACTTGTAGGGTACTCTGATCCATATTATGGTGCTGTGCAAAATGTCAGCCCACCGGTGTTCAAATTTCCATTTTTATACTATACTGATGTTCATAAATAAGCTTTTTGAGGTGGCGATTAATTTCACCTATGTAGTATCTTACACACAGCATGTAAGTATATAAAGTACATTATTAGTCATGCAGTTTATAAAATGTTGTGCTCTAAATTCACCCCTATTTTGTATTGTTACAGTTGGGCCAATTTGTATATATTTTCACATACTACAGCCCCCACACTGATTCGCCTAAATCAAATGTTTAAGAAACTTGCTCATCTCTAATTAGTATTCCTGCCCCACCCCTCCTAGAAAATTGTCCAAGAGGACATTACCTTCTGTTCTGCCAATGCGGTGTCACCAGGTACCTGATGTGCGGAATTTCTGCTGGAATACAGTTTAATACTGGAAATTATGTCCCCACACCAGGAAACAGTTTATTTATCAGACCAGGGGGAAACTTAAAAGGGGTAGTTCTTTCTAACTCCTCTCATTCACCTTAACTAAACCAAGCAAGGCATGTGTGACACCGTTTAATGTTTTTTGACTGAGAAATTGAGTTCAAGTTCCCAAGAGATGCTGTGTCACTCCTCAAATTTGTGAACTAAAGGCTGAACTAGCACTGAAAACAGTTCTGGTTGAGGGTGAGTCTCATGTCATTCACGGGCTTCAGGGCCTGAGATTCACAGAAATCAGGTTAGGAGCCATATCTAACTGCATTGGCTGGTCTCATAGCATGCACAGCACACAACTGGACCTATTGTGATTGGATCTCTAGGTCTTTCCACCAAAAGGTTATGCCACATATTAACTTTGTAACTAGCCAGTGCCAGAGGCTCATGCCAGAGAGGAGGGGCTAGTTTCCCATATGTGTATAAAGGTTGGAAGCATCAAGGCTCTTGTGTCTTTCTTCTGTGGGTCAAGTGTGACATGTGGAGAAGGGCTCAGGATCCAGCAAGTTCTACATTCCCCTTGTAGCCATTTGCATCTCATCACTAAGGACCAGAAACTTACGGTAACGGACATACATTTAATCTGCTCATTCTGACTGTAACTTTCTCACGTGTATTTGCCCTTCTGACCTGTATGCATCCATTCATTACATGTATATTGTTTGTCTAATGCCCTCTTAAAACAATTAAATATATAACCTAATCTTGGTCCCAAACCAACTCATCCATGTTTTGCAGTTATATTACATGTTTCAGGGCTGGCTTCTGGCCCAATATAGTACCATAAGCAGACCGAGGTGTATCAAACTAGAGCTGGTGGCAGTCTTTGGGGGCTGGCAAGGCTCTGTTCACTGGTGGTAGTAAAAGGGCCCTACAGCCTGCCAGGGCTGCGATGATCGGTATCAAGGGACTGTACATCGTGATCTTGGTGCATTGACGTCAGCAAAGTCCACAAAGTTCAGATTTTATCACAATTTGAATAACTGATAGCTCAATAGAATGCTTGGTGTCATTTCTGGCTGTAGTGGCAGTCCCAGACATGCTTAATCATATTGTTATTTTGTTCCTGCATATGGAGGTGCTCATTATTCTCAATTGGAGAGTATTGTACTCAGTCCATGACCAACCATCACCCCAGCTTCTCATAGCAGGACTGCAGGAGAGTGATAAGTGGTAGGGAAACCATGGATGGCAGGGGAGCCTTGTGTCCTCTGTCACATTCTAATCTGGTGGGAAATTACACAAAAGTGGACTTTCCCTTTAAGTCATTGCACCCAGGGAAAACCTTCAAGGGTCTTCAAGCAGCAGCAGGCCTAGCATTTAGACAGCCCTTTGACTAGACTGTGGAGGTAGGCTTCGTTTAAAGCTACAGGGTTACTCAGCATAGACCCCTGCAGCCCATACCTGAACCTTGTTGCCTGGCAAAATTAGGTCTCATGAGTGACTGGCAGCCAATCGCAGGGCCACATTTTGCCTGGAGATCAAGGTGCAGGTAAGGATTGTGTGTGTGTGTGTGTGTGTGTGTGGGGGGGGGGGGGGTTGCAGGGGGTCTATGCACAGAGGGGTCCAGTAAATGGGACAAATGGGTCTGGGACTGCTTAAAAGGACTTTCCTAAACATTTCATGGATTTAGTGGACTTACTGGTTCAGGTCACCAATTTCAAATGCTGTTTTTCCTGAAAAAATAGATATAGTTTAACTTTTGTGTTGATACCCTGCAGAAAACAATGCAAAGGCTTATATTCTAAGTGTGCCATACACTCCACTTCAATCTTCCTGACATGTGGGTAATCTCCAGTAGAGGATGAACTTCTGCAAAGATGAATATGCAAAAAAAGAAAGCCCCTCCCGGTCCATATATACCTGGGACCTCCCACCAAATTCCCCAGTTCCTTCTCTGCAGGGAAGGCTACAAGACAGAAGATGAAGACTTCTTTACTTACAGGTAAGCCGGGCCGGCCGTCTATTGTCCCTATTACTGCCAGGACCCTTTCTAAATTGCCCCTATTTGAGCCTCCCAGCTTAGGCTGCGGGTCCTGGTGAAGGTAGGCAGCACCCTATGGGTGCGGAAGGAGCACTGCTCCACCGTGAGACCTCACTATGGGGTAGGCGGTTATCCAGGTTTTTTGGTGATCCTGGTGTGGGATGCCCCGTCCCTCTATGCTTATGGCCGGATTCTGGCAGGGTTCCCCCCCTTCCGGGTCCCTTATTCCCCTCCGGGGGGGGGGTTGCCTGGCCGTTATTTCGTTTTTCGTTCTCCCACATATGCCCCTGTGTGTGTTGGTGTGTGATGCACTGTACGTGTGTGTGTGGCTGACAGTGAGTGTTTTACTTTGGGCCATGTCAGGGGCTGTGATTAGCCTGGGGGAGCTTCTCCCCCTCAGGCTGTGTTTGGGGAGGGGGCGGCCACGGTAGCCCCGCCCCCTTCTTTTGCACTATTCTGTGGCTCGTTTCTAGGGGATCCGCGTTGCTGGGAGGGGGCGTGGCCTGGCGAGAGCGCGCATTCATGCTCCTCCTGCATGAGGCACTTCTCGGGGGCCATTTTCAAGCAGGGTTCTGAGCTGCGCTCCGAGTGGTAAGGGCCGGATGGCCACTTCCTTAGCTTGTATGGGGGCCCCTCTCTAGCGGGGGGCCCCCACTGATTGCGGGCATGTGTGTGCTGGTTACTCATGTCTGGCTAGGATACAGTTATATATATATATACATTTTTATATACATATACAATTAGGTATGTGTTATTGCCATATTTATGTAGGATTGCACTTATGTTACCTGTTTTGTGTGTTACAGATTGCCTTGTATATGTGCATATTAAGGGGTTCCTCCTGGTCCTGGGGTTCCTAGTGTAAAATTGTTCACCTCAAATCCTCCCACCGGGACTTTTAAGGGGCATCCCAGGTTGCTTAGGCGTAAATTCCCTGCGGTCTTGCGACTGACCACAAAAATTCACCATATGGAGGCTCCGCAGGATACTGGGCTCGGGCTCCCTCTGGGACAATCCGGGCCATGTGTGGGGTATCCCTTACGGGGGAGAATGTGCTGATCTGTATACTATGCACACAAAAGGCCATAACGCGGCAGTCTGGTACCCAGCCTTCTGGGTCGGCTCCTCCTGCTTCATAGCCTTCCCCTCCCCACATTATCCGTACCCCAAGTGACATTGGTACCAGCGAGGAGTCACTCTCTGATGTTTGGGCTAGGTTGGCCAGCATCGAGAAAATTATTGCTAGCATGGTGGACAAGAAGGCCCAGGCTAAAAAGAGACATTTGTCGTCGGCCCAGCCCTTGTCGGATGTTGACGACGATTCCGCTGATTAGTTAGATTATTCCCCGTTAGAGGAGGGGGAATTGTATCAGGAAACAGAGGCTGACTATGTTCAGTCTGGGAATGCCGATGTCGGGCAGGCGCTGGGGGATGCCGTAGATACGGCCACTGTTTTGTCACATTTATTGGAGGTGTTGGATATTGAACCGCCTGAGGCGCCCCCTCTCAAGAAGGGGGAATTTTTTGGGGCCTGCAAGCCCGTTTGGAATTCCCTACCCAGGGTCACTTTGATGCGCTGATCCTTAGAGAATGGGAGAGGCCCAGTCGGCTTCCTGGTGTTCCTCAGGGATGGGATAAGAAGTATCCTTTTCCGGTGGAGGCGGTTAAGCGCTGGTCTTCTCCTCCCGAGGTCGACGCGCCAGTTTTAGGTTTGACCAACTCTTCTGTGCTGAACACCCCTGATGCCACTTCCCTTAAGGATGGCGAGGATAAGCGCCTTGATCAGATGGCATGCCACGCATTTGTCAACGTGGGCTCGGCCCTGCAGCCTGTTTGTGCATCTGCCCTGGTGTCGCTTGCTACCAGGTCTCTTATCAGGGACTGGCCGAATAACGCTCAGTTTGATCCAGCTGGCGCTGAGTTCGCTATCCTTAAGAGATGCGAATTGTTCATGGATTTTGTCATGGCTGCGATGGAAGATTCTATTGTCGTGTGTAGTAGGACTTCAGCCTTACTGGTGGCTATGCACAGATTGGTCTGGCTCTGCCAGTGAACAGCGGACTTTGGGGCCAAGAAGTCGCTCACAGCTCTTCCCTTCTTGGGTTCGCGGCTGTTTGGAGATAAATTGGATGCTGTTGCTAAAGGAGGTAAGCTACCTCAGCGGAGGAAACAGCGCCGCCCCTTTCGGGGGGCTGGCTCGTTCACCCCTTCCTTTCGAGGGGCCAAAGCGGCTAGGGGTTTGGCCTTCTCGGGTGTCAGGGGCTCGTCCTGGAACAGAGGCAGAGGTCGGGCACGTCCCGCGGCTGCCTGGGGTTCCAAGCCCAAGCCTGCCGTTAAACCGGCTCAGCAATGAAGGAGCGACCTCACCCGCAAGGGTGGGGGGACGGCTGCAGCTCTTCTTCCAGGTCTGGGCCCGGGAGGTCACAGACAATTGGATCTTGGAAGTGGTCTCCTCTGGGTACAAACTGGAGTTCAAGTACTGGCCGCCTCCAAGATTCTTTAAGGTCTCAGGTGCCCTCGGACCCTCAGGCTGCACAGGGGCTCCTGTTAGCAGTAAAAAAACCTTCTGGACATGGGGGTTATATGCCCGGTGCCGGCAGGGGTTACTACTCCAACCTTTTCACGGTTCCCAAAAAGGAGGGTTCGGTGAGACCCATTCTAGATCTCAAGGTTCTCAACAGGTTTATCAGAGCCAAAAGGTTCCGCATGGAGACTCTGCGCTCGGCTATCAATTCCCTTCGGCAAGGGGATTTTATTGCATCCATAGACATCAAGGATGCGTATCTGCATGTTCCGATTTTTCAGGCACATCAGAGATTCCTCCGGTTTGCGGTGGAGGATCAACATTATCAGTTTGTAGCTCTTCCCTTCGCTCTGATCTCTTTGCCGAGGGTCTTCACCAAGGTCTTGGCGGGAATAATGGCTCTGCTCAGAGCTCAGGGCATTCGCATTGTGCCTTATCTGGACGACCTGTTGATCTCAGCTTCTTCCCTCCGTCAGGCGGAGCTGGACACCCACCAGGTGGTGTCGACCCTGGAGAGGTTCGGATGGGTGATCAACCGCACCAAGTCTTCTCTCTCCCCGTCTCGTGTGATTTCATTTCTGGGGATGAATCTGGATACCATTCGGGCCAGAGTGTTTCTGCCCCAGACCAAGGTGCAGGGGATTCAGGGTCTGATCCGCCTTCTTCTGGCCAATCCTTGTCCCTCTATCCGACAGGGGATGAAACTGGTGGGCTTGATGGTATCCTCCTTCGAGGCGGTACCGTTTGCACAGTTTCACATGAGATCTCTTCAACTTCACCTATTGACGCATTGGGACAGGTGCCCGCAGTCATTGGATCAACCTTTCAGGATGTCTCCCAGGGTTCGGCAGTCCCTTCGGTGGTGGCTGGAGTTGAGCAATCTGTTGAAGGGCAGATCCTTTCTGGTCCCTTGTTGGGAGATGGTTACCACGGATGCCAGCCTGTCGGGCTGGGGAGGTTATTGGAAAAGTAATCAGTTCAGCAGGGTGTGGGGTCCTCAGGAGGCTCACACCCCCATCAATGTCTTGGAGCTCAGAGCCATCCAACTGGTTCTGGCTCGGCTGACTTCACATTTACGGGGTCTACCGGTTCAGGTTCGTTCGGACAACCGAACAGTGGTAGCTTACATCAATCACCAAGGAGGGACTCGCAGCAGGAGTGCCCTCAGGGAAGTCTCTCTGATCCTGCACTGGGCGGAGAGCAATGTTCCTTGCATTTCGGCAGTCTACATTCCGGGAGTGGAGAACACGGAGGCTGATTCCCTGAGCAGGGGATCCTCTCGCCAAGGAGAGTGGTCTCTCAACCCCGAGGTTTTTCTGGATCTTTGCCGCAAGTGGGGGACTCCGGAGGTGGATCTCTTTGCCTCGAGGCACAATCACAAACTTCCGGCCTTTGTGTCTCTTTCTCAGGATCCTATGTCTCTGGCATTGGATGCCTTGTCACTGGCTTGTAAGGAGTTGGGTTTTCTGTACCTGTTTCCACCCGTCTCCATGCTGGGCAAGGTAGTTCGCAAACTGGTTATAGAAGGGGCACCAGCGATTCTGGTGGCTCCAAGGTGGCCAAGAAGGGTTTGGTACGCAGACGTCGTAAGGATGGCCATAGATCAGTACCGCTTCCCTTGTTGCCGGACCTGCAATCTCAGGGTCATCTACTTTGCCCCAATTTACAAACGCTGGCTTTGACGGCTTGGCTGCTGAAACCTTCATCTTGAAAGAGGAAGGTTTGTCTGAGGCTGTTGTTCAGACCTTGATTAGGGCTAGGAAGCGGTCCTCTTCTGGCATTTACTATAGGACTTGGAGGTCCTATATTGATTGGTGTGAGGCTAGGGCCTTGCCTTGCAGGGTTTTTTCGATACCAAGGATTTTGGAGTTTCTTCAGCATAATCTGGATCTTGGGTTCCAGCTTAGTACTTTGAAAGGACAGGTTTCTGCTCTGTTGGTTTTCTTCCAGAGGTCTTTTGCCGTACACCCACTGGTTAAGACCTTTTTCCAAGGGGTCGCGCATGTGCGGCCCCCTCGGAAGGCTGTAGTTCCTGTTTGGGATTTGAATTTGGTTCTTTCAGCTCTCCTTTTGGGCCGTTACAGGATATTGCTCTTTCGGTTCTCACTCAGAAGTTTGCTTTCTTGGTGGCTATTACCTCTGTTCGACGTGTCTCTGAGTTGGCGGCTCTGTCGATTCAGGCCCCTTACTTTGAGAGACACCAGGATAAGGTGGTTTTTCGTTTTAAGCCGGATTTCCTTCCTAAGGTGGTGTCTGCTTTCCACCTCAATCAGGATATTGTTCTCCCTTCCTTGTGTCCTAAGCCTAACAATGACAAGGAGAGGGTTCTGCACAATTTGGACGTTGTTCGCTGTGTGAAGTACTATTTGGTGACTACTTCTTCCTTCCGCAAGACGGACGCTTTTTTCGTGGTGCCCTGCGGGACCAGGAAAGGTTTGGCGCCTGCTAAGTCTACGATTAGCAAATGGATTCGTCAGGCCATTGTTGGGGCCTATTCTGCTAAGGGGAGGACTCCCCCTTTTAGGGTCACTGCACACTCTACTCGTGCGGTTGGTGCGTCCTGGGCTTTTCAGCACCAGGCTTCTGTTGAACAAGTTTGTAAGGCTGCTACTTGGTCTTCCGTTCATACCTTTTCCAAGTTCTACAAGGTTGATGTGCGGGCTTCAGCGGATGCTGTTTTTGGCCGCAAGGTTCTGCAAGCTGCAGTGGTTTGAGTTGGTGCATTCTTTACTGTTTCTGGTTCCCACCCATGACGGACACTGCTATAGGATGTCCCACATGTCATGAAGATCGAAGTGGAGTGTATGGCACACTTAGAATAATACCGTTTTGTGAGTACTCACCTTTAAAATGGGTATTATGAGTGTGCCATACACTCCACTTCGCCCCACCCCTTTTTTTCAGGTATTCTGGGGCTCTTATATGGTGAACCATTGGTTTTGCTTGTAAGGTTATAATTGGTTCTTCCTGGTCCCTTTACTGCTTTTTTACACTGGGAATTTGGTGGGAGGTCCCAGGTATATATGGACCGGGAGGGGCTTTTTTTTTTGCATATTCATCTCTGCAGAAGTTCGTCCTCTACTAGAGATTACCCAAAGTCATGAAGATCGAAGTGGAGTGTATGGCACACTCATAATACCCGTTTTAAAGGTGAGTACTCACAAAACGGTATTTTTATTTTTTTCACATGTACATTAATTTCTTACACCTTTTTGGGGGGTAGGGACTTACTGTGTCCAACGAATAACCTGTGTGCCTAAAAAGAATCTATAAATGTAATAAGAAAGCCTGTTCAACGTTAAATTTAAATTCTCTCATTTTGTAAATTGCCAAACACCAAACCAATGTTATGCTGCCGACAATTTGCCACTACTGCTTTTTAACCTGTCCTTATTCAAGTAAACTGTGCAAGGTCAACTCATTTCATCACAAAACAGCATGTTACCAAGAGAAAAATAATCTGATCAACAACGTGTTTGAAAATGTAAGTTATCAGCAAGAAATAGCTGCAATACAGGAGCACAGTAGGAGGCTAGTTGAGAAGCAATGAATGCATGCAGAGAAAAGAGTAAACACACCAAGGTGCCAAAACAAAATACCACTGAGAATCTCTGTAAAGTGTGGATAACTTCTATTTAAAAAAAATCTTTTAATAAATGCAGTTGTGCCTAAGTATGAGTTCTTTTAACATAAATAAGACTTTTCACTTAGTTCAGTAATAAATGTTTTTGAAGTTCTGTCTCTTTATTAGGTAGAATTACCCTCACTTGTGACCATCAGAGTCTAATAAATGTAAGTGTGGGTCTTATTGGCAGGTCTTTTTGTACTAATATTACTAATAAGATACTTTCATTGCTGTGCCAGTGGTTGCAAATGTCGGAGATACAACAGTCTTCCAGCATAGTCTATTGCTGGAGTGACTTTTGCTAGATTTTCTGCAGTTTACAGTTATGCCAAGTTATGACACTAGATGGTGCTGTGACCAATGCTTAATTTACTGCATCTTGTTGATTTGTTGTATTTCCTGTGCATTCAGTTGCTCTATGATACTTATTGTTTCCTGTCTGTGTTATGCACTATGTAAGGTGGCATTCTCTTCTTGCATTCATGTTCTAGTAAAACCAGTTTCTGTTATACCACTAATGTCTATCTGGATTATTACTCCACTGCACCCAGCACTCACACTCTACCTCACCAAACCCATGAGCATGTGTAATTTTTTTTTATAGCAGCAAATATAATATCTTAGTATCTAAATATCTTAGCCAAGGCCCCTATTTTCTCCTATTTTCACATATGACTATAAAAGGGTAAATGTCTCTAAGAGAGAGTGTGTCAGTATCAAGAAACCATGCTCACACATTAGTGTGTTCAAAAAATTGATTTATGAGGGAATTCCCCAGTAAAATATAACAGAGAGAATTTAATTCAGACTCTGGGTATAGGAT
The DNA here is from genome assembly GCA_027917425.1 of Gastrophryne carolinensis. NCBI lineage: Eukaryota > Metazoa > Chordata > Amphibia > Anura > Microhylidae > Gastrophryne > Gastrophryne carolinensis. The sequence continues at coordinate 370,327,691 of CM051237.1, read as the reverse complement.
TCCTCTTTAGTGAGAGTCAGGTGGCATAAGATTCAGGTGGCATTTGGGGAACAACTGAAAACTGCTGAGATTGATTGGGAATAGGGATGAGCGAATCGATCCGGACGAACCCGGATTCGATCCGAATTTCAGGAAAAATTCGATTCGGATCGAATCCGAATTTCCCCGCGATTCGATCACTCGAAGTTTTCCTTTAACATCCATTCATTTACATTTACAGGCATTCTAAGATGGCGGACGGGACATGTATCCCGCGCCAGTGCAAGCTGGGGCAGTCACATGCAGCCTATCAGCAGCCAGCAAGCCCGGTGACGTCACACAGCGGTATTTAACGGCGGCCATCTTGCTTTTCCTCATTTCTCTATTGCATTCGTGACAGACAGACAGAACGCTGTGTAGCTGAGGCAGTTAGACAGGCTGGAGACAGGGACAGACAGGGACAGGCAGGAGACAGGCAGGAGACAGACAGGAGACAGACAGAAAGCCAGGGAAAGGTAGGAAAAACGGAGCTGGCTGACAGGGAGATTTTTTTTTTTTCATCCAGCCTTTGTTAGCGTTTTCAGGCTGCTTATAGTAACTAACTGTGCATATATACTGAACTGATCTTAAGTCTGCTGTGAGGCATCCCATTCTGTGACTAAAGCAGCCTCTGTTTAAGACCATATAAGCATTTGCTCTTATCATATTTGAAATTAGGCCTGATAAAGACACTTTTGCTGGCCAAAGCACTACTGGACCCTGCCAGGTCCATTCCTGCCCAGGGCATCCCATTCTGTGACTACAGCAGCCTCTGTTTAAGACCATATAAGCATTTGCTCTTATCATATTTGAAATTAGCCTGATAAAGACACTTTTGCTGGCCAAAGCACTACTGGACCCTGCCAGGTCCATTCCTGCCCAGGGCATCCCATTCTGTGACTAAAGCAGCCTCTGTTTAAGACCATATAAGCATTTGCTCTTATCATATTTGAAATTAGGCCTGATAAAGACACTTTTGCTGGCCAAAGCACTACTGGACCCTGCCAGGTCCATTCCTGCCCGGGGCATCCCATTCTGTGACTACAGCAGCCTCTGTTTAAGACCATATAAGCATTTGCTCTTATCATATTTGAAATTAGCCTGATAAAGACACTTTTGCTGGCCAAAGCACTACTGGACCCTGCCAGGTCCATTCCTGCCCAGGGCATCCCATTCTGTGACTAAAGCAGCCTCTGTTTAAGACCATATAAGCATTTGCTCTTATCATATTTGAAATTAGGCCTGATAAAGACACTTTTGCTGGCCAAAGCACTACTGGACCCTGCCAGGTCCATTCCTGCCCAGGGCATCCCATTCTGTGACTACAGCAGCCTCTGTTTAAGACCATATAAGCATTTGCTCTTATCATATTTGAAATTAGGCCTGATAAAGACACTTTTGCTGGCCAAAGCACTACTGGACCCTGCCAGGTCCATTCCTGCCCGGGGCATCCCATTCTGTGACTAAAGCAGCCTCTGTTTAAGACCATATAAGCATTTGCTCTTATCATATTTGAAATTAGGCCTGATAAAGACACTTTTGCTGGCCAAAGCACTACTGGACCCTGCCAGGTCCATTCCTGCCCAGGGCATCCCATTCTGTGACTACAGCAGCCTCTGTTTAAGACCATATAAGCATTTGCTCTTATCATATTTGAAATTAGGCCTGATAAAGACACTTTTGCTGGCCAAAGCACTACTGGACCCTGCCAGGTCCATTCCTGCCCGGGGCATCCCATTCTGTGACTACAGCAGCCTCTGTTTAAGACCATATAAGCATTTGCTCTTATCATATTTGAAATTAGGCCTGATAAAGACACTTTTGCTGGCCAAAGCACTACTGGACCCTGCCAGGTCCATTCCTGCCCAGGGCATCCCATTCTGTGACTACAGCAGCCTCTGTTTAAGACCATATAAGCATTTGCTCTTATCATATTTGAAATTAGGCCTGATAAAGACACTTTTGCTGGCCAAAGCACTACTGGACCCTGCCAGGTCCATTCCTGCCCGGGGCATCCCATTCTGTGACTACAGCAGCCTCTGTTTAAGACCATATAAGCATTTGCTCTTATCATATTTGAAATTAGGCCTGATAAAGACACTTTTGCTGGCCAAAGCACTACTGGACCCTGCCAGGTCCATTCCTGCCCAGGGCATCCCATTCTGTGACTACAGCAGCCTCTGTTTAAGACCATATAAGCATTTGCTCTTATCATATTTGAAATTAGCCTGATAAAGACACTTTTGCTGGCCAAAGCACTACTGGACCCTGCCAGGTCCATTCCTGCCCAGGGCATCCCATTCTGTGACTAAAGCAGCCTCTGTTTAAGACCATATAAGCATTTGCTCTTATCATATTTGAAATTAGGCCTGATAAAGACACTTTTGCTGGCCAAAGCACTACTGGACCCTGCCAGGTCCATTCCTGCCCGGGGCATCCCATTCTGTGACTACAGCAGCCTCTGTTTAAGACCATATAAGCATTTGCTCTTATCATATTTGAAATTAGCCTGATAAAGACACTTTTGCTGGCCAAAGCACTACTGGACCCTGCCAGGTCCATTCCTGCCCAGGGCATCCCATTCTGTGACTAAAGCAGCCTCTGTTTAAGACCATATAAGCATTTGCTCTTATCATATTTGAAATTAGGCCTGATAAAGACACTTTTGCTGGCCAAAGCACTACTGGACCCTGCCAGGTCGATTCCTGTTGGGGCATCCCATTCTGTGACTACAGCAGCCTCTGTTTAAGACCATATAAGCATTTGCTCTTATCATATTTGAAATTAGCCTGATAAAGACACTTTTGCTGGCCAAAGCACTACTGGACCCTGCCAGGTCCATTCCTGCCCAGGGCATCCCATTCTGTGACTAAAGCAGCCTCTGTTTAAGACCATATAAGCATTTGCTCTTATCATATTTGAAATTAGGCCTGATAAAGACACTTTTGCTGGCCAAAGCACTACTGGACCCTGCCAGGTCCATTCCTGCCCGGGGCATCCCATTCTGTGACTACAGCAGCCTCTGTTTAAGACCATATAAGCATTTGCTCTTATCATATTTGAAATTAGCCTGATAAAGACACTTTTGCTGGCCAAAGCACTACTGGACCCTGCCAGGTCCATTCCTGCCCAGGGCATCCCATTCTGTGACTAAAGCAGCCTCTGTTTAAGACCATATAAGCATTTGCTCTTATCATATTTGAAATTAGGCCTGATAAAGACACTTTTGCTGGCCAAAGCACTACTGGACCCTGCCAGGTCCATTCCTGCCCAGGGCATCCCATTCTGTGACTACAGCAGCCTCTGTTTAAGACCATATAAGCATTTGCTCTTATCATATTTGAAATTAGGCCTGATAAAGACACTTTTGCTGGCCAAAGCACTACTGGACCCTGCCAGGTCCATTCCTGCCCGGGGCATCCCATTCTGTGACTACAGCAGCCTCTGTTTAAGACCATATAAGCATTTGCTCTTATCATATTTGAAATTAGGCCTGATAAAGACACTTTTGCTGGCCAAAGCACTACTGGACCCTGCCAGGTCCATTCCTGCCCAGGGCATCCCATTCTGTGACTACAGCAGCCTCTGTTTAAGACCATATAAGCATTTGCTCTTATCATATTTGAAATTAGGCCTGATAAAGACACTTTTGCTGGCCAAAGCACTACTGGACCCTGCCAGGTCCATTCCTGCCAGGGGCATCCCATTCTGTGACTACAGCAGCCTCTGTTTAAGACCATATAAGCATTTGCTCTTATCATATTTGAAATTAGGCCTGATAAAGACACTTTTGCTGGCCAAAGCACTACTGGACCCTGCCAGGTCCATTCCTGCCCGGGGCATCCCATTCTGTGACTACAGCAGCCTCTGTTTAAGACCATATAAGCATTTGCTCTTATCATATTTGAAATTAGGCCTGATAAAGACACTTTTGCTGGCCAAAGCACTACTGGACCCTGCCAGGTCCATTCCTGCCCAGGGCATCCCATTCTGTGACTACAGCAGCCTCTGTTTAAGACCATATAAGCATTTGCTCTTATCATATTTGAAATTAGGCCTGATAAAGACACTTTTGCTGGCCAAAGCACTACTGGACCCTGCCAGGTCCATTCCTGCCCGGGGCATCCCATTCTGTGACTACAGCAGCCTCTGTTTAAGACCATATAAGCATTTGCTCTTATCATATTTGAAATTAGGCCTGATAAAGACACTTTTGCTGGCCAAAGCACTACTGGACCCTGCCAGGTCCATTCCTGCCCAGGGCATCCCATTCTGTGACTACAGCAGCCTCTGTTTAAGACCATATAAGCATTTGCTCTTATCATATTTGAAATTAGCCTGATAAAGACACTTTTGCTGGCCAAAGCACTACTGGACCCTGCCAGGTCCATTCCTGCCCAGGGCATCCCATTCTGTGACTACAGCAGCCTCTGTTTAAGACCATATAAGCATTTGCTCTTATCATATTTGAAATTAGGCCTGATAAAGACACTTTTGCTGGCCAAAGCACTACTGGACCCTGCCAGGTCCATTCCTGCCCGGGGCATCCCATTCTGTGACTACAGCAGCCTCTGTTTAAGACCATATAAGCATTTGCTCTTATCATATTTGAAATTAGGCCTGATAAAGACACTTTTGCTGGCCAAAGCACTACTGGACCCTGCCAGGTCCATTCCTGCCCGGGGCATCCCATTCTGTGACTAAAGCAGCCTCTGTTTAAAACCATATAAGCATTTGCTCTTATCATATTTGAAATTAGGCCTGATAAAGACACTTTTGCTGGCCAAAGCACTACTGGACCCTGCCAGGTCGATTCCTGTTGGGGCATCCCATTCTGTGACTACAGCAGCCTCTGTTTAAGACCATATAAGCATTTGCTCTTATCATATTTGAAATTAGCCTGATAAAGACACTTTTGCTGGCCAAAGCACTACTGGACCCTGCCAGGTCCATTCCTGCCCAGGGCATCCCATTCTGTGACTAAAGCAGCCTCTGTTTAAGACCATATAAGCATTTGCTCTTATCATATTTGAAATTAGGCCTGATAAAGACACTTTTGCTGGCCAAAGCACTACTGGACCCTGCCAGGTCCATTCCTGCCCGGGGCATCCCATTCTGTGACTACAGCAGCCTCTGTTTAAGACCATATAAGCATTTGCTCTTATCATATTTGAAATTAGCCTGATAAAGACACTTTTGCTGGCCAAAGCACTACTGGACCCTGCCAGGTCCATTCCTGCCCAGGGCATCCCATTCTGTGACTAAAGCAGCCTCTGTTTAAGACCATATAAGCATTTGCTCTTATCATATTTGAAATTAGGCCTGATAAAGACACTTTTGCTGGCCAAAGCACTACTGGACCCTGCCAGGTCCATTCCTGCCCAGGGCATCCCATTCTGTGACTACAGCAGCCTCTGTTTAAGACCATATAAGCATTTGCTCTTATCATATTTGAAATTAGGCCTGATAAAGACACTTTTGCTGGCCAAAGCACTACTGGACCCTGCCAGGTCCATTCCTGCCCGGGGCATCCCATTCTGTGACTACAGCAGCCTCTGTTTAAGACCATATAAGCATTTGCTCTTATCATATTTGAAATTAGGCCTGATAAAGACACTTTTGCTGGCCAAAGCACTACTGGACCCTGCCAGGTCCATTCCTGCCCAGGGCATCCCATTCTGTGACTACAGCAGCCTCTGTTTAAGACCATATAAGCATTTGCTCTTATCATATTTGAAATTAGGCCTGATAAAGACACTTTTGCTGGCCAAAGCACTACTGGACCCTGCCAGGTCCATTCCTGCCCGGGGCATCCCATTCTGTGACTACAGCAGCCTCTGTTTAAGACCATATAAGCATTTGCTCTTATCATATTTGAAATTAGGCCTGATAAAGACACTTTTGCTGGCCAAAGCACTACTGGACCCTGCCAGGTCCATTCCTGCCCAGGGCATCCCATTCTGTGACTACAGCAGCCTCTGTTTAAGACCATATAAGCATTTGCTCTTATCATATTTGAAATTAGGCCTGATAAAGACACTTTTGCTGGCCAAAGCACTACTGGACCCTGCCAGGTCCATTCCTGCCCGGGGCATCCCATTCTGTGACTACAGCAGCCTCTGTTTAAGACCATATAAGCATTTGCTCTTATCATATTTGAAATTAGGCCTGATAAAGACACTTTTGCTGGCCAAAGCACTACTGGACCCTGCCAGGTCCATTCCTGCCCAGGGCATCCCATTCTGTGACTACAGCAGCCTCTGTTTAAGACCATATAAGCATTTGCTCTTATCATATTTGAAATTAGCCTGATAAAGACACTTTTGCTGGCCAAAGCACTACTGGACCCTGCCAGGTCCATTCCTGCCCAGGGCATCCCATTCTGTGACTAAAGCAGCCTCTGTTTAAGACCATATAAGCATTTGCTCTTATCATATTTGAAATTAGGCCTGATAAAGACACTTTTGCTGGCCAAAGCACTACTGGACCCTGCCAGGTCCATTCCTGCCCGGGGCATCCCATTCTGTGACTACAGCAGCCTCTGTTTAAGACCATATAAGCATTTGCTCTTATCATATTTGAAATTAGCCTGATAAAGACACTTTTGCTGGCCAAAGCACTACTGGACCCTGCCAGGTCCATTCCTGCCCAGGGCATCCCATTCTGTGACTAAAGCAGCCTCTGTTTAAGACCATATAAGCATTTGCTCTTATCATATTTGAAATTAGGCCTGATAAAGACACTTTTGCTGGCCAAAGCACTACTGGACCCTGCCAGGTCGATTCCTGTTGGGGCATCCCATTCTGTGACTACAGCAGCCTCTGTTTAAGACCATATAAGCATTTGCTCTTATCATATTTGAAATTAGCCTGATAAAGACACTTTTGCTGGCCAAAGCACTACTGGACCCTGCCAGGTCCATTCCTGCCCAGGGCATCCCATTCTGTGACTAAAGCAGCCTCTGTTTAAGACCATATAAGCATTTGCTCTTATCATATTTGAAATTAGGCCTGATAAAGACACTTTTGCTGGCCAAAGCACTACTGGACCCTGCCAGGTCCATTCCTGCCCGGGGCATCCCATTCTGTGACTACAGCAGCCTCTGTTTAAGACCATATAAGCATTTGCTCTTATCATATTTGAAATTAGCCTGATAAAGACACTTTTGCTGGCCAAAGCACTACTGGACCCTGCCAGGTCCATTCCTGCCCAGGGCATCCCATTCTGTGACTAAAGCAGCCTCTGTTTAAGACCATATAAGCATTTGCTCTTATCATATTTGAAATTAGGCCTGATAAAGACACTTTTGCTGGCCAAAGCACTACTGGACCCTGCCAGGTCCATTCCTGCCCAGGGCATCCCATTCTGTGACTACAGCAGCCTCTGTTTAAGACCATATAAGCATTTGCTCTTATCATATTTGAAATTAGGCCTGATAAAGACACTTTTGCTGGCCAAAGCACTACTGGACCCTGCCAGGTCCATTCCTGCCCGGGGCATCCCATTCTGTGACTACAGCAGCCTCTGTTTAAGACCATATAAGCATTTGCTCTTATCATATTTGAAATTAGGCCTGATAAAGACACTTTTGCTGGCCAAAGCACTACTGGACCCTGCCAGGTCCATTCCTGCCCAGGGCATCCCATTCTGTGACTACAGCAGCCTCTGTTTAAGACCATATAAGCATTTGCTCTTATCATATTTGAAATTAGGCCTGATAAAGACACTTTTGCTGGCCAAAGCACTACTGGACCCTGCCAGGTCCATTCCTGCCCGGGGCATCCCATTCTGTGACTACAGCAGCCTCTGTTTAAGACCATATAAGCATTTGCTCTTATCATATTTGAAATTAGGCCTGATAAAGACACTTTTGCTGGCCAAAGCACTACTGGACCCTGCCAGGTCCATTCCTGCCCGGGGCATCCCATTCTGTGACTACAGCAGCCTCTGTTTAAGACCATATAAGCATTTGCTCTTATCATATTTGAAATTAGGCCTGATAAAGACACTTTTGCTGGCCAAAGCACTACTGGACCCTGCCAGGTCCATTCCTGCCCAGGGCATCCCATTCTGTGACTACAGCAGCCTCTGTTTAAGACCATATAAGCATTTGCTCTTATCATATTTGAAATTAGGCCTGATAAAGACACTTTTGCTGGCCAAAGCACTACTGGACCCTGCCAGGTCCATTCCTGCCCGGGGCATCCCATTCTGTGACTACAGCAGCCTCTGTTTAAGACCATATAAGCATTTGCTCTTATCATATTTGAAATTAGGCCTGATAAAGACACTTTTGCTGGCCAAAGCACTACTGGACCCTGCCAGGTCCATTACTGCCCAGGGCATCCCATTCTGTGACTACAGCAGCCTCTGTTTAAGACCATATAAGCATTTGCTCTTATCATATTTGAAATTAGCCTGATAAAGACACTTTTGCTGGCCAAAGCACTACTGGACCCTGCCAGGTCCATTCCTGCCCAGGGCATCCCATTCTGTGACTACAGCAGCCTCTGTTTAAGACCATATAAGCATTTGCTCTTATCATATTTGAAATTAGGCCTGATAAAGACACTTTTGCTGGCCAAAGCACTACTGGACCCTGCCAGGTCCATTCCTGCCCGGGGCATCCCATTCTGTGACTACAGCAGCCTCTGTTTAAGACCATATAAGCATTTGCTCTTATCATATTTGAAATTAGGCCTGATAAAGACACTTTTGCTGGCCAAAGCACTACTGGACCCTGCCAGGTCCATTCCTGCCCGGGGCATCCCATTCTGTGACTAAAGCAGCCTCTGTTTAAGACCATATAAGCATTTGCTCTTATCATATTTGAAATTAGGCCTGATAAAGACACTTTTGCTGGCCAAAGCACTACTGGACCCTGCCAGGTCGATTCCTGTTGGGGCATCCCATTCTGTGACTACAGCAGCCTCTGTTTAAGACCATATAAGCATTTGCTCTTATCATATTTGAAATTAGCCTGATAAAGACACTTTTGCTGGCCAAAGCACTACTGGACCCTGCCAGGTCCATTCCTGCCCAGGGCATCCCATTCTGTGACTAAAGCAGCCTCTGTTTAAGACCATATAAGCATTTGCTCTTATCATATTTGAAATTAGGCCTGATAAAGACACTTTTGCTGGCCAAAGCACTACTGGACCCTGCCAGGTCCATTCCTGCCCGGGGCATCCCATTCTGTGACTACAGCAGCCTCTGTTTAAGACCATATAAGCATTTGCTCTTATCATATTTGAAATTAGCCTGATAAAGACACTTTTGCTGGCCAAAGCACTACTGGACCCTGCCAGGTCCATTCCTGCCCAGGGCATCCCATTCTGTGACTAAAGCAGCCTCTGTTTAAGACCATATAAGCATTTGCTCTTATCATATTTGAAATTAGGCCTGATAAAGACACTTTTGCTGGCCAAAGCACTACTGGACCCTGCCAGGTCCATTCCTGCCCAGGGCATCCCATTCTGTGACTACAGCAGCCTCTGTTTAAGACCATATAAGCATTTGCTCTTATCATATTTGAAATTAGGCCTGATAAAGACACTTTTGCTGGCCAAAGCACTACTGGACCCTGCCAGGTCCATTCCTGCCCGGGGCATCCCATTCTGTGACTACAGCAGCCTCTGTTTAAGACCATATAAGCATTTGCTCTTATCATATTTGAAATTAGGCCTGATAAAGACACTTTTGCTGGCCAAAGCACTACTGGACCCTGCCAGGTCCATTCCTGCCCAGGGCATCCCATTCTGTGACTACAGCAGCCTCTGTTTAAGACCATATAAGCATTTGCTCTTATCATATTTGAAATTAGGCCTGATAAAGACACTTTTGCTGGCCAAAGCACTACTGGACCCTGCCAGGTCCATTCCTGCCCGGGGCATCCCATTCTGTGACTACAGCAGCCTCTGTTTAAGACCATATAAGCATTTGCTCTTATCATATTTGAAATTAGGCCTGATAAAGACACTTTTGCTGGCCAAAGCACTACTGGACCCTGCCAGGTCCATTCCTGCCCGGGGCATCCCATTCTGTGACTACAGCAGCCTCTGTTTAAGACCATATAAGCATTTGCTCTTATCATATTTGAAATTAGCCTGATAAAGACACTTTTGCTGGCCAAAGCACTACTGGACCCTGCCAGGTCGATTCCTGTTGGGGCATCCCATTCTGTGACTAAAGCAGCCTCTGTTTAAGACCATATAAGCATTTGCTCTTATCATATTTGAAATTAGGCCTGATAAAGACACTTTTGCTGGCCAAAGCACTACTGGACCCTGCCAGGTCCATTCCTGCCCAGGGCATCCCATTCTGTGACTAAAGCAGCCTCTGTTTAAGACCATATAAGCATTTGCTCTTATCATATTTGAAATTAGGCCTGATAAAGACACTTTTGCTGGCCAAAGCACTACTGGACCCTGCCAGGTCCATTCCTGCCCGGGGCATCCCATTCTGTGACTACAGCAGCCTCTGTTTAAGACCATATAAGCATTTGCTCTTATCATATTTGAAATTAGCCTGATAAAGACACTTTTGCTGGCCAAAGCACTACTGGACCCTGCCAGGTCCATTCCTGCCCAGGGCATCCCATTCTGTGACTACAGCAGCCTCTGTTTAAGACCATATAAGCATTTGCTCTTATTATATTTATATTATAAGACACTTTTGCTGGGCATAGGCTTACTGCTGCCTGCCAGGTGCACTTCTGTTGAGGCATCCCATTCTGTAACATAGCATACCCCTCTTTATTTACACTAAGCAGCTCTCTTATTTACACTAAGCAGGCCTGTTGGAGGCTGAGTGTTACTGCTCACTTTTGGTGTGCATTATATTCTGTTTTATATAGACCCACTGCTGCCTGGGGGTTCTTAAAATATCACCTACTACCACGCCAGTTAGACTATGTCGGGCAGACAAGTGCCTGGAAGTGAAAAGAGGAGTGGCAGAGGCCAAGATTCCGCAGGCAGAGCTCGCATCAGACTGGGGGCCAGTAGCAGCAGGAGTCACGCTGAGAGACCTAATCTGCCAGTATCTGCTAGCGGTCGGGTCTCCACCAGTAACGCATCTGCCGTGGTAGATTGGTTGACGCGCTCATCAACAACATCATCACAACTTACGTCTGAGACCCCCAGTCTAGGGTCGGTAGGTTCCTCTGACACAACCCTGAGTTGGCATGCCCCGAGAGCAGTCCCTGTCCTCCCATTGCCTCTGGCCTACGCCGTTCCCTCCCCCAGCGACGTATCCTATGCTTTGGGTTCAGCTCCACTCTTTAGTGAGGAGGACCATCAGATAGAGGACAGTCAGCAGCTACTGCCCAGCCAAGAAATGGAGGTGGCTTCTTTAGCTAGGCAGACAAATAGTGATGTGGACAGTGTCGTGGGTGCTGCGAGCGTTCCAGCTCCTGCGCCAGACACTGTTGACGAATCCACGAACATCAGTGACGTACAGCCACAACTCGGTGATGATGATGATGATGACGATGAAGCCGATCGCACTTGGGAGCCGGGTGATGAAGGGGCTTCATCGTCATCATCAGGAGAAGAGGGGTGCAGGTTGCCCCGGAGTCAGCAGCTGAGGCAGCAAGGTGGTAGCAGTCAGCATGGGGGCACAATTCCAAAGGCTGGAGCCGGCCGGGGCCGGGGCCGGGGTAGAGCACCTGCTGTGCGGCAGTCTACCTTATCGGGAGGTAGTGGAGCAGGGGTTCCTGGAGTTGGCAACAGCAGCAGTGAATCAGTGAGGCCAGGGGGTGGGAAAAGTAGCTACTCGGCAGTGTGGCAGTTTTTCCTGAGGCATCCGCAGGAGGGTAACATGGCCACATGCAAGATATGTAGGCAAAAGGTGAAGCGTGGCCAGGGTCCAAATGTTGGCACCACGGCCCTGCGTCAACATATGATGCGTCACCATAAAACGACCTGGGAGAACCGAGGCTCCCAAGGGGTGGTCCAGTCTGCTTCCTCACCAAGTGAGCTCCCAATTTCTGCCAGCCAAGGCTCCAGCACCTCAGCCGAAGGCAGCTGTGCGTCATACCCATCCTCTGTCGCTCCTGCTCCTCCTCCTCCAAGTCATGCATCCCGCCAGCAATCCATCAGCGAAGCCATGTCCAAGAGACAGCAGTATGCGCCCACTCATCCTACGGCGCAGAAGCTGAATGTGCTCCTGTCCAAGTTGCTGGTGCTGCAGTCGCTCCCTTTTCAGGTGGTGGAATCTGCACCTTTCAGAGAACTGATGGCTTGTGCCGAGCCGAGGTGGAGAGTCCCAAGCCGTCATTTCTTTGCCAAGAAGGCAGTACCAGCGCTGCACACTTTTGTTGAACAGAAGGTGGGCCAGTCCTTGAGCCTGTCGGTGTGTAGCAAAATACATGGCAGCGCCGACATCTGGAGCTGTAACTACGGTCAGGGGCAGTACATGTCGTTTACGGCCCACTGGGTGAATGTGGTCCCTTTGCAGCAGCAACTTGGACAGGTCACGCCGCTTCGGCCTCCGCGCTCTCTGCCCATTGGGCCTGTGACACCGTGCGACTCGGCCTCCTCATCCTCCGCCATCTCCTCACCCTCCACTGTAGGCTCAAGTCTCAGTGCCCCTCCAGTCTACCATGTGTGCAGGGCACGGAGGTGTCACGCAGTGCTTCACATGGTTTGTCTTGGCGAACGGAGTCACACAGGGGAGGAACTGCTTAAATGTATTCATCAGGAAATCCAAACATGGCTTACTCCGAGAAAACTTAAAATGGGAATCATGGTTACCGACAATGGGAAGAACATTTTGTCTGCGCTGCGCCAAGGAAGCCTGACCCATGCCCCCTGCATGGCTCACGTCTTCAATCTGGTTGTCAAGCGGTTTCTGAAGTGTTCCCCCCATCTGCAGGACATCCTAACAACTTCACGGAAACTTTGCATGCACTTCAGCCACTCCTACACCGCCAAACACACCCTTCTTGAGCTACAGCGTCAGAATGGTATCCCCCAACATAGTCTGATTTGCGATGTTTCCACCCGTTGGAATTCCACCCTTCACATGTTGGACCGATTATATGAACAGAGAAAAGCCATCACGGATTTCCTGATGATCCAAGCAGATAGGGGGACTCCCCTGTGTAACTTCAATGTCAACCAGTGGCAGCTCATACGTGACACCTGCCGTTTGCTCAGGCCCTTTGAGGAAGCCACTTTATTTGTCAGTCGGCAGGATTACGGGATGAACGACGTGATTCCACTGCTTCATGTACTACAGCACATGTTGGAAACCATGGCTGGTCAGGGCACTGGAGACATGGCGTTTACATCTTACGGCCACATGAACCCCGTTGGAGCTGAACTGGAGGAGGAGGAGGAGGAAGAGGAGGAGGAGGAGTTGCCCAGCGAAACACAGTTTAGGCTTGGCGAAATGGCTGGTTTATCTAGTCAGCGGACAGGAGAGGAGGAGCAGGAGCAGCCAGAGGAGCTAGAGGTTTTTGAGGAAGGAGAGACAGAGGACCCGGGCACACCGTGGCAGTATGCAGTGGAGATGGAGACAGGTAGTCCATCCGAGTCACTTGCGCAAATGGCACGAAGCATGCTCACATGCTTGCGTAGTGACCCCAGAATTGTTTCCATCTGTCGGCGGGATGACTTCTGGCTGTCCACCTTATTGGACCCTCGCTTCCGGCACAAAATGGGGGCATTTTTTAAACCCACCGAGAGGGAGGACAAACTCAACTACTACAAAGACATTCTACGTAGGCAGTTGGCCGATGCCTATCTGCGCCATGGTCCATACTCTCGCAGGTCTGACTCGAGGGGACCTCTGCGCTCACCTTCCACTGCCATGGCCGCTGGGGGGGTTGGCAGCAGCAGCAGCAGAAGCTCCATCAGCAGCAGCAGCCTCAGTCTTCAGTCGCTAATGAGTAGCTTTCTACACCCGCATAGTGAGGCTACTCATGAGCAGCAGGAAGACCTGGAGCAGGACCTGAACCAGCAGGTCATGTCATACTTTGACATGACCATGCCAACACACCTTGAGGATCCGCTGGACTTCTGGGCAGCCAAACTTGATTTGTGGCCGCAACTAGCAGAGTTTGCCCTGGAAAAGCTGTCCTGCCCGGCAAGTAGCGTGCCATCTGAGCGGGTGTTTAGTGCGGCGGGGGCCATAGTTACGGCGAGGAGAACTCGTCTGTCAACTAAAAATGTGGAGAGACTCACCTTTGTCAAAATGAATCAGGGATGGATCAGCCAGGATTTCCACCCACCAATGCCTGATGCATGCGACTAGATTCAGCATGGTGCCACGTTTTACACTTTCCAAATGGTGCAAAACATATTTATGTCTTTAGGCCATTTTTTGGGCTCCTGCTGCTGCTGCTGCCAACTCCTGCCAACTCCAGGGTGTGATTCATCCAATTTTTGGGCTCCTGAGGCCAACTCCAGTGTATATTTGGGCTCCTGCTGCTGCTGCTGCCAACTTCTGCCAACTCCAGGGTGTGATTCATCCAATTTTTGGGCTCCTGAGGCCAACTCCAGTGTATATTTGGGCTCCTGCTGCTGCTGCTGCCAACTTCTGCCAACTCCAGGGTGTGATTCATCCAATTTTTGGGCTCCTGAAGCCAACTCCAGTGTATATTTGGGCTCCTGCTGCTGCTGGTGTCAACTCCTGCCAACTCCAGGGTGTGATTCATCCAATTTTTGGGCTCCTGAAGCCAACTCCAGTGTATATTTGGGCTCCTGCTGCTGCTGCTGCCAACTTCTGCCAACTCCAGGGTGTGATTCATCCAATTTTTGGGCTCCTGAGGCCAACTCCAGTGTATATTTGGGCTCCTGCTGCTGCTACTGTCAACTCCTGCCAACTCCAGGGTGTGATTCATCCAATTTTTGGGCTCCTGAGGCCAACTCCAGTGTATATTTGGGCTCCTGCTGCTGCTGCTGCCAACTTCTGCCAACTCCAGGGTGTGATTCATCCAATTTTTGGGCTCCTGAGGCCAACTCCAGTGTATATTTGGGCTCCTGCTGCTGCTGCTGCCAACTTCTGCCAACTCCAGGGTGTGATTCATCCAATTTTTGGGCTCCTGAGGCCAACTCCAGTGTATATTTGGGCTCCTGCTGCTGCTGCTGCTGCCAACTTCTGCCAACTCCAGGGTGTGATTCATCCAATTTTTGGGCTCCTGAGGCCAACTCCAGTGTATATTTGGGCTCCTGCTGCTGCTGCTGCCAACTTCTGCCAACTCCAGGGTGTGATTCATCCAATTTTTGGGCTCCTGAAGCCAACTCCAGTGTATATTTGGGCTCCTGCTGCTGCTGGTGTCAACTCCTGCCAACTCCAGGGTGTGATTCATCCAATTTTTGGGCTCCTGAAGCCAACTCCAGTGTATATTTGGGCTCCTGCTGCTGCTGCTGCCAACTTCTGCCAACTCCAGGGTGTGATTCATCCAATTTTTGGGCTCCTGAGGCCAACTCCAGTGTATATTTGGGCTCCTGCTGCTGCTACTGTCAACTCCTGCCAACTCCAGGGTGTGATTCATCCAATTTTTGGGCTCCTGAGGCCAACTCCAGTGTATATTTGGGCTCCTGCTGCTGCTGCTGCCAACTTCTGCCAACTCCAGGGTGTGATTCATCCAATTTTTGGGCTCCTGTGGCCAACTCCAGTGTATATTTGGGCTCCTGCTGCTGCTGCTGCCAACTTCTGCCAACTCCAGGGTGTGATTCATCCAATTTTTGGGCTCCTGAGGCCAACTCCAGTGTATATTTGGGCTCCTGCTGCTGCTGCTGCCAACTTCTGCCAACTCCAGGGTGTGATTCATCCAATTTTTGGGCTCCTGAGGCCAACTCCAGTGTATATTTGGGCTCCTGCTGCTGCTGCTGCCAACTTCTGCCAACTCCAGGGTGTGATTCATCCAATTTTTGGGCTCCTGAAGCCAACTCCAGTGTATATTTGGGCTCCTGCTGCTGCTGGTGTCAACTCCTGCCAACTCCAGGGTGTGATTCATCCAATTTTTGGGCTCCTGAAGCCAACTCCAGTGTATATTTGGGCTCCTGCTGCTGCTGCTGCCAACTTCTGCCAACTCCAGGGTGTGATTCATCCAATTTTTGGGCTCCTGAGGCCAACTCCAGTGTATATTTGGGCTCCTGCTGCTGCTACTGTCAACTCCTGCCAACTCCAGGGTGTGATTCATCCAATTTTTGGGCTCCTGAGGCCAACTCCAGTGTATATTTGGGCTCCTGCTGCTGCTGCTGCCAACTTCTGCCAACTCCAGGGTGTGATTCATCCAATTTTTGGGCTCCTGAGGCCAACTCCAGTGTATATTTGGGCTCCTGCTGCTGCTGCTGCCAACTTCTGCCAACTCCAGGGTGTGATTCATCCAATTTTTGGGCTCCTGAAGCCAACTCCAGTGTATATTTGGGCTCCTGCTGCTGCTGGTGTCAACTCCTGCCAACTCCAGGGTGTGATTCATCCAATTTTTGGGCTCCTGAAGCCAACTCCAGTGTATATTTGGGCTCCTGCTGCTGCTGCTGCCAACTTCTGCCAACTCCAGGGTGTGATTCATCCAATTTTTGGGCTCCTGAGGCCAACTCCAGTGTATATTTGGGCTCCTTCTGTCCCTCATAGTGATGCCACTTCAACTCTCTGCAATTGTGCCGCTCTGCGATTCTATTAGCGATGCCTCTGATCTGCATGTGATATTTCTTCAAAGTATTATTTAACTAACCCAGCACGCATCCTGTGCGTGTTACAGCAAGGCTGAATGGTTTACAACCCTATTGAGGCTGTAGGAGGCTCAGAAATAGCCGTTTTTAATAGCGATTCGTCGCGAATTTATTCGGGTCGAAACGATTTTTGTCGGAAAATTCGGCGAATCAGTCGAATCGAATTTTTCAAAAGTTCGCTCATCTCTAATTGGGAACTTTTTGGAGGAAAACCTTGGGCTACAGCGTATTGAGGTTTAATAAGATGAAGCCAGAGCGACAGATGGAGAGATCATCCATAACCATGCTAAGGGGAAGACTGGTGTAACCTCATACATAAGACATCAGTTCAAAGTAGCTGATGCCCGTCTGAAACCTCCTTTTGAAAAAGGTTTACTTTTATTGGCAAATACAATTGTGCCTACCCCGTATGCTGAAATGTTTCGATAGGAAAGTTTACCTGTGTTCTGTGCTGATGGACATAAGCCTGATTAACCCTTTATCTGAAACATCCTCATGAAGCAAGTGGTCCAGTTTTTGCTTTTCTACAAAGCTATGCAAGTTTATTGGCCTGCGATCTGTGTATTTGACAGTGACATGGATTAAAGCATTACATTTTCCTTTCTTGACCCTGCAATAATAAAACAAGCTGATGCTTTCATTGATCCTGCTTGCCGTTGAGTATCTGTCTGCTTTTATACAATCTTGTCAGGTCAGCTCTCCATGCTGGGGTCCTATTAACCCTTACCCTTGGCTACCATACCTGTGTGCTGTGACATTGCCTAAGATAAGTTGACATACTTTGGATTGCAATTAAGGCTAACCATGATCACTGCTGATTAACCTCCAATAACTACCATTACAAAAGCACAACCATATCAATTAGGGTAGGACCTACGGTATGTCTCCTGAGTCTGGACTTTTTCCTGCTGTACAGGAGGTGTGAACGGCAATTTTATTTTGCAGTTTAGAATATTGTTTTCCCCACTTTCACTGCTTAATATAAAATTGTTCCACTGTGTTTTAATAGTTTAAAATGTTTTTACTCTTTTTTTTCAGATTTTGGCATCTTAATTGCAAAGCATCACAGTTTACAGGATTTATCTCTCTGAAAAACATGCGCCACCTTTTTCTTCTATCTTCTGCTATCAATGCTCCATTTAAATAT
This sequence comes from Gastrophryne carolinensis, assembly GCA_027917425.1. NCBI lineage: Eukaryota > Metazoa > Chordata > Amphibia > Anura > Microhylidae > Gastrophryne > Gastrophryne carolinensis. The sequence continues at coordinate 370,309,844 of CM051237.1, read as the reverse complement.
GAAGCTTGGTCCTGAGGAGGTTAAAGGGGGTACATGAACTTGAAAAAAGGATCTGTTTGATATGTAAAGACTGCTCAATGTCTTAACTGACTGGCAAGTCAAAAGTTAAAAAGTATCAGTAGCTTGCCTTACATTGAGTCCCTCCTGTGGTCTCCTTCTTGCTATTTCGGTCTTCTTAGTGGGGAAATCAATTTCTTATTCAGCTTTCAGTCTCCATCCTGCTGACCTGGTCCTTTTATCAACCTTCAGTGGACCGAGAACAGAAACACCCCCCACTGCCTCCCCAGGCGACCTGATTGGCTGCCTCTCTCTGCAGCTATGAAATCCCCCCCTCTGGTCAGACTGGAGATGCAGCATCTCTCATCCCCTTTTTCTATTCACACTATGTGCTGGCAGTAATAACTAGAGTCACAACAATGCACTTATTTTTTACTATGATATATGTAAAGCACACCATGTGTTGCTGTTGCCACACCCACTGATTCTCTTCGTTTTTTTTCTTCCTCTCCAATGCTCTAATACTTTTACAAATACTTTTACATCAGTCTGTTTTTGAAAACATATTGACGTTTGTGACAGTGCAACATGTAGCCAATAACAATCGTCCCTGCCTATAAGCCTAAGAATAAAATCAAACAGTTTTATAATACATACCTTTGTAGAAATGATATCTACACAGAAGCCAGGGGTATCGTTGAAAATTGTTTTTCTTTACTACTGTACATAAGGCTGAGGCACCTGCTTACTCTGGCAGTGACCAATCCCGTTGTGCATACTTTTCATAGCTGAATTGCCAGTCCTGCCAGGAATCATGGTTAATAATACTTATAATATATACTAAGGTGTATTTGCCAGATTCTTGCCCATCCTACTGTACTTTTAATCAGAGATGAGCGAACTTCCTAAAAATTCTCCAAGAAATTCGGGTTCATCCGAGTCGAATCTTTGAGAATCGCTCAGCTCTGGAAAACACACAGCACGGTGGGAACGGGGAAGGTTGGCTGCACACCTGGCAGCGCAGCCGGCCTCCCCGGCTCCCATCGTTCTGTGTGTAGTAGAGATGAGCGAACTTTTGAAAAATTCGATTCGACTGATTCGCCGAATTTTCCGACAAAAATCGTTTCGACCCGAATAAATTCGCGACGAATCGCTATTAAAAACGGCTATTTCTGAGCCTCCTACAGCCTCAATAGGGTTGTAAACCATTCAGCCTTGCTGTAACACGCACAGGATGCGTGCTGGGTTAGTTAAATAATACTTTGAAGAAATATCACATGCAGATCAGAGGCATCGCTAATAGAATCGCAGAGCGGCACAATTGCAGAGAGTTGAAGTGGCATCACTATGAGGGGCAGAAGGAGCCCAAATATACACTGGAGTTGGCCTCAGGAGCCCAAAAATTGGATGAATCACACCCTGGAGTTGGCAGGAGTTGGCAGCAGCAGCAGCAGGAGCCCAAATATACACTGGAGTTGGCTTCAGGAGCCCAAAAATTGGATGAATCACACCCTGGAGTTGGCAGGAGTTGGCAGCAGCAGCAGCAGGAGCCCAAATATACACTGGAGTTGGCTTCAGGAGCCCAAAAATTGGATGAATCACACCCTGGAGTTGGCAGAAGTTGACAGTAGCAGCAGCAGGAGCCCAAATATACACTGGAGTTGGCCTCAGGAGCCCAAAAATTGGATGAATCACACCCTGGAGTTGGCAGAAGTTGGCAGCAGCAGCAGCAGGAGCCCAAATATACACTGGAGTTGGCCTCAGGAGCCCAAAAATTGGATGAATCACACCCTGGAGTTGGCAGGAGTTGGCAGCAGCAGCAGCAGGAGCCCAAATATACACTGGAGTTGGCTTCAGGAGCCCAAAAATTGGATGAATCACACCCTGGAGTTGGCAGAAGTTGGCAGCAGCAGCAGCAGGAGCCCAAATATACACTGGAGTTGGCTTCAGGAGCCCAAAAATTGGATGAATCACACCCTGGAGTTGGCAGGAGTTGACAGTAGCAGCAGCAGGAGCCCAAATATACACTGGAGTTGGCCTCAGGAGCCCAAAAATTGGATGAATCACACCCTGGAGTTGGCAGAAGTTGGCAGCAGCAGCAGCAGGAGCCCAAATATACACTGGAGTTGGCTTCAGGAGCCCAAAAATTGGATGAATCACACCCTGGAGTTGGCAGGAGTTGACAGCAGCAGCAGCAGGAGCCCAAATATACACTGGAGTTGGCTTCAGGAGCCCAAAAATTGGATGAATCACACCCTGGAGTTGGCAGGAGTTGACAGTAGCAGCAGCAGGAGCCCAAATATACACTGGAGTTGGCTTCAGGAGCCCAAAAATTGGATGAATCACACCCTGGAGTTGGCAGAAGTTGGCAGCAGCAGCAGCAGGAGCCCAAATATACACTGGAGTTGGCTTCAGGAGCCCAAAAATTGGATGAATCACACCCTGGAGTTGGCAGGAGTTGACAGTAGCAGCAGCAGGAGCCCAAATATACACTGGAGTTGGCCTCAGGAGCCCAAAAATTGGATGAATCACACCCTGGAGTTGGCAGGAGTTGACAGTAGCAGCAGCAGGAGCCCAAATATACACTGGAGTTGGCCTCAGGAGCCCAAAAATTGGATGAATCACACCCTGGAGTTGGCAGAAGTTGGCAGCAGCAGCAGCAGGAGCCCAAATATACACTGGAGTTGGCCTCAGGAGCCCAAAAATTGGATGAATCACACCCTGGAGTTGGCAGGAGTTGACAGTAGCAGCAGCAGGAGCCCAAAAAATGGCCTAAAGACATAAATATGTTTTGCACCATTTGGAAAGTGTAAAACGTGGCACCATGCTGAATCTAGTCGCATGCATCAGGCATTGGTGGGTGGAAATCCTGGCTGATCCATCCCTGATTCATTTTGACAAAGGTGAGTCTCTCCACATTTTTAGTTGACAGACGAGTTCTCCTCGCCGTAACTATGGCCCCCGCCGCACTAAACACCCGCTCAGATGGCACGCTACTTGCCGGGCAGGACAGCTTTTCCAGGGCAAACTCTGCTAGTTGCGGCCACAAATCAAGTTTGGCTGCCCAGAAGTCCAGCGGATCCTCAAGGTGTGTTGGCATGGTCATGTCAAAGTATGACATGACCTGCTGGTTCAGGTCCTGCTCCAGGTCTTCCTGCTGCTCATGAGTAGCCTCACTATGCGGGTGTAGAAAGCTACTCATTAGCGACTGAAGACTGAGGCTGCTGCTGCTGATGGAGCTTCTGCTGCTGCTGCTGCCAACCCCCCCAGCGGCCATGGCAGTGGAAGGTGAGCGCAGAGGTCCCCTCGAGTCAGACCTGCGAGAGTATGGACCATGGCGCAGATAGGCATCGGCCAACTGCCTACGTAGAATGTCTTTGTAGTAGTTGAGTTTGTCCTCCCTCTCGGTGGGTTTAAAAAATGCCCCCATTTTGTGCCGGAAGCGAGGGTCCAATAAGGTGGACAGCCAGAAGTCATCCCGCCGACAGATGGAAACAATTCTGGGGTCACTACGCAAGCACGTGAGCATGCTTTGTGCCATTTGCGCAAGTGACTCGGATGGACTACCTGTCTCCATCTCCACTGCATACTGCCACGGTGTGCCCGGGTCCTCTGTCTCTCCTTCCTCAAAAACCTCTAGCTCCTCTGGCTGCTCCTGCTCCTCCTCTCCTGTCCGCTGACTAGATAAACCAGCCATTTCGCCAAGCCTAAACTGTGTTTCGCTGGGCAACTCCTCCTCCTCCTCTTCCTCCTCCTCCTCCTCCAGTTCAGCTCCAAGGGGGTTCATGTGGCCGTAAGATGTAAACGCCATGTCTCCAGTGCCCTGACCAGCCATGGTTTCCAACATGTGCTGTAGTACATGAAGCAGTGGAATCACGTCGTTCATCCCGTAATCCTGCCGACTGACAAATAAAGTGGCTTCCTCAAAGGGCCTGAGCAAACGGCAGGTGTCACGTATGAGCTGCCACTGGTTGACATTGAAGTTACACAGGGGAGTCCCCCTATCTGCTTGGATCATCAGGAAATCCGTGATGGCTTTTCTCTGTTCATATAATCGGTCCAACATGTGAAGGGTGGAATTCCAACGGGTGGAAACATCGCAAATCAGACTATGTTGGGGGATACCATTCTGACGCTGTAGCTCAAGAAGGGTGTGTTTGGCGGTGTAGGAGTGGCTGAAGTGCATGCAAAGTTTCCGTGAAGTTGTTAGGATGTCCTGCAGATGGGGGGAACACTTCAGAAACCGCTTGACAACCAGATTGAAGACGTGAGCCATGCAGGGGGCATGGGTCAGGCTTCCTTGGCGCAGCGCAGACAAAATGTTCTTCCCATTGTCGGTAACCATGATTCCCATTTTAAGTTTTCTCGGAGTAAGCCATGTTTGGATTTCCTGATGAATACATTTAAGCAGTTCCTCCCCTGTGTGACTCCGTTCGCCAAGACAAACCATGTGAAGCACTGCGTGACACCTCCGTGCCCTGCACACATGGTAGACTGGAGGGGCACTGAGACTTGAGCCTACAGTGGAGGGTGAGGAGATGGCGGAGGATGAGGAGGCCGAGTCGCACGGTGTCACAGGCCCAATGGGCAGAGAGCGCGGAGGCCGAAGCGGCGTGACCTGTCCAAGTTGCTGCTGCAAAGGGACCACATTCACCCAGTGGGCCGTAAACGACATGTACTGCCCCTGACCGTAGTTACAGCTCCAGATGTCGGCGCTGCCATGTATTTTGCTACACACCGACAGGCTCAAGGACTGGCCCACCTTCTGTTCAACAAAAGTGTGCAGCGCTGGTACTGCCTTCTTGGCAAAGAAATGACGGCTTGGGACTCTCCACCTCGGCTCGGCACAAGCCATCAGTTCTCTGAAAGGTGCAGATTCCACCACCTGAAAAGGGAGCGACTGCAGCACCAGCAACTTGGACAGGAGCACATTCAGCTTCTGCGCCGTAGGATGAGTGGGCGCATACTGCTGTCTCTTGGACATGGCTTCGCTGATGGATTGCTGGCGGGATGCATGACTTGGAGGAGGAGGAGGAGGAGCAGGAGCGACAGAGGATGGGTGTGACGCACAGCTGCCTTCGGCTAAGGTGCTGGAGCCTTGGCTGGCAGAAATTGGGAGCTCACTTGGTGAGGAAGCAGACTGGACCACCCCTTGGGAGCCTCGGTTCTCCCAGGTCGTTTTATGGTGACGCATCATATGTTGACGCAGGGCCGTGGTGCCAACATTTGGACCCTGGCCACGCTTCACCTTTTGCCTACATATCTTGCATGTGGCCATGTTACCCTCCTGCGGATGCCTCAGGAAAAACTGCCACACTGCCGAGTAGCTACTTTTCCCACCCCCTGGCCTCACTGATTCACTGCTGCTGTTGCCAACTCCAGGAACCCCTGCTCCACTACCTCCCGATAAGGTAGACTGCCGCACAGCAGGTGCTCTACCCCGGCCCCGGCCCCGGCCGGCTCCAGCCTTTGGAATTGTGCCCCCATGCTGACTGCTACCACCTTGCTGCCTCAGCTGCTGACTCCGGGGCAACCTGCGCCCCTCTTCTCCTGATGATGACGATGAAGCCCCTTCATCACCCGGCTCCCAAGTGCGATCGGCTTCATCGTCATCATCATCATCATCACCGGGTTGTGGCTGTACGTCACTGATGTTCGTGGATTCGTCAACAGTGTCTGGCGCAGGAGCTGGAACGCTCGCAGCACCCACGACACTGTCCACATCACTATTTGTCTGCCTAGCTAAAGAAGCCACCTCCATTTCTTGGCTGGGCAGTAGCTGCTGACTGTCCTCCTGTATCTGATCGTCCTCCTCACTAAAGAGTGGAGCTGAACCCAAAGCATAGGATACGTCGCTGGGGGAGGGAACGGCGTAGGACAGAGGAAATGGGAGGACAGGGACTGCTCTCGGGGCATGCCAACTCAGGGTTGTGTCAGAGGAACCTACCGACCCTAGACTGGGGGTCTCAGATGTAAGTTGTGATGATGTTGTTGATGAGCGCGTCAGCCAATCTACCACAGCAGATGCGTTACTGGTGGAGACCCGACCGCTAGCAGATACTGGCAGATTAGGTCTCTCAGCGTGACTCCTGCTGCTACTGGCCCCCAGTCTGATGCGAGCTCTGCCTGCGGAATCTTGGCCTCTGCCACTCCTCTTTTCACTTCCAGGCACTTGTCTGCCCGACATAGTCTAACTGGCGTGGTAGTAGGTGATATTTTAAGAACCCCCAGGCAGCAGTGGGTCTATATAAAACAGAATATAATGCACACCAAAAGTGAGCAGTAACACTCAGCCTCCAACAGGCCTGCTTAGTGTAAATAAGAGAGCTGCTTAGTGTAAATAAAGAGGGGTATGCTATGTTACAGAATGGGATGCCTCAACAGAAGTGCACCTGGCAGGCAGCAGTAAGCCTATGCCCAGCAAAAGTGTCTTATAATATAAATATGATAAGAGCAAATGCTTATATGGTCTTAAACAGAGGCTGCTTTAGTCACAGAATGGGATGCCCTGGGCAGGAATGGACCTGGCAGGGTCCAGTAGGGCTTTGGCCAGCAAAAGTGTCTTTATCAGGCTAATTTCAAATATGATAAGAGCAAATGCTTATATGGTCTTAAACAGAGGCTGCTTTAGTCACAGAATGGGATGCCCCGGGCAGGAATCGAGCTGGCAGGGTCCAGTAGTGCTTTGGCCAGCAAAAGTGTCTTTATCAGGCCTAATTTCAAATATGATAAGAGCAAATGCTTATATGGTCTTAAACAGAGGCTGCTTTAGTCACAGAATGGGATGCCCTGGGCAGGAATCGACCTGGCAGGGTCCAGTAGGGCTTTGGCCAGCAAAAGTGTCTTTATCAGGCTAATTTCAAATATGATAAGAGCAAATGCTTATATGGTCTTAAACAGAGGCTGCTTTAGTCACAGAATGGGATGCCCTGGGCAGGAATCGACCTGGCAGGGTCCAGTAGGGCTTTGGCCAGCAAAAGTGTCTTTATCAGGCTAATTTCAAATATGATAAGAGCAAATGCTTATATGGTCTTAAACAGAGGCTGCTTTAGTCACAGAATGGGATGCCCCGGGCAGGAATCGAGCTGGCAGGGTCCAGTAGTGCTTTGGCCAGCAAAAGTGTCTTTATCAGGCTAATTTCAAATATGATAAGAGCAAATGCTTATATGGTCTTAAACAGAGGCTGCTGTAGTCACAGAATGGGATGCCCCGGGCAGGAATCGAGCTGGCAGGGTCCAGTAGTGCTTTGGCCAGCAAAAGTGTCTTTATCAGGCCTAATTTCAAATATGATAAGAGCAAATGCTTATATGGTCTTAAACAGAGGCTGCTTTAGTCACAGAATGGGATGCCCCGGGCAGGAATCGAGCTGGCAGGGTCCAGTAGTGCTTTGGCCAGCAAAAGTGTCTTTATCAGGCTAATTTCAAATATGATAAGAGCAAATGCTTATATGGTCTTAAACAGAGGCTGCTGTAGTCACAGAATGGGATGCCCCGGGCAGGAATCGAGCTGGCAGGGTCCAGTAGGGCTTTGGCCAGCAAAAGTGTCTTTATCAGGCCTAATTTCAAATATGATAAGAGCAAATGCTTATATGGTCTTAAACAGAGGCTGCTTTAGTCACAGAATGGGATGCCCTGGGCAGGAATCGACCTGGCAGGGTCCAATAGGGCTTTGGCCAGCAAAAGTGTCTTTATCAGGCTAATTTCAAATATGATAAGAGCAAATGCTTATATGGTCTTAAACAGAGGCTGCTTTAGTCACAGAATGGGATGCCCTGGGCAGGAATCGAGCTGGCAGGGTCCAGTAGGGCTTTGGCCAGCAAAAGTGTCTTTATCAGGCCTAATTTCAAATATGATAAGAGCAAATGCTTATATGGTCTTAAACAGAGGCTGCTTTAGTCACAGAATGGGATGCCCTGGGCAGGAATCGAGCTGGCAGGGTCCAGTAGTGCTTTGGCCAGCAAAAGTGTCTTTATCAGGCTAATTTCAAATATGATAAGAGCAAATGCTTATATGGTCTTAAACAGAGGCTGCTGTAGTCACAGAATGGGATGCCCCGGGCAGGAATCGAGCTGGCAGGGTCCAGTAGTGCTTTGGCCAGCAAAAGTGTCTTTATCAGGCCTAATTTCAAATATGATAAGAGCAAATGCTTATATGGTCTTAAACAGAGGCTGCTTTAGTCACAGAATGGGATGCCCCGGGCAGGAATCGAGCTGGCAGGGTCCAGTAGTGCTTTGGCCAGCAAAAGTGTCTTTATCAGGCTAATTTCAAATATGATAAGAGCAAATGCTTATATGGTCTTAAACAGAGGCTGCTGTAGTCACAGAATGGGATGCCCCGGGCAGGAATCGAGCTGGCAGGGTCCAGTAGGGCTTTGGCCAGCAAAAGTGTCTTTATCAGGCCTAATTTCAAATATGATAAGAGCAAATGCTTATATGGTCTTAAACAGAGGCTGCTTTAGTCACAGAATGGGATGCCCTGGGCAGGAATCGACCTGGCAGGGTCCAGTAGGGCTTTGGCCAGCAAAAGTGTCTTTATCAGGCTAATTTCAAATATGATAAGAGCAAATGCTTATATGGTCTTAAACAGAGGCTGCTTTAGTCACAGAATGGGATGCCCCGGGCAGGAATCGAGCTGGCAGGGTCCAGTAGTGCTTTGGCCAGCAAAAGTGTCTTTATCAGGCTAATTTCAAATATGATAAGAGCAAATGCTTATATGGTCTTAAACAGAGGCTGCTGTAGTCACAGAATGGGATGCCCCGGGCAGGAATCGAGCTGGCAGGGTCCAGTAGTGCTTTGGCCAGCAAAAGTGTCTTTATCAGGCCTAATTTCAAATATGATAAGAGCAAATGCTTATATGGTCTTAAACAGAGGCTGCTTTAGTCACAGAATGGGATGCCCCGGCCAGGAATCGAGCTGGCAGGGTCCAGTAGTGCTTTGGCCAGCAAAAGTGTCTTTATCAGGCTAATTTCAAATATGATAAGAGCAAATGCTTATATGGTCTTAAACAGAGGCTGCTGTAGTCACAGAATGGGATGCCCCGGGCAGGAATCGAGCTGGCAGGGTCCAGTAGGGCTTTGGCCAGCAAAAGTGTCTTTATCAGGCCTAATTTCAAATATGATAAGAGCAAATGCTTATATGGTCTTAAACAGAGGCTGCTTTAGTCACAGAATGGGATGCCCTGGGCAGGAATCGACCTGGCAGGGTCCAGTAGGGCTTTGGCCAGCAAAAGTGTCTTTATCAGGCTAATTTCAAATATGATAAGAGCAAATGCTTATATGGTCTTAAACAGAGGCTGCTTTAGTCACAGAATGGGATGCCCCGGGCAGGAATCGAGCTGGCAGGGTCCAGTAGTGCTTTGGCCAGCAAAAGTGTCTTTATCAGGCTAATTTCAAATATGATAAGAGCAAATGCTTATATGGTCTTAAACAGAGGCTGCTGTAGTCACAGAATGGGATGCCCCGGGCAGGAATCGAGCTGGCAGGGTCCAGTAGTGCTTTGGCCAGCAAAAGTGTCTTTATCAGGCCTAATTTCAAATATGATAAGAGCAAATGCTTATATGGTCTTAAACAGAGGCTGCTTTAGTCACAGAATGGGATGCCCCGGGCAGGAATCGAGCTGGCAGGGTCCAGTAGTGCTTTGGCCAGCAAAAGTGTCTTTATCAGGCTAATTTCAAATATGATAAGAGCAAATGCTTATATGGTCTTAAACAGAGGCTGCTGTAGTCACAGAATGGGATGCCCCGGGCAGGAATCGAGCTGGCAGGGTCCAGTAGGGCTTTGGCCAGCAAAAGTGTCTTTATCAGGCCTAATTTCAAATATGATAAGAGCAAATGCTTATATGGTCTTAAACAGAGGCTGCTTTAGTCACAGAATGGGATGCCCTGGGCAGGAATCGACCTGGCAGGGTCCAGTAGGGCTTTGGCCAGCAAAAGTGTCTTTATCAGGCTAATTTCAAATATGATAAGAGCAAATGCTTATATGGTCTTAAACAGAGGCTGCTTTAGTCACAGAATGGGATGCCCCGGGCAGGAATCGAGCTGGCAGGGTCCAGTAGTGCTTTGGCCAGCAAAAGTGTCTTTATCAGGCTAATTTCAAATATGATAAGAGCAAATGCTTATATGGTCTTAAACAGAGGCTGCTGTAGTCACAGAATGGGATGCCCCGGGCAGGAATCGAGCTGGCAGGGTCCAGTAGTGCTTTGGCCAGCAAAAGTGTCTTTATCAGGCCTAATTTCAAATATGATAAGAGCAAATGCTTATATGGTCTTAAACAGAGGCTGCTTTAGTCACAGAATGGGATGCCCCGGGCAGGAATCGAGCTGGCAGGGTCCAGTAGTGCTTTGGCCAGCAAAAGTGTCTTTATCAGGCTAATTTCAAATATGATAAGAGCAAATGCTTATATGGTCTTAAACAGAGGCTGCTGTAGTCACAGAATGGGATGCCCCGGGCAGGAATCGAGCTGGCAGGGTCCAGTAGGGCTTTGGCCAGCAAAAGTGTCTTTATCAGGCCTAATTTCAAATATGATAAGAGCAAATGCTTATATGGTCTTAAACAGAGGCTGCTTTAGTCACAGAATGGGATGCCCTGGGCAGGAATCGACCTGGCAGGGTCCAGTAGGGCTTTGGCCAGCAAAAGTGTCTTTATCAGGCTAATTTCAAATATGATAAGAGCAAATGCTTATATGGTCTTAAACAGAGGCTGCTTTAGTCACAGAATGGGATGCCCCAGGCAGGAATCGAGCTGGCAGGGTCCAGTAGTGCTTTGGCCAGCAAAAGTGTCTTTATCAGGCTAATTTCAAATATGATAAGAGCAAATGCTTATATGGTCTTAAACAGAGGCTGCTGTAGTCACAGAATGGGATGCCCCGGGCAGGAATCGAGCTGGCAGGGTCCAGTAGTGCTTTGGCCAGCAAAAGTGTCTTTATCAGGCCTAATTTCAAATATGATAAGAGCAAATGCTTATATGGTCTTAAACAGAGGCTGCTTTAGTCACAGAATGGGATGCCCCGGGCAGGAATCGAGCTGGCAGGGTCCAGTAGTGCTTTGGCCAGCAAAAGTGTCTTTATCAGGCTAATTTCAAATATGATAAGAGCAAATGCTTATATGGTCTTAAACAGAGGCTGCTGTAGTCACAGAATGGGATGCCCCGGGCAGGAATCGAGCTGGCAGGGTCCAGTAGGGCTTTGGCCAGCAAAAGTGTCTTTATCAGGCCTAATTTCAAATATGATAAGAGCAAATGCTTATATGGTCTTAAACAGAGGCTGCTTTAGTCACAGAATGGGATGCCCTGGGCAGGAATCGACCTGGCAGGGTCCAGTAGGGCTTTGGCCAGCAAAAGTGTCTTTATCAGGCTAATTTCAAATATGATAAGAGCAAATGCTTATATGGTCTTAAACAGAGGCTGCTTTAGTCACAGAATGGGATGCCCCGGGCAGGAATCGAGCTGGCAGGGTCCAGTAGTGCTTTGGCCAGCAAAAGTGTCTTTATCAGGCTAATTTCAAATATGATAAGAGCAAATGCTTATATGGTCTTAAACAGAGGCTGCTGTAGTCACAGAATGGGATGCCCCGGGCAGGAATCGAGCTGGCAGGGTCCAGTAGTGCTTTGGCCAGCAAAAGTGTCTTTATCAGGCCTAATTTCAAATATGATAAGAGCAAATGCTTATATGGTCTTAAACAGAGGCTGCTTTAGTCACAGAATGGGATGCCCCGGGCAGGAATCGAGCTGGCAGGGTCCAGTAGTGCTTTGGCCAGCAAAAGTGTCTTTATCAGGCTAATTTCAAATATGATAAGAGCAAATGCTTATATGGTCTTAAACAGAGGCTGCTGTAGTCACAGAATGGGATGCCCCGGGCAGGAATCGAGCTGGCAGGGTTCAGTAGGGCTTTGGCCAGCAAAAGTGTCTTTATCAGGCCTAATTTCAAATATGATAAGAGCAAATGCTTATATGGTCTTAAACAGAGGCTGCTTTAGTCACAGAATGGGATGCCCTGGGCAGGAATCGACCTGGCAGGGTCCAGTAGGGCTTTGGCCAGCAAAAGTGTCTTTATCAGGCTAATTTCAAATATGATAAGAGCAAATGCTTATATGGTCTTAAACAGAGGCTGCTTTAGTCACAGAATGGGATGCCCCGGGCAGGAATCGAGCTGGCAGGGTCCAGTAGTGCTTTGGCCAGCAAAAGTGTCTTTATCAGGCTAATTTCAAATATGATAAGAGCAAATGCTTATATGGTCTTAAACAGAGGCTGCTGTAGTCACAGAATGGGATGCCCCGGGCAGGAATCGAGCTGGCAGGGTCCAGTAGTGCTTTGGCCAGCAAAAGTGTCTTTATCAGGCCTAATTTCAAATATGATAAGAGCAAATGCTTATATGGTCTTAAACAGAGGCTGCTTTAGTCACAGAATGGGATGCCCCGGGCAGGAATCGAGCTGGCAGGGTCCAGTAGTGCTTTGGCCAGCAAAAGTGTCTTTATCAGGCTAATTTCAAATATGATAAGAGCAAATGCTTATATGGTCTTAAACAGAGGCTGCTGTAGTCACAGAATGGGATGCCCCGGGCAGGAATCGAGCTGGCAGGGTCCAGTAGGGCTTTGGCCAGCAAAAGTGTCTTTATCAGGCCTAATTTCAAATATGATAAGAGCAAATGCTTATATGGTCTTAAACAGAGGCTGCTTTAGTCACAGAATGGGATGCCCTGGGCAGGAATCGACCTGGCAGGGTCCAGTAGGGCTTTGGCCAGCAAAAGTGTCTTTATCAGGCTAATTTCAAATATGATAAGAGCAAATGCTTATATGGTCTTAAACAGAGGCTGCTTTAGTCACAGAATGGGATGCCCCGGGCAGGAATCGAGCTGGCAGGGTCCAGTAGTGCTTTGGCCAGCAAAAGTGTCTTTATCAGGCCTAATTTCAAATATGATAAGAGCAAATGCTTATATGGTCTTAAACAGAGGCTGCTTTAGTCACAGAATGGGATGCCTCACAGCAGACTTAAGATCAGTTCAGTATATATGCACAGTTAGTTACTATAAGCAGCCTGAAAACGCTAACAAAGGCTGGATGAAAAAAAAAAAATCTCCCTGTCAGCCAGCTCCGTTTTTCCTACCTTTCCCTGGCTTTCTGTCTGTCTCCTGTCTGTCTCCTGCCTGTCTCCTGCCTGTCTCCAGCCTGTCCCTGTCTGTCCCTGTCTCCAGCCTGTCTAACTGCCTCAGCTACACAGCGTTCTGTCTGTCTGTCACGAATGCAATAGAGAAATGAGGAAAAGCAAGATGGCCGCCGTTAAATACCGCTGTGTGACGTCACCGGGCTTGCTGGCTGCTGATAGGCTGCATGTGACTGCCCCAGCTTGCACTGGCGCGGGATACATGTCCAGACATGTCCCGTCCGCCATCTTAGAATGCCTGTAATGTAAATGAATGGATGTTAAAGGAAAACTTCGAGTGATCGAATCGCGGGGAAATTCGGATTCGATCCGAATCGAATTTTTCCTGAAATTCGGATCGAATCCGGGTTCGTCCGGATCGATTCGCTCATCCCTAGTGTGTAGCTTACCTACATGTCGGCACGATGGGAGCAGGCGTGCATCTGGCAAAGTATTTAATGTAGTGTGGCCACGGCCCACTAAGGTCCGTTGGATCGGGGCCAGGTGAGGTTTTATAGGGGGGGGTGTCACACATCAGGGCACCCCAAAACAGAGTGTCCCAGTAAGAGGGAATCAGGATGGCCCTAGATGGGTTTTGGTCCACTTAAACCTGAGGAATTGTCTGTTAGGAATATTCTTTATCAATGTAAGCTTATGTTGGTTGCTAGCTAGAATAATGAAAGCTGCATGTCTCTCCAAAAGGGGAGGGGGGTCACAGACAAGAATAAATTCCTCCTCATTCTTTACATATCTAAATGAAGACTTGGGGCAGGAGTGTGGACATAATGGAAAATAAAAAGAATGCTATATAAAACTCATGCCATTTGCCAATGATTTGTGCTTCGATAAAAATGAAAAAAATTCCATCAAATCAAGTAATTGTTGCTGTCAAAAACTTTGTAGGATTAAAAAAAAAATACATCTTCTGGATGACTGCAGTTAAAGGACATTAGCAGCATGGTTATTAGTCTTCTGAATAGACCTACAATATAATTTACTTGCTATTCATAATTGGAGTTAAATTTGTAGCTGTCGTCATGCTACAAGTCAGTTCTTTTTAGTGTTTGATCTATTATTATGTCATGTTTTACTAACAGTTATTAGGTTTCAAGGTTGAAAAATAGGCTATAAATGTGTGCTACCCTTTCAAGAGTCATCTGCAATTGTTCAGTGTTTTTTCAGTTGTATCTACTGTATTCCTCCTCAAAGGGAAAGTGCAATTTCAATGGCATTTTTGAAAGTATGTTCCAACATAATGTCCTTGAGGTGTTCTTATGTTAGCAAATATATGTTTTTACAACGTAATCTTTTGCCTTTGGCAACTGTTCTACAAGCCTGTACACCAAGATCTACAAGAAGTGTACACTAGCTAGTCTGGTCAATCACAGTAGTGCACAAACAATACTGTTGATCTCCTGACAATATCATCCACAGGCAACTCCCTCATATTGACTGCAATGATATTTTAAGCACTGTCTGGACATGCCACTGAATTGAATTAGAGCTTCATAGTGAACATTTCAAAATCACTGGGCCATTTTCATCAGGTACCAACTGATGGAGGTAGTGCAAAGTGCAGAGTACGATTTATAGCTAAAATATACAGCTGATTGCTCACACTCAAGGAGTAAGTCCACTTTCGATTGAATTTTTGAAACTGTATATTTTCTGTGGCAAAATGATGTCTTAAATGTGCGTTTTATGGAAGCAGATTTTAATATCAGCAGTCTGTTGCTGTTGGCAATGTACACTAAGTGCATACTTGGTATACGTTGCCAACAGCAACAGACTGCAGTGTTCTGTGCGTACAGGACTCTCTTCTTTTCTCAAAACATTGGAAACATCAGAGTTAGAGGTGGAAACATGTATATGAACCCCTCTGGAATGTCTTTTGGGTTTAGGGAGAAGAATTGAGGTAGCTGTGCAATGGCTGGAAGGAAGATCATTTCTGCTATGGCATTCAGAACAACCCCAAGGAATTGCATAGAATTAGAGAAAATTAGATAAGACTTATCCCAATTAATGACCCAGCCCAGTTCTTGTAATTTATCACATAGCTGTTCCTGTTGACTCTGTAGCTTGATTTAGGAATCAGCTGATATCAGCAAGTTGTCTACGTAGGGAATTTTTATGATGCCCTCCTTTCTGAAAGGATGTCACCTTCGTTAATATCCTTGGTGCTGACGAAATCTCAAAGGATAGGGATGTAAACTGTAAGTGTTGAATGGTCTGGTCTATCTGCTATACTTATGAATGGTTGTTGCTCTTGAAATTTGGGGGTGTGATAATATGCATCCTTCAGGTCTAGTGTAAACACGAAATAGTTTTTTCTCAAAAGAGGAGACGTGGAGGTAATCGACTCCATCTTGAATTTTTGATAGGTCATATATTCATTCAGAGGTTTCAAATGTATTATAATCCTTTTCTTCCCATTCAGCTTGAACACTGGGAAAACTGTGAAGTAAAATCCTTGTCCCCTTTCCTGTTCTGGCACAGGAATAATGACACTCTGCTCTACAAGAGATTTGATTGAATCCTGAATGGCAGACTGTATTTGGGGGGGGGGGGGATGTTTTGTTAGTGGCTATCTGTTCGGAGGAGTCCTCGGGAACTCTATCTGGTAACCCTGGGTAATTAGCTTAATTTACCACAGAGTTACCAATATCTCTTCCTAAGCATCTGCAAAGTTTTTTAATCTTTCCCCCAAAGATAGACCTGCTTGGTTGGGCTCCCTCTGACTACCGGGGTTGAACATGAAACCCCTGGATCTATCCCTTTGGAACCCCCAGGACTGACTCTTAGACATGGAACTGGCCTGTAACTTTTGGGAACGAAAATAACATTTTGATCTAAATTCTCTCTTTATAAAGGGGAAACCTTCTTTTCCGAAGCTCTCTCTAGGATGTCTACCAATTGAGACCCTAACAGATCTTTGCCATTCATTAGATGGGCGCATAATTTATTTTTACAAAGCTGTCCCCAGGCCAGGATTTTAGCCATAAATCTCATCTGCCAGCATTAGTGAGCACTGCTGCCTTAGCTTAAGCTCTTACTTCTTCTGTGTCTGGATCTAGTCCGTGGCATTCTGGATGAGGGTCATAGATGTTGTAATGTCTATCGGGGCCTCTTTGGAGATTAAGTCATTCAATTGGGTTAGCCATTGTCTAAGAGATCTGGCAACAGCTATGTTGGCTATCCCTGTTTTAATATATAGAGGTTTACCAACATCTTTTGAATAATGCCTCCACCTTTTTTATCCATTGGGTCTTTTAATGTGGCTGCATCTTCTAAGGGGATATCAGAACTTCTAAGCAATTTGGTGCCTCCCCCCTAAGAATCTTCTTCCTTAAGGGGGAAACTCTGTTTAAAGGATTTGGGGAAAAAGATCTTCCGGTTCCATCCAATGGGGGAGGTAAGGGGATATATTTATTCATTGGCTACAGATGCTCATTAAAGATTTTGGCGCCTAAAGATGTGGAGATCCTTACCAAATGTTAATAATTTACCCCCAAAATGTTTTTAACAAGCGTTACCCTCAATGGAGAAATCTATCTTCCCTTCCAATTTGATCTTCAGAGGCAGAAACACCATTCGACAAAATATGTATACTCGATTTCATCTTTGATGTACCTAAAAGAGCTGTATGTAAGGCAAAATGTTTCTTTTAACGAGAGTAATTTTTTACAGGGAAAAACAAACTCTCTTTCCAGGGTCAAAACATTTTACAGGATAAACTTATTTCTGACACTTCAGCAGACACCTTTGTTTTGACCAAGTTTTTTTGTGAGAATTGACTGCTTTTCTCCCTTTCAAAAATGTATCTTAAACCGGACCTTCACCATGATTTAATGAAAAGCCCAAACTCTTAAAAAACAATTCCTCAGCATCTAAAATTAATATATTTTACATGTTTAGTCACAAATTTATTATACTTTCCCCCACTGGGCTGCAACTCTGTTCGGGAATTTAGGATACGGGCGCCGCCATCTTGACTCAGAAGCATCACACTTACTGAGGAGAGGAGAGTGGGATAAGGTACAGGGGGGCGGGTTATAGCTGTGCTTTGCTCAGACAGAGCAGAGCTGGGGTCAGGGATAGGTCAGCAGTCCCAGAATGCAGAGCAGCACAGTCACTTCCTGTTTGCAGGCACTTCCTGTTTGCAGGCTGCCTGCAAAAATGGCAGCTTCCATAAGCCGCCATCTTGGATGTTTAAAGGCTTATAAAATGCAGTAGATGCAGGTAGGATGATTTTTAATGTGAGCAATCTGTATGTACAGGGTGTGGGAAACATATAAGATAGACTCTTATTTAGAGTGAAGGTCCGCTTTAATAAGTCACTTCATTCAGTTAGTGCAGGTAATCTGGTGGGAGTAATGCCATTTCACCAGCCAGTGGCAGCATGGTGGCCTCTCTACCCAAGGTACTGATACCGGCATAGGTTTGGTTTCACTTTAAAGGATGTAAAGGTAAATTATTCTTTCACAATTGTCTGCTCACATCAACCTGCTCTATTCATTTAAATGGAAGGGGCGTGTTGAGGACTAGTCACCATGACTGACGCAAGAGGACAGCCATTGAACTCCGGGCTAAGATCAAACGATCAGGTGAATCGGCTGCACGGGGCTATAAGCTAGTATCTGTTATATTTAATTATTAAAGTTCCGGTCCAGGCAAAAAAAATCAGCATATCTGCGGCTGGTGGACTCGCCAACACCCATCCATGCAGATACACTGTGTGCAAGAGCATGCTGCAGACTGCCAGGGATACTGCCCTATATTCCAGGGCTCTGTTTGAAATAGGGCTGTATGCCATCATTAGTTTGCTCGAATACACACTGATCAGACAAAAACTTGCGTACATGTCCTATGTCACATACCGGGTGGAGCGGACTAGGATGTGGATCCGCTTTGACTGTGGAACTGATGGCGAGTGCCGTGTCAGGGGAGTGGAGTCTAAGAGGCCACCGGTATTCACCAGAGCCCACCGCAAGGCAGGTTGGTCTTGTAGTGGCGAGTGACCCACAGGTCGCTACCCCCCAACAGCGGCCCAGTTCCACAGTTAGCAGAGGTTCAGCGTGATGCACAGGGGCAGGCAAAAGACATAGTGATTACAGGTAGGGGTCAGAGCTGGCAGCACAGGTTCATGGTAAAGGTGATTAGCCAAGGTCGGGGCACGCAGCAAAGGTTCAGAGTCGGGGACAGGCAGAGGTCAGTACACGGGTAAGCAATCCAAAAGCAACTTATTTACAACTGGCATGGAAAGACCAAGATCCAGCACTGATGGAAAGGAAATGCCCCTTTAAATAGGGGAAGTGGATGCCGGATTGGATGACCAGACACCAATCAGTGGTGTACAGGCCCTTTAAATTTCAGGAATCCGGTGCGCGCTCCCTCTAATGGACGGAGACGTGCGCTCACCTGACCATGCGAGGAGGAAGCATGGGGGGAAGAGAGACGGCTGGGAGCAGCCATGGAGGTGAGGGAAGTGCTGTGAGATGGATGACGGCTGGATGCAGCCATGGAGGTAAGTGAAGTGCTGCGAGATGGGTGCGCAGCGCTCGCCCTAACAGTACCCCCCACCTTGGGTCTCCCCCTCTTCTTGGGACCAAGAAAATCTGAGATGAGACTGCAGTCCAGAATGTTCTCTTCGGGTTCCCAAGATCTTTCTTCAGATCCACAGCCTTCTCAGTCGACTAAAAAATATCTTTTACCTCTGGAGAGATTAGAGGCCAGAATTTCTTTCACCGTAAAGGCATCCTCGGTACCAGAGATTGGAGCAGGCACCAAGGTTTTAGGAGAGAACCGATTGACAATTGCTGGCTTCAACAGAGAGACGTGGAAGGAGTTGGGGATTTGCAGCGATGTGGGTAGGTGAAGCTTATAGCAAACTGGATTGATCTATTGTTCACATATGAAAAGATATAAAATATTTTCATCAACACCGCGCTGTATTTAAACAAGTTAATCCACTTCTGTTAGAATATATCTGCTATAATGGATATGATAAAAAATTCACGCTGGAGTGGTTAAGACTTTGTTGGATCAGTCTATCTTTGTATCAAATGTTATTCTCTATAAGTGAATCACCACATAACTCCGCGGAAGATAATTAAAAGTTCCTTTTGCCAAAGCGTGTCCACCTCAGATGTGACTTAAAATCAGACTTTTGTGCACACTTCCATCACCATATCTTAAATACACGTACCAGATTGCCAATCAATCGCTTGCAATATGATTAGGGTCCTCTTTAAGATGTTACAACTTGTTTGTGTTATTCCAGACCAATTGTAAAATATACTGGGAATGTGTTATAATAATTGTATCCTCCTTATTTATCCAAAGTTGTTTAAGAATCCGCCTTTCCAAATATATAATCTCAGGGATAAAGATAAAAGCACATAGCATAATACCCTTTTAAAATTTCAAAGCACCTGCTAGTTTTTATTAGGCTTACCAGCATTCACAGAATAAAACGCATTCAAAAACTCAGGATTCAAATAGTAATACAGAGCGCTTGTGAAGACCTCTTATGCTTTCACCCACGTTACTCCTCTGTGTGATTTGAATCAAGCATGCAGCTGCGTGTCTCCTCACCGCCTCCTCGGCCGCCGGACAGCGGGAGCGCTCGCTGCCTTCTCTCCTCAGTAGCTACGTTGTATCTCTTCACAGTGCAAGCCCCGCCCAACGCGTTTCGTCGTCGCTGGACAACTTAATCATGAGCTGACAGGCACTGTGAAGCATTTGGATTTAAAGGAAGTAGCGGTCATGTGGTTTGGGGAATTAACCCTTTCAATAACCTTATCTTACTCATTTCTTTTCTTTAACAGGGCTACAATTTTTACCCTAAGATGAAAAATCCAATGATAAACAAAATTATGGAGAGAAGTTTTAAAAGGATAGTGTTGTGGTCCAGTATATGTTTCTCTGTCATGTTACTTATTATCCTGATTTTTAATATAATTTTTTAGATATATAGTACTAATTAATGTATAAATAATTGTCTTTTAGGTAGGTTTTGCTATAAATATAAATATAATTATGGTTATTATTTTATGATTGAGGGTATATTTTAGGTATGCATTAATGTATATAAAAAAAATGATAAAGTTTTCTATGTGCATAAAGTAAAAGTGAACAAGTTTTTTATGTGCATAAATCATGATAAGCAGTGATGTATATATAGGTATGCGCTAAGTTTCATTGTTTAATTTGGATTGGTCATTTTGAGATGTAATGAGGGTGTTTTAGCTTGTGAAGACCCCCTGTGTTTTCTAAATATACAAATGAGAATTAGTTATACATAAAATATTATAAATATTTTTTAGGTAATTGTTTTGCCCACATATTAAGCTAAAATTTATGTCTAAGCGTAAGTATTTTCATCTTAGGGTAAAAATTGTAGCCCTGTTAAAGAAAAGAAATGAGTAAGATAAGGTTATTGAAAGGGTTAATTCCCCAAACCACATGACCGCTACTTCCTTTAAATCCAAATGCTTCACAGTGCCTGTCAGCTCATGATTAAGTTGTCCAGCGACGACGAAACGCGTTGGGCGGGGCTTGCACTGTGAAGAGATACAACGTAGCTACTGAGGAGAGAAGGCAGTGAGCGCTCCCGCTGTCCGGCGGCCGAGGAGGCGGTGAGGAGACACGCAGCTGCATGCTTGATTCAAATCACACAGAGGAGTAACGTGGGTGAAAGCATAAGAGGTCTTCACAAGCGCTCTGTATTACTATTTGAATCCTGAGTTTTTGAATGCGTTTTATTCTGTGAATGCTGGTAAGCCTAATAAAAACTAGCAGGTGCTTTGAAATTTTAAAAGGGTATTATGCTATGTGCTTTTATCTTTATCCCTGAGATTATATATTTGGAAAGGCGGATTCTTAAACAACTTTGGATAAATAAGGAGGATACAATTATTATAACACATTCCCAGTATATTTTACAATTGGTCTGGAATAACACAAACAAGTTGTAACATCTTAAAGAGGACCCTAATCATATTGCAAGCGATTGATTGGCAATCTGGTACGTGTATTTAAGATATGGTGATGGAAGTGTGCACAAAAGTCTGATTTTAAGTCACATCTGAGGTGGACACGCTTTGGCAAAAGGAACTTTTAATTATCTTCCGCGGAGTTATGTGGTGATTCACTTATAGAGAATAACATGGATTGATCTATTGTTTGATCGTATATGGACCCAGGTAACGGGGGCCCAGTTTGTAGCTAGGAATTCGAAAGCGGATGTATTTCGCTGACAGCCACACCTTATCTCCTGGAGAATAGACAGGCGGAGCCCTTCTCCTCTTATCAGCACTAACTTTCATACGGGCGGAAGCTTGACAAAGGGCACGTTGGGTCTCTTGCCAGATGGTAGAGAAATCCTGTGTGATGTCATCCACGGCGGGTACTCCAGAGGACGTGAACAAGGGCAGAGGCGGAAGAAGATGCCGACCGTATACCACCAAGAACGGGGACTTCCTCGTAGACTCAGAATCTTTGAAATTATACGAGAATTCCGCCCAGGGCAGAAGATCGACCCAATCGTCTTGACGGGCAGAAACTAAATGGCGAAGATAATGCCAAAGAATCTGGTTAACTCTTTCCACCTGGCTGTTTGACTGGGGGTGATAAGAGGAGGAAAAGTCCAGTCTAATTTTCATTTGTTTACAAAGGGCTCTCCAGAGTTTGTAGTGCGCAGGCGCAAGATCGTAAGGATTTTCGTCTGGACGAATATTTATTGAAAAAGGGAAACAGAATTGAACGGGAAACGTAAAGGATTTGTTGGAGGATACGATGGGAAAAGGGCAAAAACGAAAGCCTACGTTGTAACATGTGAAAATGAAATGGAAAAGTCACGCTGGAAAATGACATCCTCGTATTCGTAATCTGCCGTACGAACGGACGGAAACTTTACAGAAGGTTTTCAATGCATGCATAGAATCGCTTGCACACTCATACGAGAACGGAAACATTTCACAAAAAAAACAGATCGGCACTAAAACGGAAGTTTTTTTTGTCTCTCTGAATCGAGCCTAATGTGTGTAGGAAGCCCATGAAGCTGAAATATATGCATCAGGAAGTATTTCGCCAACTGAGGAGCCGATGGGAGACCAGGCAAGGGTACAAAATGCGCCATCTTAGAAAACCTATCCACTACCACCCAAATAACAGTATTGCCATACGAAGAAGGGAGGTCAGTGATAAAGTCCATAGCAATGTGTGTCCATAGGATATCTGGAATAGGCAGAGGAAGGAGTAGGCCAGCAGGTCTTTGGCGAGGAGTCTTGTCACGGGCACAGATGGTACAGGCCTGAATGAATTCCGTCACGTCCTTCTCGAAAGCAGGCCACCAATAATACCTGGAAATTATAGAACAAGATTTTCTGATACCAGCGTGGTCTTTCCAGGCGAAGCCTGAACTAGTGAAGGAGCAGAGTGGACAAGGCATTCAGGCGGGATAATATGTTGTGGAAAGTATTCAGCATCAGAGATGTCCGACGAACGAGAAAGGGCATCCACCCTGATGTTCTTGGCAGCTGGGCGAAAGTAGATTTGGAAGTTGAAGCGGGCGAAAAACGACGACCAATGAGCTTGTCGAGGGTTCAGTCGCTGGGCAGTTTCTAAGTAGAGATGTCTCCACTCCTCTAAGGCCAACTTGATGGCGAGTAGCTCCCGATCACCAATGGAGTAATTCCTCTCTGCCGGAGAAAATGTCTTCGAAAAGAATCCGCAGGTGAGAATTCTGCCAGTAGGAGATTTTTGTGTGAGCACAGCTCCCGCTCCAATGGAGGAGGCATCTACTTCAAGGGCAAAGGGTCTGGCTGGATCAGGCCTAGACAACACCGGAGCGGAGGAGAAGGCCGTTTTTAGTGAAATAATGGCCCCTTCTGCCTGAGGGGGTCAAGACTTAGAATTGGCGTTCTTCTTCGTGAGAGCCACAATGGGCGCGACCACAGTAGAAAAGTGAGGAATAAACTGTCGATAGTAATTGGCAAATCCCAAGAAACACTGACTAGCCCGAAGGCCGGAAGGACGTGGCCAATTCAAAACTGCTTTCAATTTGCTGGGGTCCATCTGGAGACCTCAAGCAGAAACTATGTACCCTAGAAAAGGTAAGGTGGTACGGTCAAAAAGGCACTTCTCCATCTTGGCGTACAGGCGGTGTTGGCGAAGGTGAGACAGGACTTGCCGGACGTGACGGTGATGTTCCTCCAAATTGGACGAAAAGATGAGTATATCATCCAAATATATGACTACACAGGAGTAGAGCAAGTCCTGGAAAATGTCATTCACGTATTCTTGGAAAACAGCGGGTAAATTGCAGAGTCCAAAGGGCATCACTAGGTATTCGAAGTGGCCATCGCGGGTATTGAATGCGGTCTTCCATTCATCGCCCTCGCGTATACATATCAGATTATAGGCCCCCCTCAGGTCTAGTTTGGTAAAGACTTTAGCCCCACACAGTCGGTCAAACAATTCAGCCATCAAGGGTAAGGGGTAACGATTATTTATGGTAATCTTGTTGAGGCCACGATAATCGATACAGGGGCATAGAGAGCCGTCTTTTTTGGCCACAAAGAAGAAACCCACGCCTGCTGGAGAGGAAGACTTCCGTATGAACCCTCTTTGAAGGTTTTCTTGAATATACTCCGACATGACCGGTGTCTCCGGAGCCGAGAGGGGGTAAATTCAGCCACGAGGTGGAGTGGTACCCGGCAAGATGTCGATAGGGCAATCGTAAGGGCAATGAGGCTTGTTTTTTGCAGAACACATCAGAAAAGACCTGGTAGATCGCAGGCAGGCCAGGTAGAGAGATAGAAGCAGGACTAGGTCGGACAGGAACGGACTTCAAACACCTCTTAAAACAAGCTGTACCCCAAGTATTGATTTCACCGGTGTTCCAGTCAAGAGTGGGATCATGACGCTGAAGCCAGGGTAGGCCGAGTAGAATCTGAGAGGTGCAATTTGGGAGGACGTAAAACTCAAGACTCTTTTGATGGAACAGTCCAATCTTTAAAAGGAGGGGAACGGTGCGATAACGCACGGTACAGTCAAGCCTGTCACCATTGACTGAGGCGATAAATAAGGGCTTGGCGAGGCGGTTCACGGAGATATTATATCTATTAATCAAGGAGGCCTCTATAAAGTTTCCTGCGGAGGCCGAGTCCAAGAAGGCAGTCAAATTCAAAGAGGTGATAGGTGCGATGGTAAGTTGCACAGGAACCGTGAGACGTGGAGAGGAAGCACATACACCCAGGGACACCTCTCCCACATCCACTAGGTGCGCCCGTTTCCCTGACGTAGGGGGCGAATAGGACAGTCTTTCAAAAAATGCTCAGAGCTGGCACAATAAAAGCAAAGGTTCTCGTTCCTTCTACGAGTTCTCTCTAGCTGGGTCAAGTAAGATCGGTCGACCTGCATGGCCTCTTCACTGGAAGGCACATGCGCGGACAAAGGGTGTTGAAACACGGGAGCCAGACGGAATGCCCTCCTAGGGCACTGAGAGTCTCTATCCTGGCGGAGTTCCTCACGCCTTTCAGTAAAGTGCACATCAATGTGTGTAGCCAAATGGATGAGGTCAATAAGAGATGAAGGCAAATCGCGTGCAGCTAGAGCGTCTTTAATTTTGCTGAAAAGTCCCTTCTTAAAGCAGGCACACAAGGCCTCATTATTCCAAGACAGCTCGGATGCTAGAGTACGGAACCGAATGGCGTATTCCCCAACAGACGACTTGCCCTGGACCAAATTCAAAAGGGCCGATTCAGCAGATGAAGCCCAGGCTGGTTCTTCAAAGACCTGGCGAAACTCTGAGACAAAGGTGGGGATGTTGGAAGAGACTGGGTCATTGCGATCCCACAAGGGAGTGGCCCAGGCCAAGGCCTTTCCAGAAAGCAAACTAATGACAAAGGCCACCTTAGCTCGTTCAGTGGGGAATTGATCCGACAACATCTCCAAATGCAAGGAACACTGAGCAAGGAAACCTCGGCATAACTTGGCATCTCCGTCAAATTTAGCCAGCAAGGAGAGACGGATTCTAGCTGTAGATGCTACAGGAGTCTGTGGCGGCAAAGCTTGGGCCGGTGGTGGTACTTGCTGTTGCTGAATCGATAGTAACTGCTGCATCATAGCCAAGAGCTGATTAATTTGGCGGGACTGCATAGCCACAATAGCAGGCAATTCAGTGGCATCAGGCAACGGCACCTCAGCGAGATCCATGGCCGTATCTTACTGTCACAGACCGGGTGGAGCGGACTAGGATGTGGATCTGCTTTGACTGTGGAACTGATGGCGAGTGCCTTTTAAGGGGAGTGGAGTCTAAGAGGCCACCAGTATTCACCAGAGCCCACTGCAAAGCAGGTTGGTCTTGTAGCGGCGACCCCGTTAGCCGAGGTTCAGCATGGTGCACAGGGGCAGGCAAAAGACGTAGTAAGTACAGGTAGGGGTCAGAGCTGGCAGCACAGGTTCATGGTAAAGGTGACTAGCCAAGGTCGGGGCACGCAGCAAAGGTTCAGAGTCGGGGACAGGCAGAGGTCAGTACACGGGTGAGCAATCCAAAAGCAACTTATTTACAACTGGCATGGAAAGACCAAGATCCGGCACTGATGGAAAGGAAATGCCCCTTTAAATAGGGGAAGTGGATGCAGGATTGGATGACCAGATACCAATCAGGGGTGTACAGGCCCTTAAAATCTCAGGAATGCGGTGCTCCCTCTAGTGGACCGAGACGTGCGCGCACCTGACCATGCGAGGAGGAAGCATGGGGGGAAGGGAGATGGCTGGGAGCAGCCATGGAGGTGAGGGAAGTGCTGTGAGATGGATGATGGCTGGATGCAGCCATGGAGGTAAGGGAAGTGTTGCGAGATGGGCGCGCAGCGCTCGCCCTAACACCAACACCCTAGGAATGCCACCGGCTTATCCCAGTGGGAGGGGGGGTCACACAGCAGGGCACAGACCAAAACCTGTGATAGAGAAAAGGATGTAAATGTGGAATATTCTTTCACTGTTAAAATACATAATTCTATTGAAGGAGACCTCTACTATTGGATGAAAGTCCAGGCAATAGCAACAATAAGACAGCAAGTATTAAAATAAGGCTCTGATGCCTGTTTCATGTGCCTCAACTTAATGTCCTGCAGTGCTGGATAGAAGCTGTAACAAGGCTTTCCAAGTTTGCACCTTCTTTCCATTCCAATCCTTTCTGCTTTGTGTATGGAGCACTAGTGGGCACTTTCCATCCTGTGCAGCCTATGACCCTGACTCTAGCAACCCCTGCATATTGCAGTGGCATCCTGGACAAGAAACATGGCCACAACATTCTGCAGTATCAAGAAGAACATTATTTTTTGCTTTTTATTAATAGGGGGCCCACTATGAATTTTATATGGGACCTGATAAAACCAATGTTTGCCTCTGGCTACAGCAGAGCAGGTGCATGATTAGCCATGGGGGTCATTCCAATTATTAGGTGAAGCCGGTGTGCATTGCTGTGGGGATTGCAACCTGCTTCCTGCCGAGTTTTTCAGCCTTAAGACACAAAAAAGTGCAATAAAATGTTTGTATTTTGTGTATTTTTGTGTTTTTGCCAAAAAATTACCTGTACCTGTGATAGCGCTTTTTTCAGGTTAGGTACATTTGTTTTAAGTTTGGAAACAACAGCACCTTATGGGCTATGCAGAACAATTTAGCAAAATTGGAAATGCTCCTTTTCCTTAAAGGGGATGGGGGGAGTTAGGGTATGCCTGGAGAGGGACTAATTCAAAAGTTAAAGTTTTTTTCCCCTATCTACTTCCTCTTTCAAATGCAGTTTATTTGTTGGCTAATTGTGACTTTTGCCATTATCTACAGAAAAATGTAGTTTGTATTATTTTTTTTCTCCTTTGAATGCAAAAAACTGAACTGGGCAAATTTGACCTGGCCTATATTCTGTTTCAACTGAGCCAATCAAATTTGCAGCATTTGAGTTGAATTTAACTTTGACCTGACTGCTAACCCCAATACTAGCAATAATGATTGTTTCACTCACTGGACTAGTTTGGTTAGCAACATAAGACTGGACTAAGGTTAAAAAATGGCCATGTTTATTTGTTTGTTATAGTACAAAGGCTGCAGTCTCTACACACCTTCCTTCAGAATATCTCAGACAGAAGCTATGGCAGCAATTCAGCTGCTTAGAGACTACCTGCAGTCCAGAGATAATAACCATCTTATTGCTTCCCAATAATCCTGCCACAAAACATTTTCCTTGAACAACGTCACTGAAACCTGCTGCTCTCTGATTTTGTTGTTTTTCATATTGCTTTGTTTGCTCCGATTCCTCGCAGCATTGTTATCTGGCACTTGGACCTTGTCAGTAATTGTGTTGTGCAGAACCACATGACTACAATAAGATAATAATTTAGGTTGTAGACATATTTTTTGTCATTAGTGTTACCACAAAGAAAAAAACACAGAAATAAAAAAGAAGTTGAATGCTATTGTAATCCAAGGCTAGTCTTCACATTTCCATGTAAATTTCCGTTATCCTTTACAGCTGATTTCTTAGCACTGTTCTCTACCTTCAGTCCACTCATTGTCTTTCTAATATTGCAAGCATAGGATTCACAGTCCTATTAATCTTTTCCAAATCAACTGTGACTTATGGTACATAAAGAATTGTGATAGCTTTATTCTAAGTCTTGTCATAACCTGCATAAGAGAATGCTAGGAATAAAAAGACAAAAGCGAATAAAGAAAGCAAAGGGTAGTACAGTACAGGAAACATATACATAGTAATAACTGGACTCCCACACAAACTCTTTTTTTCTTTATTGTTCCATGTAGGTTTGCTGAGTGTGTCATGAAAATTAGAGGTAATAAAATCTAGGGGTGCAGTTCTCTTCAAATAGGGCACTGTGCAAAGCAACTTCACTCTGCAGCACATAATCCTTAAAGGGGAGCAAAACCCACCTGGGACCGCAATGGAATCTAAAAGGTTCCAGTTAGGTCCGGATAAAGTGTGGTGGAATCATCTGGGCACAAAATCTGGTGATGGCTCCAGATACAGTATTTTTTTTCCTTTAAAATAATAGTCCAGCCAAGTAACTGATTGGTGGTTGTCTGGCACCTGCCTACTTACTGGGATGTCAGATCGAGTTCTTTGTGCCACCCTTGTGTGGGTGCGTGCTGCTCGGGAACTCTGCTGCTTTGCCATTCTGGGTGGGGGGTAGTGTAATCGCCCAGCTGGTCCAGCAGAAAACAGTTGCCTGCTCTGAGCAGCCAGTGGCTGTGCTTGGTGGCTTATGTGCAGTGATCGGCTGACGATCAACAGCTCTGCACCCACCCTTCACCCTAGCATTGCAGATGGTGGCTTTCCTGCTCTAGACTCTCTGTCGTGGCCTTTGGTGGCTTTGGCTGCGGGGTTTGCAAAAACAAAAAACGCTTGCCCAGGTGTGGGTGGGTGGGGGGCACTGCCGCGGATAGCTTTGTTGACGACCCTACAGATCGTCAGACCAAAGACTCAAAAGCCTCCTAGACCAGACCATAACCCAAAGGCTGGTGGATTCCCCCTTTGCAGGGCAAGTGGTGGAGGCCCCGGGGCATACACCTCTTGCACCCCCCCTCATAATCCGACCTTGGTTCCAGCTGGTTGAAACCAACTTGGGGCGCTGGTACTCACCTTTCCCCACTCCAGCGATGCATTCATTCAGAGCCATTTGCCTTTCAGCAAATGGCTCTGATTGTTTTCAATGGAGATTGGCGGTGGCCACTTCCCCATCATCTTTGGGTAGTGTGCAGATAGGCTGGGGCGGGAGCATTCATGGCGCGCTCGTTCTCTATTGAAATCAGTGAGAGTCCTTGCACAAGAATGTAAACAAAGGAAAGGGCTCTGATTGGACGAGTACCCATGCATGTGTCATTGGACCGAGGAGAGGTTTTACTGGGAGAACTGGGGGGTTTCACACAGCAGGCATCCCAATTCAGGAGGCCCCAGGGGCACGGAACAGAACCCGGAAATGTCAAAATCTGGATTTTGTTCCGCTTTGAACTAGGTATCGGGATGCAGTCACTATTTGTAGAGAAAAAAATAAACCGTAGCTGGGGTGGACATCATCATATTCAACAAATCCTACTTTTTCCTAGGTGTAAAACATTTAAAACTGTCACTTATAGTATTTTCCTTCCCTGAAAGAAAAATGCACTATGTACACACACTGTGTGCATTTGATATTTTTTTCTCTGAGGATTTGTTGTTGTATTGATCTCCAAATACTGAAAAGGAAGATAGGAAGAAATATGATCCAAAGAAAGTGACAAAGATTGATCTGCCCATAAGTCAAAGGTTTCAGGTAAGTGTGATTGTTTTTTGTGACAGAAGAATGTGAATTAGGAAATACTGTATTGTGTATGTGTGTGTTTTTTTTATTATAGATTATACAGTAGTTTGCTACATTTATGTAACTGTACATGTCATAGTGTGTTTGCATAAAAGGTTTATATTCTATTAAGATTTTAGGATTCGCATTTGTGCATTTTAAACTAGCCAGAGTAGAATATTTAACGCAGTGAGCCTGATTTATGAAGCTTCAGCACCACTCAGTGCCACGTTTTTTTGGTTTCACTGGCACTCAGAAACCAAAAACAGACTGCGAATGTTCAAGCACCAGCTAGCGTCTATGGGCCATAGCATCATTTTTGTGGCAATAGCTCCAGAGCGCCGGCAGTATACGTTGAGCCCTGTGTGATGATGAATCGGTCACTACATGTCGCTGTTAGAGTCGCTCACCAGATTAGCTTTGATAAATGTGGTATTGCGTACAGCGTCCGGCTGCCACCGTCCGCTACCTGTCATTACATGTCGCTGCCAGTTGTTACCTGGCACTATGGCTTGATGAATAATCCCTTTAACATTTTTCGTGGCTGAGGAATCAGTGTGCAACTATTATTTTTGAGTGTAATGAACATGTACTCTCTGCTTGCTCCGAGCCTATTTATTTTTTATGTTTGTTGCCTGGACAGTTAATGTGGATGTACAGTGATATCACACTCCCTCCCCAGCCCTAACTTAATACCCTGGCACTGAGAGGCAGCACGGGGGGGGGGGGGGGGGTACAATAAAAGAAAATAATTGCTAATCCGTGTCGTATCCTGGCGATTCCAGCATTGGCACATCATTTTTTAGGAGGCTGCATAGAACTGAATCCCCTGCTCTGCGCACAGCTTCTGCCCACCTGTTCACTTGACGGGGGCATGCACAGAAAGGGGGATGCCACTATGTATAGCCTATTAAAGAGAAGTAAGAGAATATATGTATAGATATGCACAGCCTTAAAATACTAATTGGAAATGATAGGTGCTGGCTGTGGGGATGAATTAATCCAGAAAAAAACCCATAATCAGCCGCACTCAGAAAAAAATCACATGTAAATGAACACATTTATTTTAATCAAATGAGCAGCTAACACACACAACATACACAGACAAAGGCCCTTATTCATCAAGCGATAGCGCCAGGTAGTGTCTGACGAGCGCCAGGTAGCGGCAGCTAACGGCGACTACCGACTCAAGTACGCCCGGCGGCGGTCACAATGACGCATTTATCAAGCTAAATGAGGCTAGCGCCGGCGAGAGCGACGGCTAGCGCGGCATTCATCATGAAGCCGGCTGGCCCGAACAGCGCCGCTGCAAATTCCTTCACAGCGACACGTATTACCTGGCGCTACCTGCCGCTCTCCCATACATTTCAATGGCAGACGCTGCAATGATTGTTTTTAGTGGTTTTGGGGTTTTTTTATTTGGTACAAAATTCAACACATGTTTATATTGATATGTTTTAAGAATCTTGCTGGTTATTTATATGTATTAGATTTTTTTTTTATTTTTCACAATGTAATGTTGTGAGTGACATGGGAATTGCATCTCCTCCACCCAAACTCATTGGCCTCAAAAGCGCTGGTTTTCCACACAAACGGGGCTTGTAAAGCTATTTTGTAGCCTGTCAGGTTGGGCGGTCACGTTCGCTCTTAGAAATTGTCAGCGCCCAAGCTATTCGGCAGCCCTGTCCTTGATGAATCTGTGTTGGTCAGTGTTTGTGCAGTCGCTGTTTGAATTCGCTATGTGGCGGCGCGAGCGTCGCTGTGCCTCGCTGCGCTGCGTTGTGCGGCGCTGTGCTGTTCATACATGTGCCCTTCTGCCATTTGCAAGGAATTCACTTCCCGCGACCCCAGTCGTTGTTAATGAATACACTGTAGTTGTGAGCGTGCCTGGCCACATATTGCAGGATTAACATTCAGTCGTACCAGCTCATAACAACCCGTTATGCATTCTCATGTGTGCCACATTTTCAGGTAGTTGTCTAGTTAGATTGTGTGATGAGTTTGTGAAGCAATAAGATCTGTATATTTAAGCACAACGGTGTATGCTTTAGAAGGACCGATGCATTACAGTATGTAGAATCCCATGCTAAATCAAGCTAATAATTCGTTGCGCCTTTGGCCCTAGCTTGTTTTGCAGCGTCCTTTTAATGTTTTTCCGCCACTTAGCGTGCAGATAGCTGATATTAGCTTGTCCCTGTTGCGCGCATGTTTGTTTTTGAATTTTGAAGCACAGTTGCTTGCGTCATATCCGGTTCCGGGATCCTCCTTTGCGTTTCAACGCCACCTTAAGGTAAAAATGTCTAGCGCTTATGCCAATAGCTTGTTTTGCAGCGTCATTTTAATGTTTTTCCGCCACTTAGCTTGCACATAGCTGATATTAGCTTGTCCCTGCTGCGCGCATGTTTGTGTTTGAATTTTGAAGCACAGTTGCTAGCGTCATATCCGGTTCCGGGATCCTCCTTTGCGTTTCAACGCCACCTTAAGGTAAAAATGTCTAGCGCTTATGCCAATAGCTTGTTTTGCAGCGTCATTTTAATGTTTTTCCGCCACTTAGCTTGCACATAGCTGATATTAGCTTGTCCCTGCTGCGCGCATGTTTGTGTTTGAATTTTGAAGCACAGTTGCTAGCGTCATATCCGGTTCCGGGATCCTCCTTTGCGTTTCAACGCCACCTTAAGGTAAAACTGTCTTGCGCTTATGCCACTAGCTTGGTTTCAAGCGTCATTTTAGTTTTTCCGCCACTTAGCTTGCACATAGCTGAGAATAGCTTGTTGCTGGGGCGCGGTGCGTATTTTTGTTTTTTTTTTTTTTGGTCTAATGTCGCTAGCGTCATTTCCGGTTCCTGTTTCCTCCTTAGCGTTTCCAATATGGCTCCAAAACGCCGAGTAATGCGCCTCCCCAGCTCCTCCTCAGATTCGGGACCCACCACCCCTCCCCCACATCCCCCACCTACCTCACCTTCCCCAAATCCCACCCCTCCCACCCATTCCCCTCCTGGGCCCAGGAAACAAAGGCGCACCCGGGTGGATAGCCGTGTAAATGGCCAGGTTGTGAAAGTGAGTATTTTAGTTATGTATTTTTAGCTTTAAAATTGATAAACACACAGGGGGGATAGGGGCAGAATTTGTATTGTTTTTAGGCCAAAATTTAACACTCCACATGGGGCATCCCCATTGTGGATGTCCTGCTTGGATGCCCCCCCCCCCCTGGAGGGCCCTAAAAATTACCTCTGCCCCGTCCCATCTGTGCATGCGTGAGTTGCGGATGCCTATTGCGCTTACCTCTAGCAGGGTGTACCCCTGCGCCATACATATTTTCATTTTGTGTGCAGGCGCACTCCCTGTTAGAGTCAAACGCCACATGCGTACTTTGCCGTGCAGACACAGCTGAGCTTGTATGCACCTCCCAAGGGCCTTGGATGCGCATACCACACCGGCGTGGACCGCTGTGTTTGGCTTGCGGAGTGACGTGGGAGTGTCCTCAGCGGTGTATTTGGGGCCTTCCAAGGGGGTTGCAGACAGTGGCCCACCCACAATAGTTGTGGCCCACAAAAGTGCACCCAAACCCAGAATAATGTAAATCCTGGGTGTGGGTCCACTTTGATCTTGTCTCTGTATAACTGTTTATGACATTGTTCTGAGGTCATGTATTTAATTTTTTTTTTATTTTTTTTCATAGGACTTCTGCCTGGCCGAATACGACTATGCCCGAGGAGCTAAAAAACGCCTTGCCATGGAGGTGAAGGCCACTGTGTCCCGGCGCTTCCAGACCGACCTGACCATCCGGGCCATCCAGCAAAAATGGTCTGATTTCAAGCGCCGGGACCCAGAAGGCGTGTACCGCCTATATGATGCCTACGCATCAGGTAAGTTAAAGCTTATGTTCTTTTTTGCCTTTGTGCAGAATCATCTGCTAAGCTGTGTCCTTTTTTGCTCTTTATATTAATTATTTGCTTTCACCCCCTCCACACAGATAAGCGTCCTCCCCTGGGGAAACGTGGGAAGGGATTCCTCCCCCGAACCAGGCAGGCGGACTCGGGGGAGTCATCGGGGGAGGGTCCCTCCCGCGGGTCCTATTTAGAGGACCCAGGGGAGGAAGGGGATGACGCCCCAGAGGAGTGTGCTGCTGGGGGGCAGGCTGGATCAAGCCTCAGCTCCTCACACTCTGAGTCTGAGGACTCTCACCAGGCAAGGGGCCACTCTCAAGCAGGGAGTGAGAGGGAGGAGGGTGGCCCTTTGCCTGGTGGATCTTCTGAGCAGAGTGTGAGGAGCCGAGGCTCCCCGCCTCCTCCTCAGAGCCCTCCCTGGGCTTCAAGTGGCGCTTCATCCCCTGGTGAGTTTACATGTTTTAATTGTTAGTCTGTGACAGGTTTCATCTGACCATTTGTGCTTAGCCCTTGCCATTCCTCTGTAATTTGCAGGGCATCATATAGGCGGCACCTCCATGGAATTTTGGCGTCAAATCCTCCTCGGGCATAGTCGTGGTAAGTGTATGTTGTTAGCCAGCTCATTTTGGAATTTATGTCATTCCTTAAAGTGGACACACAAACATTGATGATATTGCTTGGATTCTGGCGCCTTCCCTGCCCAATCACATCCCTCACCCAGGGCCACCCCCCAACCAAACACCACAAACTACTTCCCTCTTTGGGGGTGGCAGAAGCCATTGTCCCTGCCTCCTGTGTGGCACTCGAGATGTGTGTGCGCCTGCGCTCTGTTTCATACTGGCATGCGCGTGCGCACACACTGGAGGAGTGATGTGCGGAAGGCAGGGGCGGTGGCGGACTAAAATTGTGTTGCTCTGCCAAAGTAGACTAAAACACTGAATATTCACAATCCTGGGTCTTGGACCACTTTTAACAGACACGTTTCCTGGTCCATTGTCTCAGCTGGTTTGCTAATGTACATTAACATCACAAACCACACTACAGTGCTAGCCAACTGGCAAGCACCCCTATGTTTCTGGCCACACCATGATGTGTGCTAGCAATAGTTAATTTACGTGAAGTAGTTAGGGCAAACACATGTTGCACACTGGTAACATTAGCCATTAAATTGTTAATGAGTCATTTACATTGCAATGTAAAGGTTAGTGCCAGATTTTCATAATGGATACATGTGGCAACCATAAACACTTCACATTAACTAATGGACCAGGAATATAGCAAATATCGTTTAACATGTATGTAAACAAGTTTTTTTTTTTGGAGGTAAGACTCAATAACCAGATTGATGACAAATCTTCGGGTGTCATAGCTCCACTAAATGTTGTTTTGTATTTTGTTTTTTTATGGACAGATGTCGCTACGCAGACGGAGGCAGAATTCCTCCTCCCCACACCAGCTCCAGGGACGGCCAGCAGCATGGGCCACCGCCACAGCTGCGATGGTGAGTACATCCAAATTCATATGGGTAAATACTTTTGAAACATTTCTCGTCTAGTTACATTTGTAGTAATTTTTAATTTACCAATGTGTGAATTTCACACACATCTAGGTTAAATGTGTTTGTACAATAATCCAACATGCCAGTCACCATCCTTGATAGTTGCCTCACATTCTTGTTACGGACACATACGGACTATTTGTGGCGTATAGACAACCAAATGGGGCTGATTAGGTGTTTACCCATAACATTATAGGGCAAACTTCCATCATCCTTAGGCCCTGATGTTTGGCTGGGACTAAAGACATAAATGTCCTTACTTGGCCATAAACATTATTACATTTGCAAGAGTTAACCTGGCCCAACACCAAGGGTGTTTAATGTGCATTAAACATTTAATTTGCCAACAACTAACAACTAACACCCCGCGGAACATACGATAAGTGCATGTACCGCGGGTCCAACCCACCAAGCAAACCCCTAATTATCGGAACTTATCTTCCGCTGGCTCCCGCGCATCACTCCAGACGTGCATTTTTCCCCCCTGGGCCTCTGTGAATGGCCGCCGGGTCCCCATGAGCAGCCAGAGAGTGACATGCGTGAAGAGGCGGCGGAAGAGGAGTGTACATTCCTGTTCCCTGCATAGACGTTAGCGTGCGTTTTTTGTGCCAATCACGTTGGAGCATGGAGAGGTGAGTGGCTATGGATTACTGTGTGTATACACACATCAGGGGAAAAACAGATCTGTGAGCAACAACAAAGTGGCCCAAAACCCATGATAAACTATATTGTGGGTGTTGGTCCACTTTAAGAGTAAAGGTATGTGGTCCTAACATGTTTTCAAGCCAATATTAAAACTTTAATTTAAAATGTTAAGGGCACATTGTTCACCAATGTTAATGTGAGTGTTAGCAAGTTAGAAACACTGACATTACATTGCTACATCTGTGTATGTTGAGTTCCCAAACAAATTCTAATATATTATTTTTAATCACATCTCTACAGCTTGTATACGCCAGCATCGCAGACTGTGGCGCGCCTTCCGACAGATGAAAGGGATGCTGCTGGCCATGAAGAGGCGTCGGAGACGTTAGGGTGGGGGGGATGGCTGCCATGTGAAATGTTAGTGGCTTTGTTGGCCTATGTTGGCCGTGTTGGGCCAATTTGTTTTAATACAATTTTTTGTACGAATAACTGGGTTGTTCCTTGACCAGCATAGGTTTAGATTTCCAAAAACCATTATGTCTAAAATTAGGCAGCCATTTTGAGCCAGTACATGTTTACACCATAGTAAGCAATGTTAACTAATGTGGCACATAAATGGTGGCATAATAATAGAGATGATTGAGCAAATCATCCATGACTGTGTATTTCGCTTTCACATGTATGGATAAACACAATTTAGAGGTGGTTTTCAAAAATATATTTACATAAATCATAAGAAAAAGGTTTACAAATTAATATTCTTGGCTGGGTGGCCGGGGAGGTTGGGAGTCATTGCTAGGGGCGGTGTTGGGGGACAACAGTGCAGTAAAAAATATAGACTGCTGTTGTATGAGCTGTTGTAGCAACAACAAAGTTTGGTCCTGCCGCTGTATTGCTTCTGCCTGGCGCTGTATTGCTTCTTCCTGGCGCTGTACAGATTGCTCGATAACATTTGCCAGGCGACCAAGGTCCTGGTTCTGTATTAGGTTTTGCCGTAACTGGTCCACCTGGCGCTGCAGGGCCTCATTTTGTTGCTGACACATCAGCACCTGATTTTCCAACGCCGCAATGCGCTCATTAGTTCCATCACGCGGCTGTTGGCGACTGTAGTCCTCCAGCATCCGGACCCCTAGTTCGTAGAAATCGGCACTGGTTGGTGCCACACCTCCTCTTGCTGTGGTTGGAGGCTAAACAAATAGTAAACCACATTTTAGTCAAACAGAACCAATGCAGTTATGCCCCTCCAAAAAGTTACCATAAACACTCACTATACAACTTACCCTTGTCTGAGCCTCTGAAGCTTGGCCACATGGGACTTGGGAAGAGGTCCCAGCTTGGGGTTCTGGTTCCGCCTCCTGCCAAAACAACAATGAAAGGAAATGTGACATGTTGCTTCTTCCACTACCCACGAATATGCCAATGGGTTTCGAGGTCGTCTACATCAGCCATGTTACCTGCGTGTCCTCCGGCACAGGTATGCTCGAGGTATCGCTGCCAGAGAGTCGCAATTCAACATCCGAGATGTCGGGCAAGTTGGCATATGCTAAACAGGAAAATCAGGTTAGTAGGTCTGTGGGCCAAACTCTAATGTAACCTGGTTAGGCTATCGAGGCCATACCTCTAAAAAGTTAAAAAATACACACTAGACCAAAGGTCTCTGTTAAACTCAGATTGTTAACATGTATGTTACAGGACTAATACGCACTAATTTCTGCAAATCTCATCTTAAACATTGCTTAAATTAAACATACCCCCAATATCCCAGATGTCTGGAGTGGGGTCCTCACTCGAGCTTGGACCTTGAAAATACATGTGGACACACAAGTTGCCAGAAGCAAGTGGCACAACATTAGAGCCAAAATACAGACTAGAGCAAGGCCAAACCACTTACCCTCATCTCTGGCAGCTGGAACTTGAGGGGCCCTTTCTGGACAGCCACTTCCGATATTCGGGTCAACTAAAAAAAAAAAGAATGTCTCTAAATAATCAGCAAACTACTACAGGGAATGTTTGGCTAAAAATATGTCCGCAAATATACATTGCTATCACTCAAATAACTAATAGACTGACCCTGGGGAGGCAACCAGCACTCCCAAGAGGCATCTTCAAGTTTACCAAGCAAACATGTAGCTTAGTAGACTAACCAAATTGAACCAGTGTAACCTAAACAGCATAAAGGATACATTATGTATTGCTCTACACACCAACAGGGTCCTGTTGACCGGCAACATCGGAAGTGGGGTCCAAAGATGAACCAGTCACTTGGCCTACCAAGAAAAAAGAGGAATGAGACACATGCACTTGAGTCAAAGTGGATCAAGCAAGGTGAACACATGCACTTACCGACATCCAAAGAGTAGGTGGGATCCGGAGGAGATGCTGGGGCCAAGGGCATGGGAGCTAGGCCAAAATAAAACCAACATTGAGCCATAGCTAATGTGCGTTGCAAAATACAACATGCATTAAGGTGTGTGAGCAGCTCTTTCACTAATATTGACTAATCAAGCCAAGTGTGGCTCCCACATTGATATGCCGATATATGGCTACACATCTCTGGCGTCCTACATATCTACACATGTTAGGGCCTTGTTAGTTACTTGCTGTGAGTGTTACAGTGGGCGTGCAATTAGGGCGCAGGCACATATTATTAATACTCAACAGGGCAAACCTTGATTGTTTGAGCTGCTCCCACACCCAGTTTATAAAAAAACCAGCAACCAAATTATGGGTAAATACCTTCAATGGCAGACTGGGGTAGCCTTGAGGTTGCTGGAAGGGCAGGAGCTTGGGTGTCCTGAGCCACATCCCGGACAGCAGCATGTGCACCTATGCATAAAGCAACAGACAGAAAAGTTACAAATGTTTGAGCTGTAATGTAATACTTCACAGGTCCTACTGTTGGTCAGAATGTAAAAATGCAAATCACATACATTAACATTAGGTTATTGTAAAAGCAAGAAAATATGTACCTTCAGCCCAACCGGTGGTGTCATCCCCAGGATCCACACCCTGCAGCCGAGCCAGTGGGATTTTGGCCTTCAGCATCTCCTCATACGGCCTGTAGGTACTCTTTGGAGCCTGGATGAACCCACTGTCCACATCAAGATCGTGATTCATCTTTTTCATAAGGGCCCCTCGCAAAGTGTAGAAGCGTTTCCTGCAGGATGGGCCACTACGTGGGTGTTGAGCTGTGCTACTAAGCTCCACACCAATGGCATCCCACAGTTTGCTTCTTTCTTGTTTGCCTATGGACTTGCTTTGGGAGCCAAATATCAGCTCCCATTTCGCAAGTGTCAGGCGCACAAGATGATTATTCTCAGCCAAATTAAATTCAGGCTCCCTCTTGGCACCTGGGCGCTTAGCCTGGGGTGCTGCCCCACCTTCAGGCTGTGCCCTTTTCCGTAAGGGAGGTCTGCGCACAGCACCCACCAAACTCCTACTCGGGCCTGCTGTGGCCGGCAGATGTCCTGTATTTGGCTCCATCCTGTAGCTGCACACACACACAAATAAACACCCCACAAGCACGCATGCACACTACAGAATGGCATCGCAATCTCTTAGGCTTGGGCAGGTTTTATGTGCTCTAACAGCCAATCCAAAAGCAGCCCACTTAATTGATTCACACATACAGGCCAGTTCCTTCTAGGCACACCTCCACTGCACTGACAGAAGCATGTGTGTTAGCCAATTAACTCATTACAGACCTCATTAAACAAACAACACACACCCAAATCCAACAATGGACTGATGTATCTCAAACCCTTGTGACATGTGCTTAGCCTAACGGCTATTTAAAAAAACATCAGCTTCCCTTTCATTGGTCCCCACCTGATTTTTGGCCCATGTCCGTTAATGCACGCAAGTTACGGCTCAAGTACGCTAGTAGCGCTACTAGCGTGCGCGTGCGCACTCTGTTTTACGCACACCTGGGTCGGCTAATTGGCGCCCGGAAATAGCAGAGCGACGCAAAAGGCGGCAAAGCGGACCTGTCACTTTAGAAAATGAAGTATAAAAGGAAGGAATGTTCTAGCTTCTGCTATTCTTACACTGTGGCAAAGGCTGTGGTGTGGTGCTGTGCTCGCTTCCCTTAGCTCATTTGAGCCTCTGTCTGGTTTCTGTCCTCACTCTCTGTGGCTTGTTGGGTGATTTCTGACATCAGTGCTGTTTCTTTAGGAGCTTGGTTTGGGTGGCATCTGCAAATATTGTGTAGCATACAGCAAGTGAGGCTTGATTTTGGGGCCTTTTGTGGGCTGTGCAGCAACTCCCCTCTTGGTTGTGCTTAACTTAGAAAGCTGGTTTTCAGCAGGCTGGTGGTTTGGACCACTATAGTTCTGGTTTTGTGGTGAGCTGCATTGTAGCGGGTGTGTGTGTAGTGTGATTGTTTGTGTGTGTGTTGTGTGTTAGTGGTTTTTTTTGTTTATTTTTGTTTTTGTATATATCTTTAGTGTGTGTGATGGATAAGAGGGTGATGTATGGTGTCTGGGTGGATGGATGTATGTGTATGCTGAAAGAGCAGGAGGAAAGGGAGCGGGGTGTTGTGAGGCTTAGGGCACCCCGCTCCTTTGCAATCCGCCTTTCAGTATGGGACTTAAGTGACGAGCAGATCAGGAGCCGCTTCCGTCTGAATCGTGCTGCACTACAGTCCCTATATGATCAGATTAAGACCAAAATCGAGCCATCCACCAAACGCACTCATTCCATTCCAGGCATAGTACGCCTGTGTGCCACTCTTAATGTTTTGGCACGAGGGACCTTCCAGGCAACCTCAGCCCTCCTCAGCGGGATAAGCCAGGCTACTATGAGCCGCATACTAATCCAGGTAGTTCTGGCAATTTGTGATTTAATCCCAATTTACATCAAGTTTCCTGAGGATGAGGAAGAGGTTGCCAAAATAAAACATGCTTTCTATCTGATGGGAGGGATCCCGAATGTGCTAGGGTGCGTTGATGGTACACATATCCCTTTCCGCCCTCCCCGTGCACAGGAGCTGTCCTACAGAAACCGGAAGCAGTTCCATTCGTTTAATATCATGGTGGTCTGTGACCCAGACATGAGGCTGCGGGCGGTGAGATCGGGGTTCCCCGGCTCATGCCACGATTCTTACGTCTTGCAGCGGACAGTCCTGTGCCGGAAGTTTGATAACAACGAAATGCCAGCTGGCTGGCTACTGGGTAATAAATTAACCATGTCTATGTATTTTGCTAATATGTGGCCTAGTAAGCCAATTTTAACCAAACTACCACCAAAAAACATGTACTAGTACTAATTGCTGTCTCTCTCCTTGTGTTTTTTCTACAGCGGACAAGGGATATGGGCAGAGAACGTGGGTCATGACTCCGGTCAGGAACCCACGGACCTCTGCCCATGAACGCTACAATGCAGCGCATCGCAAGACCAGAAGCATTGTGGAAAGAACCATCGGCCTGCTGAAAGCACGCTTTCTCTGTTTGGCACGGCCAGGAGGAGAGATGCTCTACAGCCCACAGAAGGTTTCCAAGATCATCCTTGCCTGCTGTGTGCTACACAACATTTGCATTTGTCACCGAATCCAAGCCCCCGAGGAGACAGCACTGGTGCCAGAAATCCCCAACCTGCCCGCAGATAGAAGTGAGGACACCCAGACTGGCGATGAGCTAAGGGAAAGGCTGATCACTTCTTTTTTTGCGGTAAGCTAACTACCCTTCACTCTAATGCAAGTACTGCACTACTGTTTAAATGTATTTGAACTCCCATCAAAAAGAGCAAAAAAACGCACTAAGGGGGGTGTAAGATGACCAAAACCACTTTAAGGGGGGTGTAAGATGACCAAAACCACTCTAAGGGGGGTGTAAGATGACCAAAACCACTCTAAGGGGGGTGTAAGATGACCAAAACCACTCTAAGGGGGGGTGTAAGATGACCCAAACCACTCTAAGGGGGGGTGTAAGATGACCCAAACCACTCTAAGGGGGGTGTAAGATGACCAAAACCACTCTAAGGGGGGGTGTAAGATGACCCAAACCACTCTAAGGGGGGTGTAAGATGACCCAAACCACTCTAAGGGGGGGTGTAAGATGACCCAAACCACTCTAAGGGGGGTGTAAGATGACCAAAACCACTCTAAGGGGGGTGTAAGATGACCAAAACCACTCTAAGGGGGGGTGTAAGATGACCCAAACCACTCTAAGGGGGGGTGTAAGATGACCCAAACCACTCTAAGGGGGGTGTAAGATGACCAAAACCACTCTAAGGGGGGTGTAAGATGACCCAAACCACTCTAAGGGGGGGTGTAAGATGACCAAAACCACTCTAAGCGGGGTGTAAGATGACCAAAACCACTCTAAGGGGGGTGTAAGATGACCCAAACCACTCTAAGGGGGGTGTAAGATGACCAAAACCACTCTAGGGGGGGTGTAAGATGACCCAAACCACTCTAAGGGGGGGTGTAAGATGACCAAAACCACTCTAAGCGGGGTGTAAGATGACCAAAACCACTCTAAGGGGGGTGTAAGATGACCCAAACCACTCTAAGGGGGGTGTAAGACGCCAATGTTGGTTATCAAGTTATGCATTTTTTTTTTGGAAACGACAAAACAACTTTAAAGATATATACTAACTGCACTTTTCTTATTTTTTCAGGCACAAAGAGATGCACCCTGATCCCTAATTTCCTTTTCAAAAACTTTCCTGGACTTTACTTTGCTTTAGAATTTCTGTTGGACTTTTCATTTTCAATTTCATTTCTGTTTTATTATTAATTTTTTTTTAGAGTAAAAATAAAAAAAAAAATATATATATACATGTGGCTATGTGTTTAATTCTGTTGTAAGTTTCCTTTTCATTCTAATTCCTATTTTAAATTTCCTTTTTTTTCTCTGTTCTGTTTTTATTTTCCTTTTCTATTTTCCTTTTCTTTCTCAGTTCTGTTTTTATTTTCCATTTCTTTCTCTGTTCTGTTTTTATTTTCCTTTTCTTTCTCTGTTCTGTTTTTATTTTCCTTTTCTTTCTCTGTTCTGTTTTTATTTTCCTTTTCTATTTTCCTTTTCTTTCTCTGTTCTGTTTTTATTTTCCTTTTCTTTCTCTGTTCTGTTTTTATTTTCCTTTTCTTTCTCAGTTCTGTTTTTATTTTCCTTTTCTTTCTCTGTTCTGTTTTTATTTTCCTTTTCTTTCTCTGTTCTGTTTTTATTTTCCTTTTCTTTCTCTGTTCTGTTTTTATTTTCCTTTTCTTTCTCTGTTCTGTTTTTATTTTCCTTTTCTTTCTCTGTTCTGTTTTTATTTTCCTTTTCTTTCTCAGTTCTGTTTTTATTTTCCTTTTCTTTCTCAGTTCTGTTTTTATTTTCCTTTTCTTTCTCTGTTCTGTTTTTATTTTCCTTTTCTTTCTCTGTTCTGTTTTTATTTTCCTTTTCTTTCTCTGTTCTGTTTTTATTTTCCTTTTCTTTCTCTGTTCTGTTTTTATTTTCCTTTTATTTCTCTGTTCTGTTTTTATTTTCCTTTTATTTCTCTGTTCTGTTTTTATTTTCCTTTTCTTTCTCTGTTCTGTTTTTATTTTCCTTTTCTTTCTCTGTTCTGTTTTTATTTTCCTTTTCTTTCTCTGTTCTGTTTTTATTTTCCTTTTCTTTCTCTGTTCTGTTTTTATTTTCCTTTTCTTTCTCTGTTCTGTTTTTATTTTCCTTTTCTTTCTCATTGGTGGTTTAATTGTATTTCCTTTTTATTTAACAAATAAAAAAAAAAAATAA
Organism: Gastrophryne carolinensis; assembly: GCA_027917425.1. NCBI lineage: Eukaryota > Metazoa > Chordata > Amphibia > Anura > Microhylidae > Gastrophryne > Gastrophryne carolinensis. The sequence goes on along the minus strand of CM051237.1, from coordinate 370,266,559 downwards.
TTGTGGCTATGTGTTTAATTATGTTTTATTTTGCATTTATATTAGAATATCTGGTTGAATTTAATTTCCTTTTCAACACAAAATAAAAACTCTTTAAATTTTAACAAATGTGGCAATGTGTTTTATTCAGAAGGTACTGGATGGCCAGGACACAGCAAAGCTAACAGGCGCTGTGTAGAATAGCGTGGTCACACTGACTGACAGCGCCTACAAAGCTGAGGGCCAACATCATATTCAGCAATGTAGGCGTTGTTCGCAACAACGCCAGGTAGCGACTGAGGAGGCCTGCTATAGCGAATCGCTACCGCCCGCGGCTGACGCTAGCGGCGCTCATAGCGCCATACTTCAGTCGCTCATCTGTCGCTACCTGGCGCTATTGATGAATCGGCCTCAAAGTTAAAAAACATGAATGCACAAAAAAGCTGAGGAGGAGGTGCTCCCACTCACCCTGGTGAAGGGTGTCGGTGGTAGGCTGCTGTAGGAGGATCCTGGCTCTTCATAATCGGTTGATGTTATCTGGTCTTTTATATTTCTCAAGTATTGATAAACTTTGCACATTGACACTTCTTACACTGTGGCAAAGGCTGTGGTGTGGTGCTGTGCTCGCTTCCCTTAGCTCATTTGAGCCTCTGTCTGGTTTCTGTCCTCACTCTCTGTGGCTTGTTGGGTGATTTCTGACATCAGTGCTGTTTCTTTAGGAGCTTGGTTTGGGTGGCATCTGCAAATATTGTGTAGCATACAGCAAGTGAGGCTTGATTTTGGGGCCTTTTGTGGGCTGTGCAGCAACTCCCCTCTTGGTTGTGCTTAACTTAGAAAGCTGGTTTTCAGCAGGCTGGTGGTTTGGACCACTATAGTTCTGGTTTTGTGGTGAGCTGCATTGTAGCGGGTGTGTGTGTAGTGTGATTGTTTGTGTGTGTGTTGTGTGTTAGTGGTTTTTTTTGTTTATTTTTGTTTTTGTATATATCTTTAGTGTGTGTGATGGATAAGAGGGTGATGTATGGTGTCTGGGTGGATGGATGTATGTGTATGCTGAAAGAGCAGGAGGAAAGGGAGCGGGGTGTTGTGAGGCTTAGGGCACCCCGCTCCTTTGCAATCCGCCTTTCAGTATGGGACTTAAGTGACGAGCAGATCAGGAGCCGCTTCCGTCTGAATCGTGCTGCACTACAGTCCCTATATGATCAGATTAAGACCAAAATCGAGCCATCCACCAAACGCACTCATTCCATTCCAGGCATAGTACGCCTGTGTGCCACTCTTAATGTTTTGGCACGAGGGACCTTCCAGGCAACCTCAGCCCTCCTCAGCGGGATAAGCCAGGCTACTATGAGCCGCATACTAATCCAGGTAGTTCTGGCAATTTGTGATTTAATCCCAATTTACATCAAGTTTCCTGAGGATGAGGAAGAGGTTGCCAAAATAAAACATGCTTTCTATCTGATGGGAGGGATCCCGAATGTGCTAGGGTGCGTTGATGGTACACATATCCCTTTCCGCCCTCCCCGTGCACAGGAGCTGTCCTACAGAAACCGGAAGCAGTTCCATTCGTTTAATATCATGGTGGTCTGTGACCCAGACATGAGGCTGCGGGCGGTGAGATCGGGGTTCCCCGGCTCATGCCACGATTCTTACGTCTTGCAGCGGACAGTCCTGTGCCGGAAGTTTGATAACAACGAAATGCCAGCTGGCTGGCTACTGGGTAATAAATTAACCATGTCTATGTATTTTGCTAATATGTGGCCTAGTAAGCCAATTTTAACCAAACTACCACCAAAAAACATGTACTAGTACTAATTGCTGTCTCTCTCCTTGTGTTTTTTCTACAGCGGACAAGGGATATGGGCAGAGAACGTGGGTCATGACTCCGGTCAGGAACCCACGGACCTCTGCCCATGAACGCTACAATGCAGCGCATCGCAAGACCAGAAGCATTGTGGAAAGAACCATCGGCCTGCTGAAAGCACGCTTTCTCTGTTTGGCACGGCCAGGAGGAGAGATGCTCTACAGCCCACAGAAGGTTTCCAAGATCATCCTTGCCTGCTGTGTGCTACACAACATTTGCATTTGTCACCGAATCCAAGCCCCCGAGGAGACAGCACTGGTGCCAGAAATCCCCAACCTGCCCGCAGATAGAAGTGAGGACACCCAGACTGGCGATGAGCTAAGGGAAAGGCTGATCACTTCTTTTTTTGCGGTAAGCTAACTACCCTTCACTCTAATGCAAGTACTGCACTACTGTTTAAATGTATTTGAACTCCCATCAAAAAGAGCAAAAAAACGCACTAAGGGGGGTGTAAGATGACCAAAACCACTTTAAGGGGGGTGTAAGATGACCAAAACCACTCTAAGGGGGGTGTAAGATGACCAAAACCACTCTAAGGGGGGTGTAAGATGACCAAAACCACTCTAAGGGGGGGTGTAAGATGACCCAAACCACTCTAAGGGGGGGTGTAAGATGACCCAAACCACTCTAAGGGGGGTGTAAGATGACCAAAACCACTCTAAGGGGGGGTGTAAGATGACCCAAACCACTCTAAGGGGGGTGTAAGATGACCCAAACCACTCTAAGGGGGGGTGTAAGATGACCCAAACCACTCTAAGGGGGGTGTAAGATGACCAAAACCACTCTAAGGGGGGTGTAAGATGACCAAAACCACTCTAAGGGGGGGTGTAAGATGACCCAAACCACTCTAAGGGGGGGTGTAAGATGACCCAAACCACTCTAAGGGGGGTGTAAGATGACCAAAACCACTCTAAGGGGGGTGTAAGATGACCCAAACCACTCTAAGGGGGGGTGTAAGATGACCAAAACCACTCTAAGCGGGGTGTAAGATGACCAAAACCACTCTAAGGGGGGTGTAAGATGACCCAAACCACTCTAAGGGGGGTGTAAGATGACCAAAACCACTCTAGGGGGGGTGTAAGATGACCCAAACCACTCTAAGGGGGGGTGTAAGATGACCAAAACCACTCTAAGCGGGGTGTAAGATGACCAAAACCACTCTAAGGGGGGTGTAAGATGACCCAAACCACTCTAAGGGGGGTGTAAGACGCCAATGTTGGTTATCAAGTTATGCATTTTTTTTTTGGAAACGACAAAACAACTTTAAAGATATATACTAACTGCACTTTTCTTATTTTTTCAGGCACAAAGAGATGCACCCTGATCCCTAATTTCCTTTTCAAAAACTTTCCTGGACTTTACTTTGCTTTAGAATTTCTGTTGGACTTTTCATTTTCAATTTCATTTCTGTTTTATTATTAATTTTTTTTTAGAGTAAAAATAAAAAAAAAAATATATATATACATGTGGCTATGTGTTTAATTCTGTTGTAAGTTTCCTTTTCATTCTAATTCCTATTTTAAATTTCCTTTTTTTTCTCTGTTCTGTTTTTATTTTCCTTTTCTATTTTCCTTTTCTTTCTCAGTTCTGTTTTTATTTTCCATTTCTTTCTCTGTTCTGTTTTTATTTTCCTTTTCTTTCTCTGTTCTGTTTTTATTTTCCTTTTCTTTCTCTGTTCTGTTTTTATTTTCCTTTTCTATTTTCCTTTTCTTTCTCTGTTCTGTTTTTATTTTCCTTTTCTTTCTCTGTTCTGTTTTTATTTTCCTTTTCTTTCTCAGTTCTGTTTTTATTTTCCTTTTCTTTCTCTGTTCTGTTTTTATTTTCCTTTTCTTTCTCTGTTCTGTTTTTATTTTCCTTTTCTTTCTCTGTTCTGTTTTTATTTTCCTTTTCTTTCTCTGTTCTGTTTTTATTTTCCTTTTCTTTCTCTGTTCTGTTTTTATTTTCCTTTTCTTTCTCTGTTCTGTTTTTATTTTCCTTTTCTTTCTCTGTTCTGTTTTTATTTTCCTTTTCTTTCTCAGTTCTGTTTTTATTTTCCTTTTCTTTCTCAGTTCTGTTTTTATTTTCCTTTTCTTTCTCTGTTCTGTTTTTATTTTCCTTTTCTTTCTCTGTTCTGTTTTTATTTTCCTTTTCTTTCTCTGTTCTGTTTTTATTTTCCTTTTCTTTCTCTGTTCTGTTTTTATTTTCCTTTTATTTCTCTGTTCTGTTTTTATTTTCCTTTTCTTTCTCTGTTCTGTTTTTATTTTCCTTTTCTTTCTCTGTTCTGTTTTTATTTTCCTTTTCTTTCTCTGTTCTGTTTTTATTTTCCTTTTCTTTCTCTGTTCTGTTTTTATTTTCCTTTTCTTTCTCTGTTCTGTTTTTATTTTCCTTTTCTTTCTCTGTTCTGTTTTTATTTTCCTTTTCTTTCTCATTGGTGGTTTAATTGTATTTCCTTTTTATTTAACAAATAAAAAAAAAAAATAATTGTGGCTATGTGTTTAATTATGTTTTATTTTGCATTTATATTAGAATATCTGGTTGAATTTAATTTCCTTTTCAACACAAAATAAAAACTCTTTAAATTTTTAACAAATGTGGCAATGTGTTTTATTCAGAAGGTACTGGATGGCCAGGACACAGCAAAGCTAACAGGCGCTGTGTAGAATAGCGTGGTCACACTGACTGACAGCGCCTACAAAGCTGAGGGCCAACATCATATTCAGCAATGTAGGCGTTGTTCGCAACAACGCCAGGTAGCGACTGAGGAGGCCTGCTATAGCGAATCGCTACCGCCCGCGGCTGACGCTAGCGGCGCTCATAGCGCCATACTTCAGTCGCTCATCTGTCGCTACCTGGCGCTATTGATGAATCGGCCTCAAAGTTAAAAAACATGAATGCACAAAAAAGCTGAGGAGGAGGTGCTCCCACTCACCCTGGTGAAGGGTGTCGGTGGTAGGCTGCTGTAGGAGGATCCTGGCTCTTCATAATCGGTTGATGTTATCTGGTCTTTTATATTTCTCAAGTATTGATAAACTTTGCACATTGACACTTACAATATAATGTACTATAATATATTTATTCATTTTTTTTTTTTTGTTCTTGCACTTTTGGATTTACTGATGTATGTTATGCACTGACTCTTTAACACTATATTTGCCATTCAATCAAGTACATATATTTATTTATTAACATTATATATTTTTTATAGGACCTGGATAATTATTAGAGCCATATATAGGATTCCTCCTCAGCTTTTTTGTGCATTTATGTTTTTTAACTTTGTCTATTAAAGAGAAGTAAGGAGTTTTTTGTTGTAACCTACCCATATTGCCATAGCGCGAGGGGAAGGAGTGAGGGTAACTAGATGATCCTGAAAATGAAGAATACATGAATAAACAATGGCAACTATATAGGGTAGTGCACAGAAGTAAACAAAACGGAAGAGCCCTCTGCAATAAAAAGAAATGTGCAAAAGCCATCCTGTGGCAGATCAAGCTCATGATGAGCATTTGGAGGTGAAGCAAGACACTAATTTGGATGCCTGTACTACAATGTAGAAGCAAATATAGGCACCATTCCAAAACAAAAAGGATAAAAAGTGGGATGCTATGGGGTTTATTCATCAAGGGATATCGGCAGGGAGTGCCTTGTAAGCGGCAAGAAGCATCTAGTGAATGCCAGGCGCTGTACGCAATACCACATTTACCAAAGCGATTCCGGTGATCGACCCTAACAGCAGCATGTAGCGTCCAATTCATCATCACAGACGGCTCAGCGTATAGCGCCGGCACTCTGGCTCCCAGAGCGCCTGGTATTACTTGTCGCTACCTATCGCTCTCCCATACATTTCAATGGATGCTCCTTTTCTTCTCTTTAAACAGGGTTTTCTTTTAATATATATATATATATATATATATATATATATATATATATATATATTTTTTATCAAATCATTGTGTGACCTCTCCTGGCCTTGTTAAAGTAATTTTTGAAAACTTTTTGGATTTTTTATATTTTTATGCAGAATTGTCATTACAGACCTTAAATTAACTCATTTAAGTGTTAATGTCACAATGTAATAACAATGTAATTCCATATGTTTTCGCTTTGTTACTAGTAGATATGTGTTTCAAAAACGGACTTTAATCACACAGCTTCTGGCGCTCTGGGCTACAGCAAACCAATTTTGTGTGAGGCTGTTTTTTTTATGAATATGGTTTGAGTCGCTCACACTGACCAGTCGCTACCGTTCACTCCCATATAGCGCTGTACTGGTGTTATAGCGCATCAATTTCATCAATGCTGGCCAGCGACTGTGGCGCTTGGTAACAGCGACCCATAGCCAATCACAGGGACTACTAGCGGTCACTCTGAGCACCTCGCTACAGACGCTCATCTGTCGGTACCTGGTGCTAGTAATGAATCAGCCCGCCAGTTAAATTAAGTTAAAAACAGATAGCAATGATTTGGAAATCTCATAAAACCATATTATAGTTTTACTAATCTAATCATAAATGGCAGTGCAAGCTATAAGGGCTGATTCAGCACCAAGATACTTTTTTGTCCCATTTTTTTAGAATTCTTTTTTTTCTTATTACAATTCAGCATCATTTTTAGCTGTGCAACTGTTAAAATAATTTGCACCACTAAAAATGGTTATGCACTCAGGAAACGCATTGCAGGGGAAATACATTGAGTATTTTGTACTGAAGTATATTTCCCTTGCTTTTTAGTAGAAAATAAAGTAATGAAAAAGCAACTACAATAATTTTTTTTAGTGGAGAGAGCAGGAAATGTTTTTTTTAGTCTCAAGGTCGCCTGTCAAGGAGCATTTTAAATTCATATGTCAGAATATGTCACTAATGAGATATTACTGCCAATGGAATAGCAATATATATATATATAGCTATAGAGTAGTAATCAATGAAACACATTTATGAAAAAAGCATGCCAGTTAGTGAAGCTGACTCTTCTCTCCTGCTCTGAGCGATGAGAAAAGCCCACACAACAAAAGTCTCTCTATCCAAAAAGTCTAGCCCAAAAGTCACTCCAATGTGTTCTAAATGTTTGACAGAGATAAAACAAACTCTCTTAAAAAAAAATGCCAGCTGAATCACGCAACTGTCAAAAATGAGTTTCTCACCTAAAGCCATGTGCAACAGCATTTTTGCACGGTGCATTATCGATAGAGATGAGCGAACTTTTGAAAAATAAAATTCGGCCGATTAGCCGAATTTTCCCGGAAACATTTGTTTCGGTCCGAATTTATTCGCGACGGATCGCAATTAAAAACGGCTATTTCTGGGCTTCCGAGAGCCTCCATAGGGTTGCAGAATGTTTTGCTTGGCTTTAACATGCATAGGATGCATGCTGGGTTAGTGAAATAATATTGTAAAGAAGTATGACATGCAGATCAGAGGCGTCGCTATTAGATTCGCTGTCGCAGAGCGGCACAATCAGCATGATGAGCCCATATATTGCCTGAAAGACACACTCTGGACTTGGCAGCAGCATAGGGAGCCCATATATTGCCTGAAAAACACACCCTGAATTTGGCAGCAGCATAGGGAGCCCATATATTGCCTGAAAGACACATTGGAGTTGGCAGCAGCATTAGGAGCCCATATACTGCCTGAAAAACACACCCTGGAGTTGGCAGCAGCATAGGGAGCCCATATATTGCCTGAAAGAGATACTGGAGTTGGCAGCAGCATAAGGAACCCATATATTGCCTGAAAAACACACCCAGGAGTTGGCAGCAGCATTAGGAGCCCATATATTGCCTGAACAACACACCCAGGAGTTGGCAGCAGGATTAGGAGCCCATATATTGCCTGAATGAGACTCTGGAGTTGGCAGCAGCATAAGGAACCCATATATTGCCTGAAAGACACACCCTGGATTTGGCAGCGGCATAGGGAGCCATATATTTCCTGAAAACAGACCCAGAAGTTGGCAGCAGCATTGGGAGCCCACATATTGCCTGAAAGAGACTCTGGAGTTGGCAGCAGCATAAGGAACCCATATATTGCCTGAAAGATACACAGTGGAGTTGGCAGCAGCTTAGGGAGCCCATATATTGCCTGAAAAACACACCCTGAATTTGGCAGCAGCATAGGGAGCCCATATATTGCCTGAAAAACACACCCTGAATTTGGCAGCAGCATAGGGAGCCCATATATTACCTGAAAAACACATTGGAGTTGGCAGCAGTATTAGGAGCCCACATATTGCCTAAAAAACACACTGGGGTTGGCAGCAGTATTAGGAGCCCATATATTGCCTGAAAAACACATTGGAGTTGGCAGAAGCATTAGGAGCCCATATATTGCCTACATACAATACAGGCCAGTCTCTCAAAAAAACATTTTTCAAGTGTACTGGAGCACATTTAATTGCCCTCATCAGAGCATCAAATACGCACATCTAAGAGTTTCATCACTTTGTTCCTGTTAAAGTCTTAAGGGCCTAGTTACTACTTTGTGAAAGGCCATAGATAGTTACACACCTGCTGCTGTTATCGACAAATCCTGTTTTAAGCGTAGTGTAGCGTTTTGTCCTCCCCTCATATACGCACTAAGTATGTCAGGCAGAGAAGTGCCAGGATGGGCACAGAGAAGTTGCAGAGGCCTAAATTCATCAAGCAGAGGTCGCAGCAGACTAGGGGTAAGTGGCAGCAGGAGTCTCAGTGAGAGGCCTGATCTCCCGGTATCAGCTAGCGGTCGTGTCTCGACCAGCAACCCATCTGCCGTCATCGATTGGTTAACACGATCATCAACTTCATCACAAGTGACATCTGACACCCCCAGTCAACTGTCGGTTATATCTTATGCTTTGGGTTCAGCTCCACTATTCAGTGAGGATGATCTGATAATCTGAAAAATCAGCAGCTACTGCCCAGCCAAGAGGTGGAGGAGACACTCGCTGATTCTTCCACTAGGCGGGCAAGTAGTGATGAGGAGAGTGGCGTGGGAGGGGGTGTTGCAAGTGTTTTGGCTTCTTAAGCAGACACTGTTGAGGAACCCGAGGAGAACATCAGCGACTTTTGAGGGCACTTTTAAAGGCTTGGAGTGATGGAGAGTGACAGATTAGTACCATATTAGTACCATAGTACCATATTCGTAACATAGTACCATAATAGTAACATATTAGTAACATAGTAACATATTAGGCCTAAATTCATCAAGCAGAGGTCGCAGCAGACTAGGGGTGAGTGGCAGCAGGAGTCTCAGTGAGAGACTTGATCTCCCGGTATCAGCTAGCGGTCGTGTCTCGACCAGCATCCCATCTGCCGTCATCGATTAGTTAACACAATCATCAACTTCATCACAAGTGACATCTGACACCCCCAGTCAACTGTCGGTTATATCTTTTGCTTTGGGTTCAGCTCCACTATTCAGTGAGGACGATCTGATAATCTGAAAAATCAGCAGCTACTGCCCAGCCAAGAAGTGCAGGAGACACTTGCCGATTCTTCCACTAGGCGGGCAAGTATTGATGAGGAGAGTGGCGTGGGAGGTGGTGTTGCAAGCGTTTCGGCATCTTTAGCAGACACTGTTGAGGGACCTGAGGAGGACATCAGTGAGTTTTGAGGGCACTTCTAAAGGCTTGGAGTGATGGAGAGTGACAGATTTAGCGGTCAGCATGGTGGCAGAAGGGGAAAGTATGGAGGCAAAGGTGCTTGGGGTAGACCACTTGCTGCGTTAACATGGCTATATGAAAATGTGTAGGTAGAAGGCGAAGTGTGGCCAGGGTCCCAATGTTGGCCCCACAGCCCTGCGTCAACATTTACAGCGTCACCATAAAGCGGCCTGGGAGAGTTGGCTCCAAAGTGGTGGTTCAGCCTGCCACATTACCCAGTGGCACGCCACTCCCTGTTCCAGCCGGCCAAGGCTCCACCACCTCCTGTGTGTCATACCCATCCTCTGTCGCTCCAGATGCTCCTCCTCCTCTTAATCCGAGTCAGTCATTCCGCCAGCAATCCATTGGCCAAGCCATGGCCAAGAGACAACAGTATGTGCCCACTCATCCAACGCGCAGAAGCTAAATGTGCTCCTGTATAAGTTGCTGGTGCTGCAGTCCCTCCCTTTTGAGGTGGTGGACCTTTCAGAGAACTGATGGCTTGTGCCAAGCCGAAGTGGAGAGTCCCAAGCTGTCATTTCTTTGCGAAGAAGGCAGTACCAGCCCTGTACAATTTTGTTGAACAGAAGGTGGGCCAGTCCTTTAGCCGGTCAGTGTGTACCAAAGTGCAAAGCAGTGCCAAAATCTGGAGCTGTAACTACGGTCAGGGACAATGCATATGCTTTAAGGTCCACTGGGTGATTGTGGTTCCTGCACAACCACAACAGCAACTTGGACAGGTCCCTCCGCTGTGGCCTCCACACTCCTAGGCCGTTGTGCCTGTGACAGTGCACTTGCACTTAGCAATGGTGTCACAGAAAAAAGTGCCTAATTGTCAATTACATATTAATTGTTAACATTTATCTTATTTGAACACATTTGTAATAATAACATATAAAAACATATAACATAATAACAATAACATACAAAAATTATCAAATTTTTTTTTGGTTCATTTTGTATTTCTTTTTCATTTTTTTAAAATATTTTGTATTTTTTTAAAACACATATTTTTTGATTTATTTTTCATTTTTTTGTATTTTGTTTTTTTTTTATATTTTTTTTTCATTGTCTTTTTTTTTAATATTCATAAATCAATAAATGAAATCATGGCTTACTCCACGAAAACTGCAAATGGGAACCATGGTGACTGACAATGGGAAGAACATCTTGTCTGCGCTGCAACAAGGAAGCCTGAGCCATGCGCCCTGTATGGCACACATGTTCAACCTAGATGTCAAGCGTTTTCTGAAGTCTTCCCCCCCATCTGCAAGACATCCTAACAACGGGAAAGAAACTTTGCATGCACTTCAGCCACTCCTACACTGCCAAGTACACCCTTCTTGAGCTACAGCGTCAGAACCGTATCCCCCAACATAGTCTGATTTGCGATGTTTCCACCCAGTGGAATTCCACCCTCCATATGTTGGATCGACTATACGAACAGAGAAAAGCCATCAATGATTTCTTGATGATCCAAGCGGATGGGGGACTGCCCTGTGTAACTCTAATGTAAACCAGTGGCAGCTCATACGTGACATCTGTCGTTTGCTCAGGCCCTTTGAGGAAGCCAATTATTAGTCATTTGCCAGGACTACGGGATGAACAATGTGATTCCACTGCTTCATGTACTACAACACATGTTGGAAACCATGGCAGGTCAGGGCACTGGAGACATGGCGCCTACATTTCACGGCCACATGAAGCCTGTGGGGGCTGAGGTGGAGGAGGAGGACGGGGTGGGGCACAGCAAGGCACAGTTTAGGTTTGACAAAATGACCATTTTATCTAGTCATCTGACAGGAGAGGAGGAGCAGGAGCAGCCAGAGGAGCTAGTGGGTTGTGAGGAAGGCGAGACAGAGGACCCAGACACACCGTGGCAGTATGCAGTGGAGATGGAGACAGGTAGTCCCTCTGAGTCACTTGCACAAATGGCACGATGCATGCTCACGTGCTTGCGTAGTGACCACAGAATTGTCTCCATTTGTCAGCGGGATGACTTCTGGCTCTCCACCTTATTGGACCCTCGCTACCGGCACAAAATGGGGGCATTTTTTACACCCACTGAGAGGGAGGAAAAACTGACCTACTACAGAGACATTCTACAAAGTCAGTTGGCCGGTGCCTATCTGCGCCATGGTCCATACTCTCGCAGGTCTGACTCGGGGGGGCCTCGGCGCTCACCTTCCACTGCCATGGCTGCTGGGGGGGTGGCAGGAGCAGCAGCAGCAGCTCCATCAGCAGCAGTCTTCAGTCGCTAATGAGTAGCTTTCTTCACCCACATAGTGAGGCTAATCATGAGCAGCAGAAAGACCTGGAGCAAGCCCTGAACCAGCAGGTAGTGTCATACCTTGACATGACCATGCCAATGCACCTTGAGGACCCGCTGGACTTCTGGGCAGCCAAACTTGACTTGTGGCTGCAACTGGCAGAGTTTGCCCTGGGAAAGCTGTCCTGCCCGGCGAGTAGTGGGCCATCTGAGCGGGTGTTTAGTGCGGCGGGGGCCATAGTCATGCCAAGGAGTACTCATTTGTCCACGAAAATGTGGAGAGACTCACCTTTGTGAAGATGTATCAGGCATGAATCAGCCAGCATTTCCACCCACCAATGGCTGATGCATGCGAGTAGCTGATGCATGGTAGCTCCTTCTGCTGCTGCCAACTCCAGGGTGTGTCTTTCAGACAATATATGGGCTCCTAATGCTGCTGCCAAATCCAGGGTGTGTTTTTCAGGCAATATATGTGCTCCTTAGGCTGCTGCCAACTCCAATGTGTCTTTCAGGCAATATATGGGCTCCTAATGCTGCTGATGCTGCCAACTCCTGGGTGTGTCTTTCAGGCAATATATGGGCTCCTAATGCTGCTGCCAAATCCAGGGTGTGTCTTTCAGGCAAAATATGGGTTCCTAATGCTGCTGCCAACTCATGGGTGTGTCTTTCAGGCAATATATGGGCTGCTAATGCTGCTGCTGCTAACTCCAATGTGTGTACTCTTAAAAGACACATGCCAGCATATTTGGGATGCCCCCCCCGGTTAAAGGCAATGGCTGCTGGCAATTTGACAATGTGACTTTCTTTACAAAATGCAACCAGTTAGCAGACAGGTGCTCTTGAAATATTTATGCTAGTATTTGGGATGCCCCTCTTCAAATACATAGGCTGACTGCTTTTAAAGTGGAAAAGTGACTTTCTTTACAAAATGCAACCAGTTACTAGACAGGTACTCTTGAAATATTTATGCTAGCATTTGGGATGCCCCCTCTTCAAATACAAAGGCTGGCTGCTTTTACAGTGGAAAAGTGACTTTCTTTACAAAATGCAACCAGTTAGCAGACAGGTACTCTTGAAATATTTATGCTAGTATTCGGGATGCCCCCTCTTCAAATACATAGGCTGGCTGCTTTTACAGTGGAAAAGTGACTTTCTTTACAAAATGCAACCAGTTAGCAGACAGATACTCCTGAAATATTTATGCTAGTATTTAGGATGCCCCCTCTTTAAATACATAGGCTGGCTGCTTTTACAGTGGAAAAGTGACTTTCTTTACAAAATGCAACCAGTTAGCCGACAGGTACTCTTGAAATATTTATGCTAGTATTTGGGATGCCCCCTCTTTAAATACATAGGCTGGCTGCTTTTACAGTGGAAAAGTGACTTTCTTTACAAAAAGCAACCAGTTAGCAGACAGGTACTCTTGAAATATTTATGCTAGTATTTGGGATGCCCCCTCTTCAAATACATAGACTGGCTGCTTTTACAGTGGAAAAGTGACTTTCTTTACAAAGTGCAACCAGTTACTAGACAGGTACTCTTGAAGTATTTATGCTAGTATTTGGGATGCCCCCTCTTCAAATACATAGGCTGGCTGCTTTTACAGTGGAAAAGTGACTTTCTTTACAAATTTCAACCAGTTAGCAGACAGGTACTCTTGAAATATTTATGTTAGTATTTGGGATCCCCCCTCTTCAAATACAAAGGCTGGCTGCTTTTACAGTGGAAAAGTGACTTTCTTTACAAAATGCAACCAGTTAGCAGACAGGTACTCTTGAAATATTTATGCTAGTATTCGGGATGCCCCCTCTTCAAATACATAGGCTGGCTGCTTTTACAGTGGAAAAGTGACTTTCTTTACAAAATGCAACCAGTTAGCAGACAGATACTCCTGAAATATTTATGCTAGTATTTAGGATGCCCCCTCTTTAAATACATAGGCTGGCTGCTTTTACAGTGGAAAAGTGACTTTCTTTACAAAATGCAACCAGTTAGCCGACAGGTACTCTTGAAATATTTATGCTAGTATTTGGGATGCCCCCTCTTTAAATACATAGGCTGGCTGCTTTTACAGTGGAAAAGTGACTTTCTTTACAAAAAGCAACCAGTTAGCAGACAGGTACTCTTGAAATATTTATGCTAGTATTTGGGATGCCCCCTCTTCAAATACATAGGCTGGCTGCTTTTACAGTGGAAAAGTGACTTTCTTTACAAAGTGCAACCAGTTACTAGACAGGTACTCTTGAAGTATTTATGCTAGTATTTGGGATGCCCCCTCTTCAAATACATAGGCTGGCTGCTTTTACAGTGGAAAAGTGACTTTCTTTACAAATTTCAACCAGTTAGCAGACAGGTACTCTTGAAATATTTATGTTAGTATTTGGGATCCCCCCTCTTCAAATACATAGGCTGGCTGCTTTTGCAGTGGAAAAGTGACTTTCTTTACAAAATGCAACCAGTTAGCAGACAGGTACTCTTGAAATATTTATGTTAGTATTTGGGATCCCCCCTCTTCAAATACATAGGCTGGCTGCTTTTGCAGTGGTAAAGTGACTTTCTTTACAAAATGCAACCAGTTAGCAGACAGGTACTCTTGAAATATTTATGCTAGTATTCGGGATGCCCCCTCTTCAAATACATAGGCTGGCTGCTTTTACAGTGGAAAAGTGACTTTCTTTACAAAATGCAACCAGTTAGCCGACAGGTACTCTTGAAATATTTATGCTAGTATTTGGGATGCCCCCTCTTTAAATACATAGGCTGGCTGCTTTTACAGTGGAAAAGTGACTTTCTTTACAAAAAGCAACCAGTTAGCAGACAGGTACTCTTGAAATATTTATGCTAGTATTTGGGATGCCCCCTCTTCAAATACATAGGCTGGCTGCTTTTACAGTGGAAAAGTGACTTTCTTTACAACGTGCAACCAGTTACTAGACAGGTACTCTTGAAGTATTTATGCTAGTATTTGGGATGCCCCCTCTTCAAATACATAGGCTGGCTGCTTTTACAGTGTGTAGGGATCTTCCCGGGGGATGGTGTGTTTGGACACAGTTCACGGCAGACTCAGACGTTATAAAAGCAGATCTTGGCGTTTATTCACGGCATAAACAGTCCAGCAAACAAAACATACAGCAACCACGTGCTTCTTTTGTGTATAAACAAAATAAAAGACCTAGCCCGTCTGGGCGCTTACTAACAGGTTCTTCTCACCTATCTGGCAGTTTCAAAACACAGCGTTAGCCTGGATATCGCAGGGTGAGTTTTAGCTCCAGCAGTGGCTGCGTTCGCAGCTTCCTTCAAACACACACACAGGCTGTTCATTCCTGGCTGAGAGCAATAGCCTGCAGTCTCTGCAGAGCTTTTACCTCCCAGGCTAATTAGGATCAGAGCTCACCTGATTCAAAACCCAAACCGGATCGTGGAGGTGTGGAATGACAGGTCCCTCTACCAAACCTACCTGCCATTCCATATAAATCCAGGCCCGGCAAAATTAAATAACACCTCAGCAGCATATCACTGCTGGGAAACAAATCAATCCTGGACTTACCATCTCACCCAGCGTAGTAACCTAGGTGAAATGTACACCCCCTCGATCACTTCTCCAGTGACATGTCTACATATCCCCCCCCTCTTCTTCAGACCGGAGGGCTGAGCATTTTGTCCCCACAGACAATGTACCCTCGACAATGCGTCAGCATTTGCCTGTAATTTCCCTGGCCTGTGTTCCACAGTGAAATTAAAGTTTTGTAGGGACAGAAACCATCTAGTCACTCTTGCGTTTCTCTCCTTGTTTAACTTCATCCATGTTAGGGGGGCATGGTCTGTCACTAACTTGAATTTCCTGCCTAGCAAGTAATATTTTAGGGATTCGAGGGCCCACTTCACTGCCAAACATTCTCGCTCCACAATGGCATAATTTTTCTCGGCCGGGGTTAGCTTCCTACTCAAGTACATCACCGGATGCTCCTCACCATTTACTACTTGTGAGAGTACTGCACCTAAGCCTGTGTTAGAAGCATCTGTCTGGACCAGAAATTCTCGCCTAAAATCGGGGGTAACTAACACAGGTTGTTGGCACAAGGCAGATTTAAGGCTTTGGAAAGCCTTCTCGGCCTCTGGAGTCCACGTGATCATTGCTCTCTTTCCGCCCCCTTTGTCAAGTCAGTTAGGGGAGCAGCAACTGAGGCAAAGTTCGGCACAAATCTACGGTAATAGCCCGTAATACCAAGGAAAGCTCTGACCTGTTTCTTTGTCAGGGGTCTAGGCCAATTCTGTATTGCCTCAATTTTATTTAGCTGTGGCTTAATCAACCCTCTTCCAATAATGTAGCCCAGATACTTGGCCTCTTCTAGGGCTATTGCACACTTCTCGGCATTTATGGTCAACCCTGCATCACTTATGGTATCCAATACGGCCTGTACCTTACAGAGGTGACTTTCCCAATCAGGGCTAAAAATGACCACATCATCGAGGTAGGCAGCTGAGTAATCACAATGTGGTCGCAAAATCAAGTCCATCAACCTCTGGAAAGTCGCAGGAGCTCCATGTAACCCGAACGGCATCACTACATACTGGAATAGCCCATCAGGGGTGGAGAATGCAGTTTTCTCTTTAGCCTCATCAGTAAGTGGAATCTGCCAGTAGCCCTTTGTGAGATCGAGGGTGGTTATGTACCTGGCATTACTCAACTTCTCAATCAAGTCATCTACCCTGGGCATAGGATAGGCATCGAATTTTGAGATCTCATTCAACTTTCTGAAATCGTTACAGAACCTCCAAGTTCCATTAGGCTTTGGGATTAATACAATCGGGCTGGACCATTCACTCTGTGACACCTCAATTACTCCCAGATCAAGCATACGTTTTACCTCGGCAGATACGGCTTCCCTACGGGCTTCCCGGGATCCTATAGGGCTTGAGGTTTACTCTGCTTCTAGGCTCAGTTTCAATGTGATGATAGATGAGGTGTGTACGCCCTGGGAGGTCAGAAAACTTGTCTTTGTTTTTCTGTAAAAATTCCTGAGCCTCCTGTTTCTGTGACACTGATAGGGTATCACCAACCTTGACTGGAGGGATTGGTTGTGACAAATTATTAACAGTATTTGTCGCCCCCAAGGATTCCCTGTCTTTCCAGGGCTTAATCAAGTTTACGTGGTAAACTTGGAAAGGCTTCCTTCTACCTGGTTGGTGCACCTTGTAGTTCACCTCACTGACCTTTTCCACAATCTCATAGGGACCTTGCCACTTCGCCAGGAATTTACTCTCAACAGTGGGAACTAGTATAAGGACCCTATCGCCTGGGTTAAATGTCCTGATTCTTGCAGACCGGTTGTAAATTCTACTTTGGGCCTCTTGCGCCCTCTGGAGGTGTTCCCTTACTAGGGGCATTACAGCGGCTATACGGTCCTGCATTTGTGCTACATGCTCAATAACGCTCTTGTATGGGGTGGACTCGCTCTCCCATGTCTCTTTTGCAATGTCCAGTAGACCCCTAGGGTGACGACCATAGACCAACTCGAATGGCGAGAACCCTGTGGACGCTTGGGGCACTTCCCTAATAGCAAACATGAGGTAGGGTAACAAATGATCCCAGTCACGGCCATCTTTTTCCACCACTTTTTTCAGCATATGTTTCAAAGTTGTGTTAAATCTCTCCACCAATCCGTCCGTCTGGGGGTGGTATACAGAGGTACGGATGGGTGAGATTTTAAATAGTTTGCATAACTCCTTCATCACCTTTGACATAAAGGGTGTACCTTGGTCAGTCAGGATTTCTTTGGGGATTCCAGTCCTAGAGAACATATAAAACAACTCACGTGCGATTGTTTTAGATGCGGTGTTTCTTAAGGGCACAGCTTCAGGATAGCGGGTCGCATAATCCATGACCACCAGAATATACTGGTGTCCTCTAGCGGATTTTACAATGGGACCCACTAAATCCATGGCTATACGCTCAAAAGGCACCTCTATAATAGGGAGCGAAACCAAAGGACTGCGAAAATGTGACACTGGGGCACTAAGCTGACATGTGGGGCACGACTCGCAGTGCTTTTTAATATCACCATATATCGCCGGCCAGTAGAACCTCTGGAGAACCCTCTCCTGCGTTTTGTCAGTCCCCAAGTGTCCCCCAAGAACATGGTTATGTGCCATGTCCAGCACCTGACGCCGGTACGGCTTAGGCACCAGAAGCTGTTCCACAATCTCGTCCTTAATCTTAGTGACTCTATAGAAAAGATCATTAGTCACAGAAAAATGTGGAAATCTTTTCTCAGCATCTGGTTCCTGAGGTACCCCATTCATGACAGCAACCTGCTCTCTCGCATTTTTGAGAGTGGGGTCCTGTAACTGTGCAGTCCCAAAATTATCCCTAGACACCTCTAAGTCTGGTATATTTTGCTCAGTGGGAGGAGCCTCCTCCTCTCCAGCCAGGACCTGCAAAGGAAAACAATCATTTTCATCCTGCACACTTTTATCACTTAGAGGGGGTAATGCAACAACCTTAGGAGCATCCTCACTCCTTTCGGGGGATTTTCTTTTTCCCCAGAGAGCCCAGAATAATGGAAAATCGCGCCCCAATATTACGTTATGCATGAGGTTTTTAACCACACCCACTTCATATTGTACGGTGCCTTGTTCAGTCCCGACTTCAGCCAGCACTATAGGGTACACTTTTGTATCCCCATGTATACAAACAACACTCATATGCTTTTTACACTCAAAGTCCCCAGCCACCAGGCTGGCATGCACCAAGGTTACGAGGCTTCCTGAGTCCAGCAACGCCTTAACAGGAAAATCATTAATTGTAACGTTGCAGATTTGCAGTTCAGTCTCTAGTCCAGGAACTGCAACACAAGATGGTTCCGCAAATAGCGACTGACGTCGATTAGCCTCACATTCCATGGGCTCAGTGGTAAGAGGGCAATGGGCAGACACGTGTCCCATCTCATGGCATCTCCAGCACTGGATAGAGCCTGGTCTCCTTGGCAAGGAGTCCTTTTTAGGGCCACTTAGCCACCCGGGACCATCCCCAGGGACCATCCCCAGTCTTTTGCCCCTGAGACACCACTTGAGCCCTTTTTCCTCCCTCAGCACCCCTCCACACTCCCCCAATAGATGGAAGTCTCTTACCAGCTGATGGCACAGATCTGGCACTCCGGGGAGGTGAGGAGGCTGCAGAAACATCACGGAGGTAGTCCTCAGTCGCCTGGAACCTCCACAAGGTTGACAAGTTCGTTTGCATTCTTAGGGTCACCTTGTCCCACCCAGCGTTGCAGGTCAGCAGGAAGTGCTCGGAGGTAGCGATCCATCACAACCCCCTCTAGGATCTGTGCAGGAGTAGAAGTGTCTGGCTCCAACCACTTTCTCGCCAAATGGATCAGGTCATACATCTGGGACCTCGCCGATTTGTCCAAACTGTAGCTCCAGTTGCGTACCCTCCTGGCACGGACCGCAGTAGTAACGCCTAGTCGGGCAAGTATCTCCGCTTTTAGCCGAGTATAGTCCTTAACCTCTTGCTCACTGAGGTCATAGTAGGCCTTTTGAGGTTCTCCTGTTAAATAGGGCGCAATTACCTCTGCCCACTCAGCGACGGGTAACTTCTCTCGCTCAGCCGCACGCTCAAACCCAGTTAGGAAGGCCTCAACATCGTCCTCAGCAGTCATCTTTTGCAGCGCTCGCTGCACAGCTCTTCTCACATCAAAAGTCTCTGGAGCGGCTCGCACCACTGTTTGGGGGTTAGCAACCACAGGCGCCTCCTGTTTTGCTATCAGGTGTTCAATAAGTTGTTGTTGGGCAGCCATGGTCTGTTCATGTCGTCTATTAGCCTCTATCTGAGCCTGTTCATGTCGTCTATTGGCCTCTATCTGAGCCTGTTGTTGTTGCAAACTCACTTGCATAAACTGCTTCAGCATCTCCTCCATGTTGCCCGACTGTTCTTGGAGTGTAGTTGCAGCTTTCACCCAAGACATAAGCAGCTGTAGCCAAGTCTGTCCACACCGTTGCCCCTAGCAACCGTTTTGCCCGCTCCGCAGCACCAATTGTAGGGATCTTCCCGGGGGATGGTGTGTTTGGACACAGTTCAAGGCAGACTCAGACGTTATAAAAGCAGATCTTGGCGTTTATTCACGGCATAAACAGTCCAGCAAACAAAACATACAGCAACCACGTGCTTCTTTTGTGTATAAACAAAATAAAAGACCTAGCCCGTCTGGGCGCTTACTAACAGGTTCTTCTCACCTATCTGGCAGTTTCAAAACACAGCGTTAGCCTGGATATCGCAGGGTGAGTTTTAGCTCCAGCAGTGGCTGCGTTCGCAGCTTCCTTCAAACACACACACAGGCTGTTCATTCCTGGCTGAGAGCAATAGCCTGCAGTCTCTGCAGAGCTTTTACCTCCCAGGCTAATTAGGATCAGAGCTCACCTGATTCAAAACCCAAACCGGATCGTGGAGGTGTGGAATGACAGGTCCCTCTACCAAACCTACCTGCCATTCCATATAAATCCAGGCCCGGCAAAATTAAATAACACCTCAGCAGCATATCACTGCTGGGAAACAAATCAATCCTGGACTTACCATCTCACCCAGCGTAGTAACCTAGGTGAAATGTACACCCCCTCGATCACTTCTCCAGTGACATGTCTACAAGTGGAAAAGTGACTTTCTTTACAAATTTCAACCAGTTAGCAGACAGGTACTCTTGAAATATTTATGCTAGTATTTGGGATGCCCCCTCTTCAAATACATAGGCTGGCTGCTTTTACAGTGGAAAAGGGACTTTCTTTACAAAATGCAACCAGTTAGCAGACAGGTACTCTTGAAATATTTATGTTAGTATTTGGGATCCCCCCTCTTCAAATACATAGGCTGGCTGCTTTTGCAGTGGAAAAGTGACTTCCTTTACAAAATGCAACCAGTTAGCAGACAGGTACTCTTGAAATATTTATGTTAGTATTTGGGATCCCCCCTCTTCAAATACATAGGCTGGCTGCTTTTGCAGTGGTAAAGTGACTTTCTTTACAAAATGCAACCAGTTAGCAGACATGTACTCTTCAAATATTTATGCTAGTATTTGGGATACCCCCCCCCCCCCCCCCATGGCGACAGGCAAAGTTTGCTTAAAAAGGGACTTTCTTTACAAAATGCAACCAGATAGCAGACAGGTACTCTTCAAATATTTATGCTAGTATTTGGGATGCCCCCTCTTCAAATACAAAGGCTGGCTGCTTTTACAGTGGAAAAGTGACTTTCTTTACAAAATGCAACCAGTTAGCAGACATGTACTCTTCAAATATTTATGCTAGTATTTGGGATGTCCCCTCTTCAAATACGTAGGCTGGCTGCTTTTACAGTGGAAAAGTGACTTTCTTTACAAAATGCAACCAGTTAGCAGACATGTACTCTTCAAATATTTATGCTAGTATTTGGGATGCCCCCACTTCAAATACATAGGCTGGCTGCTTTTACAGTGGAAAAGTGACTTTCTTTACAAAATGCAACCAGTTAGCAGACATGTACTCTTCAAATATTTATGCTAGTATTTGGGATGTCCCCTCTTCAAATACGTAGGCTGACTGCTTTTACAGTGGAAAAGTGACTTTCTTTACAAAATGCAACCAGTTAGTAGACAGGTACTCTTCAAATATTTATGCTAGTATTTGGGATGTCCTCTTCAAATACATAGGCTGGCTGCTTTTACAGTGGAAAAGTGACTTTCTTTACAAAATTCAACCAGTTAGCAGACAGGAATTTTTGAAATATTTATGCTAGTATTTAAACTTTCTCTGTCTTTCTCTGTCACTGTCACAGCCTCTCTCCTTCTCTATCTGTCCCTCGCTTCTTCTGTTCTTTGTTCTATCTATCTATCTATCTATCTCTCCTTTGCTGTATCTATCTATCTATTTATCTATCTGCCTTATCTGTTCTGGCCGCAATACAGTGTCAGAATGAGCTTCCACAAAATGGCTGCCGCTTATATAGGCCTGTGATATCATCGGTAAGCCTGGCTGCTGATAGGTAGCATGTGACGCCTACCCAGGATTCCTTGCCCCATGGGACATGTCCTGACATGTGGATCCACCATTTCAGATAAGCTGGATAGCAGTAAATGGAGTTTTAAGGAAGCGATTCGAGCGATCGAATCGCGGCGATGAGTTGTTAAGAATCAAATTTTTCCTGAAATTCGTAACAATTTCGGGTTCGTCAGATTCGATTCGCTCATATCTAATCGACTATTGTCTTGGTAGGAGCATATGTAGTTCTAAAACCTCTACTGCTCAGCATTTATAGTGTTGTTTAAGATGAATAAACTGCCTATGCTATGGGCACTAATGAAACCCCATACCATCAGATATGCAGGCTTTTGAACTGTGTGTGCTGAAGAACAAGCTGAATGGTTTCTCTCCTCTGAAGTCCACAGAACACAGTTTCTCTGAGTTTCCATAAAGACTATCAAGTTTTGATCCAAATGACCACAGAATAATTCGGATTTTGCCATTTTTTTTAATATATTATTTAGAAAACACTATGTTTTTAACAGATAGGCCTCGATTCAATAAAGGTAGAAAAAAATTCTCATGGTAGTTAAAGATTCAATTCATGAGGAAAAAGCCTGAGAATTTCACTGTTGTTGAATCACCAGATAGGAATACAATGAAAGTCAATGGCACTTTTTTTACTCCTGAGCAAAGTAGAGAACTGTTTACTTTCTACACTGTAGTAAAAGCTGCCATTGACCTTCATTGTCTTTTTTTCTAGTGATTCAGAAACAGTGAAATTCTCAGGCTTTTTTCTCATGAATTGAATTTTTTACTACCATGAGAATTTTGTTCTACCTTTATTGAATCGAGGCCTATGTGACTTTGTCAAAATCTATTGAGGGGCAGGAGCAGCAAAATATAGGCTACTTCAAAAGTAGCCAAGATTCTATTGTCGTCTGCATCACTATTTTACAAGTATTACGTTCAATCAATTATTGATGTTTAAACCTATTACGTTGAACAAGAAAGCCAGACTAAGAGGCCAATTCATCACTAGCATCTTGTAGCACCACTTGAGCATCTGGGGCGAGCCATTATTAGGGCCTCAGCCGCAACGACGGCCACAGGCAGACAACGCTGTTAGTGTCGGGCGCTATCGGCTACCCGTGACGCTGTGTTTTGTTAGTATTTTTTTTCACCCGGTTACAATAAATCACCATTTAGTTAAACCAGTTGAGCCTCTGTGTCTATCACTTGCTGGTCAGACCTTGCAGATCAGTGACACAGGGATCCCATGTCACGTTAGCAAAAAATATATAAAATACGCTAACCAGAATTCACCCAAAACAATGGGCCTTGAATAGCTAATTGAAGTCAACGGGAGAATAACACTGAGCCTCTGATATGATGTGGCGCTGTAGAGAACAGCGCTGGTGCTAACAAAGCACCCAGTGCTCTTAATACATGGAGTGCTACATGACATCATAAATATGACTTGGCTGGTGGCGCTGGAGTTCTACTCAATAAAGAAATAGAGGAATAAAGAAGCTGAATGCTATTGTGGGAAAAGATATTGGGGGGGGGGGTGATGAGCAGGGCCGGCTCCAGGTTTATGTGGGCCCTCGGGCGGCATGGTCTCAGTGGGCCCCTTTGCGGTGGTTAGGCGTCTAGGGTCAGGGGTCTATATATTGTATGGCAAAAACTAAGAAGGGCTGCTTGCCCTCCAACCCCCTATTGGAGCTATTTTTTTAGTTTGGCCCCACATGAATGGGGAAGTATTAAGGAAGAGGGAGGCTGAGGGAACATAGATGGATGGGACAGAGCTAAGAGAACAAGGATAGATAGGTCAGGGCTCAGTGGATATGGAAAGATGGGTCAGAGCTCAATGAATATGAATGAATGGGTCAGGGCTCAGGGGATAGGGATGAATGAGGCAGAGGTGACATACAACCATTGGGGCAGAGCTGAAGAGACAGAAAAAGGAAGTGTGTGCAGTTCTTTAACCATATTGTGCCAGCTGTCAGTGGGTCCCCCTGATGGGTGGGGCCCTCGGCAGCGTACCAGGCTTGCCGGGTGCTGACGCTGGCCCTGGTGATGAGGATCTCCCTAGAGTTTGCCAAGCAGAGTTTTATATTCTGTTTCTGAGAATTCCTTCAAGCACCAGGTCATTATGAAAGTCCCTTATGGATTATGGGATTTTTAAAGTGCATTAGATCATTAAATTTTTGTATCCAAAGTGCAAGAAATAAAGGTTCCACATACATTCTCACGTTGCTGGGACACAGGATTTGGCTGCATTTAGTAGAACTCAGTAGCGGCAACCTACATCTAGTTGCAGGTGCTCCCAACAGATAAGTAGAATCCCTAGGCACCTTGACTCCTGCCAGGCTTTCTCCTATTCACCTATTCAATGGTGTCCCAAAACTCGTGTATCTGTATGACATGACCAGAAAATGTTTTTGTGTGCTAGTTGTCCAGGTGTGAATTAAAGTTTTAGATCTTCTCACTTAAAGATGACCAAAACCCACTCTGGAATCGATGAGACTCCAGGACAGGCATACTCCCCCCCCCCCCCGGGCATGCTGTTGGGGGTGCCTGGCTGTGTGAAACTCTCCAGGTTCCCTGTCCAATGGCACATGCGCGAGCAGCGGCCACATCCCCGCTAGCCCTTTAGCAGGGCGTGAGCCTGCTCCAGGCATTTGTGAATGGCCGGCTCTGACTGTTATTTCTCTTCCATCGGGCTCCCAGTTTCTTAGATCCACTGATGCTTATTCCGCTTTGTGCAGAGCACCGGAATGTACATGAGACATTCCTTACCAACAACTTGTTTTTTTATGCAGTTCTGTTTTTGCCCACCACAGCCACTGAAGTGACAGCAACACAGCAATTAATATATATTAAACGTTTGGCAATTTTATGTATAGAAACATACATACATTCCTTTTAATTTTTTTTGTTTATGTCATGTAAATCTTTTGTGCTAATACATTTAGTAATAAAATGTTATTGCCTCTCTTATCTTCTGATACTTTTAATTTTTATATAATGGCATTTAATGAATAATGTTCTTGATTTGACTGTAAGCAATAATGGTTATGTTTTTCATCACAATCTCAAGCAATATGGCAAATTTCTTTTTGTTAACTCCCAAGGGTACAATGATACATTGTTTATGGCATTTCATTTCTTAGTCATAGTAAATGCGTTTACATTATTGCTGTCAATGTGAACTCAGTTGTCTAATAAAAAAGAATTAAGGCAGTGTTTGGTGCTACTGTACTGAAAATTCCTAATCAGACACCGGAGAATAGATTGTTCTGTGGATTGTACACGGTCAGATTAAAACCCATAACAATGTAAATTCATTTTTATTTCCAATTTCTTAATCATTACAAAAACAGATTCATCTAAAAAAACACCATTACAGTGCTAGGCACAACAAAATAGTCTATATTTAAAGAGACAGTCCATGAAATGGCAATAATAAGACATAAAACAGCTTGTGTGATGCCTGTCTTATGTGCCTCTCCTCCATATCTTGCAACACAGGGTAGAAGCCATAGCAGGGCTCTTTTCAACTCAATTCCTCCAGGAACCTGCAAAGCAGTAAAAAGTCTAAAAGCTACTCTGTCCTGTGGAACTCTCAATGCAAACAAGCATGGCAAGCCACAGTGGCCCGGCAACTTTCTCTGACCACAGCAAAATATGCTCAAGATTTATAAAGCACTATACACCCCCCCCCCCCCCCCCCAGCCCAGCCATGTCCAGGAATAATATAATTTTAGATAAATTAGAAATTCTGAAATGGGTCATTTTACACAGTTTTAATGAGAGATAAGGTAGGAGGAAGTTGGCATGGACAGACTTTAATTTCTTAGCACGTTGTATTAGCGTTGCTCTGTGCAGTCTGACTATTTGGGATATATTTGGGTTGATGGGAAGACCATCAAACAGAGCATCTTACTAATGAAAAAAAGGGTGTTAGTTAAAGTGGACCAACACCCAGGATTTTGACTATCCTGGGTTTTGGTCGACTTCGGTGGGGCACCCCGATCGGGGGTGCCCCGCTGTGTGAAACCCCCCAGAAAGCCCCAAAAACTCACCTGTCCCCGCTCCCACGTGACCACTGCAGCCAATCCCCGCCGCCGGACAAGCGAGCGCACCCCCCGCAGCCTCCCACGCGTCACTCTTACAGGGTGCACGCCCTGCTAGAGGGATGCGCGAGCAGCGGCTCGCGCATGCGCCGCTGGATCGAGGAGCAGGTAGGGATTTCGGGGCTTTCTGGGGTGTTTCACACAGCGGGGCACCCCCGATCGGGGTGCCCCGCAGGCCCGATGCTGATCGGCCCGGGAACTAGATAAACTCTAGTATTACATACAGTTTTTCTTATAGTTAAAGGGTTTTTTCTATTATCTCTTACTCTATAAAACACAGATTAATGCTACAATTCTTACATAAATCCAGTCAGCATGCTATAACTGCAGCCCTCAGAATTCCAAAAAGCTAGGACTCCATCAAAGTGGGGCCAAGTAAGGTTTCACCACTGAGGCATAAAGTAACAATGTATCAAATGTATTGATCAACATACAAAGGAACATATACAACAAGGAAAGCAAAAACATTAAATAAAACATTTAGTTAAATAGCTATCAATAATAGAATAAACCAATTCAAATCCTGTCATACTCTACTCATCCTACAAAACATACCCATGTATAATATTAGTATTATATACAAACACATAATTCATAAGATAAGTGCTAGTAAAGCCAGTGCTCAAAGCTATTGCTCCTCTAAATATCTTCTTAATAAATATAACTAAACCCATAAAGGACAATTCATATAAATACCTGTACCCAAGGAGCGAGAAAAGCTGGGTAAAGCTTTTGCCCCTCCCCAGAACCACGCAAAGAATTGGTCTAACAGCCACTCTGTACCTTGGAACTCTCAGCCTTAGAAACCAGAAAAGCCAGAGTGATCCCACAGCTGTCTCTGACTACAGCAGAGCATGCTCAAGACTTATAGCTGATCCATGATATGCCCTTTCTAGCTCAGTCCAAACCCCAAAATAGAAGCAAAGAAAGTAGCTTCACTAAATTGCTTATTATATTTGCATGTAAATAGATATTTTAAGATTCTTTGCAATGGCTCATTTTACACTGTTCCCAAAGGTGGAAGAAAGTTAGTGTGTGTTAGAATGGTATATTCAAAACCTGTCACTCTGGCTCTTCTTCCTTCCATTAAAATTAACAGGCTTGGCAGAATTTTGTAATATATAATTGGTATTTATCTACAATGTACAGCACCACCTTATTCAGATACTTATTTATAAGTAACCCTACTCTAAATTTTTTTTTTTTTTTGAGATTGTTGCTTGCTTTTGGAATGCGTCCTCCCTACGCCGCCAATACTGGGGGCCGTGCTTTTTATGACGTAACTGCGCTGCACTTCATGTTGTAGTGTGGCATTAGGCAGCTCGCTTCCTGATTGTGTCCTTCCGGCTTCTCCTCGGCCAATGGACTCTTGCGGTCCATGGCGCAGCCTGCTGCCTGGGGTGGGTGAGACTCTAGAAAGGGATTCAGATTGGCTGTAGTGTCCATCTTTTGGTCCGGCCTGTGTTATTTACACCAGCTGCCTTCAATACAGGTAATTAACTTTATGTGACATGCTTGTAACGCATGGAGTATGTTTTGGGCCCCCCTCCCTGCTGCTTTTTTGGCCTAATTATTCCTGATCTATTACTATCTACTGATCCATAAGTATCACCTTGTTGGTTCCTTAATTATAGGTTTTTCCTTGCATATTGCACTTTATTATGTTGCTTTGGTATATTTTCTGCACAACGCACTAGCACTTTATATTTGCACTCAGGGCCGTATTTAGAATTGCAGCTGCCCTAGGCACTTTTTGGTCATGCACCCACCCCCTTCATTTCCAAAGCAGACCAAACCCCTGCGTTTGGAGTCTCAACAGGGTCATATTTGGGGTTCATGCTGCCCTAGGAGCTGTTACCTTTACTGATCTGCCTTACACTGCCTTTCACAAAAGGGGTGTTGTTCACAATGTGGGTGGGGGCATCTATATTGCTGGTGCACCCCCCATGTGCAATAATCTTACCTTCCTCCTCGGTACCCAGGTGAAATCAAGTGTTGCAACTGCCTACCTCGGTCAAAAGGTCCACAGGCTCCTTCCTAATATCCAGCCACTGGCAACCGGGTGACAGCAGTGGCCAATCACAGCACTCGATTTTACCAGGGGGACTGAAGAGACAAGGTAACGTTTTTTTTTTGTTTAAGGGGGTTAATGCACGGGGGGGGGGGGGGGGCACCAGCAATGGAGATGTCCCCTTGCACTAGGAACCACACCCATTTTGGGAAAAGTAGGTATGGCCTTTCTGAATGGCCACAGGCACGTTGCAGTTAGGAGGTGAGTTGGGAAATGCGGCTGGCGGCGCAGCCATTCTTTCTTTCTTTCCTTCCAGCTCTTTTCTCCCATTCCTGTTTTACCTGCTTTTTTTCCTGGCTTTCCGTTTATTCTTTATTTGTTTCTGTCATTCATTTATTCTCTCTTTTTTTCTTTGCATTTATTTTTTTTCCATCTATTTTTTTTTCTTTTTTGTGTTTTCTTATTTCTTTTCTGCTTACATTTTTTGTCATTAGTTCTACTCTTATGTTCTTTATTCCTAGTATGTCACACACCCCGCTTCCAACATTCATGACACTTGGGATACCGGCCTGTAGAGGGCAATCTTGCAGAGATGAAATGAGAAAAAGGAGCCCCTCCTGGTCCATAAATACCCGGGACCTCCCACTATTCCTCAGTTTTTTCGTCTCTGCATTCGGCGAAGCATTCAGAAGATGACTCTCCTTCCTGCAGGTAGCCGGGTTACGCCCAGCCTTTTTCTATTTCTGCCTGAAGCCACATTTTTGTATTGTGATATGTATGTTATGCCTCCCAACCTTGGCTGATGGGCTCGGGCAAAGGTAGATACACCCTTGGGTGTATATGGGAGCTTGCTCCCTCCGTGAGACCTCAAATAAGGGGTAGGCGGAATCCGGGTTGGTGTCCCCCGGCATGGGATGCCCCGTCCCTTTAAATCTCCTTGTGCCTATTGGGTGCTTGGCCCTCCTGGACCCTGCTGGGGTGAAGGGGGGGGATCTTTATTTAGGGAGTATCTTTTGGCCTATGCATTTGTTTTAAAAAAAAAAAGAGGAAAGGATAAGAAAGTGACAT
The DNA here is from genome assembly GCA_027917425.1 of Gastrophryne carolinensis. Taxonomy (NCBI): domain Eukaryota; kingdom Metazoa; phylum Chordata; class Amphibia; order Anura; family Microhylidae; genus Gastrophryne; species Gastrophryne carolinensis. The sequence goes on along the minus strand of CM051237.1, from coordinate 370,237,643 downwards.
ACCTGTTTTGGGTTTTTTAAATTTCCCTCTCTTTTTTTGGTTCGGCCCCGTTCTATGATGTCATGCTACTGTCTTTGGCTGACCCGCCCTCTGCTCTCTGAGCAGTGCTAGGTGGTGGGCGGGGCTTCGAGTCGGCGTCGAATTTCTGCTTCCTCTTCCTGTTTGACATGTGGTTTGCTGGTTCCTGTTCTGGTGCTGGCCTCCACTGGTCCTGGCTGCTGCGTTGGTGCCGCTGCTGGGCTTTTCTTATATCGATTGGTCGCAGGGTTGTCGCTGGGCCGTTGTGGTCACTGTGAGTACCCTTTAGTTATACTAAAGGGAAATCTTTTTTATTTACTGTCATTTTTTTCTTGCATATGCATAAGGCTCATTGTGTTTTCTCTATCTTCCAGAGGGAAACTCTCTTAATAGGGGTTTCTCCTGGTCCTTGTTTAAAATCCTCCCACCTAGGGACTATTAAGGGGCATCCCGGGTAGCTTTGGCTGTAAAAATCCCATATACTTGGCGACTATAAAGAAATTAAGTATTTTAATAAACACCATATGGAGGCATCTCAGGATACTGGCTTTTCAGTACCTGCGGGACAGACTCTGCAGTATTTGCGATGTGAGGCATCCCTTGTTGGGGATAACGCATTTTTTTGTGTATCTTGTGTTCAATTGGTTATAATGCAGCAGTAAGGGGCCCAAGCCTCAGGGTAGGTGGCCCCTGCCTCTTCCCCCACACCGCCTTGTCTTGTTCATACCACCAGTGATATTGTCATGGGTAGAGAGTCGCTTTCTGATGTATGTGCCTGATTGGCTCACATTGAAAAAATAAATGTCTAGCTCTGTGGCCAAGAGAGCCTCAGCTAAAAGATAACATTTAGCTCTGGCTGTTGAGGCAAATGAGCTTGATTGTAGCGAGCATTTTTGATTGTTCTCCGAACAAGAAGAACAACAAGGAGGAGAATTCTTTGAAGAATCTGATGTTTCAGATGTTCAGCAATTGTGGGTATTGACACTGAACAAGGTGAAGGGGAGAATTTTGACACCCCTAAAGCTCTTGCTCAATTATATGAGGTCTTGGCTATCGATTTTCCAGAAGCAGTCCCTCCTCAGAAAGGGAAGTTCTTTGGAGCCTCCAAGCCTCGTTTTGAATTTCCTAATCCGAAAAACATTTTGAAGATATCATTCTTAAGGAATGGGAAAAGCCTGCACGGCTTCCTGGCATTCCTTTGGGCTGGGATATAAAAAAAAAAAAATAAAATATCCCTTTCCTGCAGACACTGTAAGCGTTGGTCATCCCCCCTGTGGTGGAATAACAGAGGATTCACCTGTGCTCAGTTTGTCCAATTCCTCTGTTTTGCATTCTCCGGAATCTACTTCCCTTAAAGGATGGGGAGGACAAACGTATTGAACAAATGGCTTGCCATGCGTTTGCTAGCGTTGGCTCGGCCTTGCGGCCTGTGGGTGACTCGGCACTTATGGCAGTCGCTATTAGGTCTGTTATTAGAGACCTATTGAATACCTCAGGGCTTGATCCAGCCTCTGATGAGTTTTCCGCTCTCAAGCGATGTGATTTATTTGTGTCTTTTGTACTTTCTGCTTTAGATGACTCCATGGTCTTGTGTAGCAGAACTTCTGCCTTGCTTGTTGCGATTCGGCGGTCTATTTGGCTACGCCAGTGGGGGGCTGACACGGTGACAAAGAAGTCGCTTACAGCGCTTCCATTTGGGGGATTACGCCTCTTTGGTGAGAAGTTGGATTCTGTCATTAAAGGAGGCAAATTGCCTCAGCGTAAGAAGCAACTTCGTTCCTTGCAGGGATCGGCTTCCTTTTGATCCTTCCTTACGTGGTTCCAGAAAGGGCAGAGGATCGGGCCTTTTCAGCCCCAAGGGGGACTGCATGGAACAGAGGAAGAGGACGTGGCCGTCCAGGTCAGAGTTGGGGATCTAAGCCCAAGTCCACTTCCAAGCCTGCCCAGCAATGAGGAGCCGCCCTCACCCGTACGGGTGGGGGGGCGGCTGCGATTCTTTTTTCCAGGCTTGGGTCAAGAGGTATCAGACAGATGGATTCTGGAAGTTGTGTCCTCCGGTTACAAGCTGGAATTCGAGGTTCGGCCTCCTCCCAGATTTTTCAGGTCTCGGATGCCCGCAGATCCGTTGATCGCACTGGGGCTCCGGGCAGCTGTGGCAAACTTTTTAAACATGGATGTTATCCGCCAGGTTTCTCCAGCGGAAAGAGGTTTGGGGTTTTACTCCAACCTATTTACGGTTCCCCAAAAAAGGACGGCTCTGTTCGGCCTATCCTAGATTTGAGACGACTCAATCAGTTTATGCGTTTCCGAAGGTTCCGCATGGAGTCGTTGCATTCAACGCTCTCCGCCAGGGGGACTTTATGACGTCCATAGACATCAAGGATGTTTATCTGCACATTCCTATATTTGCCGCTCACCAAAGGTTTCTCAGATTCACAGTAGAAGACCACCATTTTCAGTTTGCGGCTCTTCCATCCCCAAGAGTGTTTACCAGGGTCCTGGTAGGAGTAATGGCTATTCTCAGGGTCCAGGGCATTTGCATCGTGCCATTGCTGGGCGACTTGCTCATCACAGCGTCATCTTTCAATCAGATGGAACTGGACACCAGAACAGTGGTGACTACACTAGAGAGGTTTGGTGGGGTGATAAACATGCCAAATCCTCTCTTTGTCCCGTAAGGGAGATTCCCTTTCTGGGCTTGATTCTGGATACCCTTTAGGCCAGGGTATTTCTTCCTCAGTCCAAGATTGTTCTGATTCAGGATTTAATTCATCTGTTCCTGTCCAATCCTCATCAGCCTATCCGCTTGGGGATGAGATTAGTGGGGTTGATGGTGGCCACGCTCGAAGTGGTTCCTCATGAAGGCGCTTCAGCTCTTTCTCCTGGCGAAGTGGGACAAGCGCCCGTTGTCTTTGAATCAGACTTGTCTGTTGTCTCCCCCTCGTCCTGCAGTCCCTCCAGTGGTGGCTGATTTCGAGCAATCTCAGGGACGGCAAATCATTTCTGACCCCTTGTTGGGAGTTGGTCACCACCACAGATGCCAGCCTTACGGGCTGGAGGGGGCATCTAGAGGAGACACCGGTTTCAGGGCCTCTGGAGGCTCATTCCCCAATCAATTTATTGGAACTTCGGGCCATTCGTCTTCTGCTGCTCCGACTGACTCATCTCTTGGGGGGTTTGCCGGTTCAGATTCGGTCAGACAACCGAACAGCAGTTGCATACATCAATCACCAGGGAGGGACTCGCAGTTGGGGTGCCCTCCGGGAAGCGTCTCTGATCCTTCAGTGGGCAGAGATCAATGTTCCCTGCATAGCGGCAGTTTACATTCCGGGGATAGAGAAGGTGGAGGCAAGCTCCCTGAGCAGAGCATGCGCTCGCCTGGGAGAATGGTTTCTCAACCCCGAGGTCTTTCAGTTCCTTTGTCACAAGTGGGGGACACCGTGGTTGGACCTGTTTGCGTCTCGACACAACCACAAGCTTCCAGCCTTTGTGTCTCTATCCCAGGATCCTCTGGCAGTGGCAGTGGATGCCATGTTTCTTGCCTGGAAAGGATCTGGGGTTCCTGTATCCTTTTCCCCCATTCTCCATGATAAGCAAGGTGGTGCGCAAGTTTGTTCTGGAAGGGGCACCAGCAATTCTGGTGGCTCCAAAGTGGCCAAGATGCCTGTGGTTCGCAGAGGTCACAAGGCTGGCAGAGGATATGTTGCCTCTGCCTCTTCTTCCAGATCTCTTAAACTCGAGGTCAACTTTGTTACCCCAATTTACCAACGCTGGCTTTGACGGCGTGACTGCTGAAATCTCCATCTTAAAGGAGGAAGGCCTTTCTGATGCTGTCATTCTGACTCTTGTTAGAGCTAGAAAGAAGTCTTTCTCTGTGGTTTATTACAGGACTTGGAGGTCCAATATTGACTGGTGTGAGTCTAAGTCCCTGCCTTGCAGGGTATTTTCTATCCCTAGGATTTTGGAGTTTCTGCAACGGGGTCTGGATTTGGGCTTCCAGATTAGTACTTTGAAAGAGCAGGTTTCTGCTTTGGCTATTTTCTTTCAAAGGTCATTTGCTCTTCACCCTTTGGTTAAGATTTTTTTACAGGGGGTCACGCATGTGCGGCCTCCTAGAAAGCTCCTACTTCCAGTTTGGGTTAGTCTGGTGCTCTCTGCTATGCAGGCGGCTCCTTTTGAACCTTTACAGGAGGTTCCTCTTCATATTCTCACTCAGAAAGTTGCCTTTTTGGTTGCTATTACCTCTGTCCGTCGGGTTTCTGAATTGGCGGCCCTGTCAATACAGGCTCCTTACTATGAGAGGCATCAGGATAAGGTGGTTTTCCGTTTTATACCAGATTTTCTTCCTAAAGTAGTGTCTGCCTTCCACTTAAATCAGGATATATGGCTTGATGCAGAGCCTCCCCGTTCAGCTATCCCGTGCGTTTTCCTGTTGGTTTTGGGCTTTGATTGGGTCAGGAAAGGGTGCTACGTTGATTTTAGTGTGCGTTTATGCGCTCAGGTGTGCGCTCAGCCGCCTTTCCGATTGTCGGCTCGCACAAGGCTGTTTCCCGGGAAAACGGACGCCTCGTTCATTGGTCCGTTTTTTTCAGTGATGCAGAGCCTTGATTTCCGATTGAAATCACCCTAATAAAACGGGGCCGCCAAGCCTTCACTTACGGGCAGTCAGAGCAGCCGTATTTGCACTCGGGCAATAATATGCAGTCCTCTGTTGGAGCACATCAGCTGCGCCAGCTCCGCGGTCTTGTCCTGCTGAGTATGGCAGAAACCAGGCTGCACCGCACGCCTTTGGACATCGATGGCATGAGTATTTGTTATATTTTAGGGTTTTTTTTTTTAGGGTCCTTTTTACAGGGTCTACCTTATTTATTTTCTATTGCCTGTGTGCAGGAACTGGAAGATGGGACATTGCATAAATGTGCAGGCACTGGCTGGCCCTGAATTGGTATTTGGGAGTCGTTTTGCTGACTGCTCAACGCATGATGCGCACATCTTGAGGAATTCCTGCCTAGATGAGCGATTCAAATCTGGCGATCTTTTTGGTGGCTGGCTACTGGGTATGTGTATGAAACTTGTATTGGGTGCCCACCCTGTCTGACTGTGTTTTTTCCCTTAACACACTATTTTGTAACTATTTTCGTAGTATATTTTGAGCCTAATTATTGAGCTACAAATTAAATGGGTTAAGTGATTGTACCCTATTGCGTCATGTTCTTGCCCTCTTATGTAAGTAGTATTCCCCAGACTTTTTTAATGAGTGTACAGGTTGGATGTGCATGTAGTCTCATTAGAAATGTCCTTTCCTCCCACCCTACCCCGCTCACCTATTTGTCCCTCTTTTCTATTGTTGCAATGCACACTTTTTGTTTTATTTTTTATTTTTTATTTTTTTTTGGCAGGAGACTCTGGCTATCCTTTGCTCCCCTGGCTGATGACCCCCATCCTTCACCCATCTTCACAGGCAGAGGAGCGCTACAATACTGCCCCCAGGAGGACTCGCTCTGTGGTGGAGCGAGGCTTTGGTCTCTTGAAGATGAGGTTCCGTTGTCTTGATGAGACTGGGGGGGGGGGGCACTACAATAGACGCCTGCAACGGTCCTAAAACTAATCATGGCTTGTGGGCTACTCCACCACCTTTAGTTTCAGACGTCGCCACCCCTCCTTTTTCTTGCACCCAAAGTGGCACCGCGCAAACCATCCGTGCACAACTATTGTTTAGTGTTTTTTCAGAGACCGAACATTTGTTTTTTATTTTACAAACAAATTTTGGTGTGTCATTTGGTTTTTTTGGAACAAAAGAAAAAATACACGTGGGGTCAGAAAATGTATTCCCCACAAATTAGTGGTATGTTGGGTTGCATGCTGACGAGGAATGATGTTGTGCCTGCAAATTGGCTGCAATGAGGGCCAGGCTTTGATTAATCTCACCCATATGGCTTGTTAGGGCAGAGATATTTCTGTTTAATCCCTCTAACTGGGCGTTGAGGTTTGTGAGTTTGGTGCACACAGTCTCATTGAATTGCTGTGTTGTCGCTGAAAAGGCTATATTTTCCTGCCTCCATGCTTCCTCCAAAATTTGAAGTTGCCTTCTTTGGGAAATATGGCGTCTGGACTGGGTTGGAGCAGTGGGACGGGTGGTTGGTTCTGGTTCAGAAGGTGGTTGTGGATGTGGTGGTTGTGCTGGGGTTGACTGCGTTGCTGCCACTGGTTCCGTAGTGGTTAGTGACATATGTGGGGTGTCCTCCTCCAAATCTCGTATATGGTCGATGATGGGTGGGCTTCCTGTGGTCTGTAAAGAAATATAGCTTCCTTTTAGTTTATTTCTGTCCACAAAAGCTCTCAAAGATCAATGTTAAGTACACACCAATGACCATTGACTTACCTCATCGCAATCCACAATTTGGGTTCGTGGTGTAGAATCCTGGTGTGCCCTTGGCCTCAGTGCTAACGCAGGGGTTTGGGGGCCTGGTGTGTCCTGTTGACTTGGTCCTTAGAATGTAGATTTGAAGATTAGCTAAATGGCCAAGTACAGTAGGCTCGATTCAGAGACACATTCGTCCGGACTTCCGTAGCTGTCTGTGAAAGTTTTGGTGGGTGTTTGTCATTTTTTTGCTTTTTTTCGTACATTTTTCACTCGCACGAACGTTCGGGAGAATGTGTATATGCACTTTCGATAAACGGAAGCAATTCGGAACATTTCCAAACAAAATTGAAAAATTTCCGTTCCTTCAGAAAACTTCCGTTGCTGGGATGGTTTCCGTCTGATTCAGAGAGCTGTTTTACGACGGCTCACCACCCTATAAATCCGTTTATTTGTAAAACCACTTCCGACACCTCTGAGGACTCGGATTGCTATTGTTGAACATGTTTTGCGGCTATGTGGAGGAGTCTGCGCGCCTTTAGCACCAAGGCATTGCATGTATCAGCATGGCCGAGGCCATAAATTGTATAGCAATGCACCTGAATCAATACATTTCATGTATGTCTAATAGATGCATTTTAATGCTGACCTAAATTAGTCCTTAGCATGTAAACCTTTATTTTCCCACACATCCATATAATTGCTATATTTTTTACACTTATGTCCTTTGTGAATTATATTTGGATTGTTGAACTTGAATCTTAATGTGTTGTAGGAGTTAGTGTTTTAGTTGGTTACCTTTGCTTTGTGTAATTATTTTATATTTGGTTGCAGGAACTGCAAGATGTGCCACTCGCCCTTGCTCCTGATGCCCGTTCTTTGCCTGCAGAATGCGGGCCAGGGGTTCTCTAATCGGGCACTATGCAAAACCTGGGCCGTGGTGGCGACTGGCGAGGGCCCTCTGGCTTATGAAGTCCAGATTTAGGTGTTTGGACCATACGGGGGGGGGGTGGCACTGCAGTATGACCCCAACAAGGTTATACCCAAATTTTAATTTACAGCACGTGCCAGAGTGGCACAACTGAGTGTCAGGGTCCTTCAGTTGGTGGGCTTGATGCAGGAGCTGCGCAACTCGTTGGGGACCACAGATGAAGAATAATGTTCAGTGGCCTGCCATTGCTATGTATTTAATTTATTATAGTTGTAAAAAGTTGAAATTTAACACATTTTTAAAAAATGCATATTTGATGCTGGTAATTATTTAAAAAAAGTTACATTGTCATTTCATTAACAAACTACATTAACACAAAACTAATGGGCACAGAAATATTTAAAGATGAATATTCACATGACCGAGAAGTGATTTGGGTGTGCTTTAAGGGTCCAAAAGGGAAGATGGAGGATAGTGATAAGTGGTTTGGGTGTGCTTTAAGGGTCCAAAAGGGAAGATGGAGGATGGAGTGCTACGTGGTTTAGCTAAACATTTTAGTAGAAGTGAGGGTGGCAAATATGTAGGCGAGCACTTTAATGAGTTAAGTTTGTAGTGCGCAGGCGCAAGATCGTAAGGATTCCGTCTGGACGATTATTTTTGGTAAAATGGAAACAGAATCTATCGGGAAACGTAAAGGATTCGTTGGAGGATACGATGGGAAAAGGGCAAAAACGAAAGCCTACGTTGTAACATGTGGAAATGAAACGGAAAAGTCTGGATGGAAAATGACATCCGCGTAATTCGTAAACTGCCGTACGAACGGACGGAAACTTTACAGAAGGTTTTCAATGCATGCATAGAATCGCTCGAACGCTCATACGAGAGCGGGAACATTTGAAAAAAATACGACATCGGCACCGTTTTGAAAGTTTTTTTGTGTCTCTCTGAATCGAGCCTAGTGTGTTGTGTAGCATAACACTGCCTTATTGAACTTTTTGGCAAATTCAGACTCACCTGGGGACCTTACATTCCGGTCTGTGTCTTGTGCCTCTGCCAGGCCCTGGATGCTGGCCGGGTGTATGTATGTATATACATGTTCCTCGGCGGGTGTAAGGATTATTTTAGTGGGTAAGCCACCCCCTGTCTGTTGGCTGGGGAAGATTAAATCACACCTAATAAGTGTTACATCCTTTTAACAATGCGACTACAAATGCATTTTCTTTGCCCTTTACCTCTGCTACACTCCCTGTCTGTTGGCTGGGGAAGATTAAATTACACCTAATAAGTGTTACATCCTGTTACCAATGCGACTAAAAATGCATTTAATTTGCCCTTTACCTCTGCTGACGGCGCATGTCCATTTTTTTTTTACTGTAGTATTTCAGGTCCCCAAATTTCCTTTTGATTTGTTGAATATCTCGCCTGACAGATCCCACACTATTTACTTGGCGGCAAATATTCTTCCAGATCTCCAGCTTAGCCTGCTTAGTGGTTGATTTGGAGGTCCTGCCAAATAGGGCATAATGCTTTGAGCATCGCAAAAACGTGCAGTTAGCGAGCCACGGCATAGTTGTCGGCCACATGGGTGTGTGGTGTCCCCTGCATCTGTGGAAATTGATGGTTGGCTATCTGGTGAGTCGTGTGTGGTTCTGGGGCTTATGGGGGAGGGTGATGTTGTGTGTGTGCTGCTATGGCTTAATGTCTGGGTTCCTGTTGAGCTATCAGATGTGGAGCTGCATGTGGAATGTGAGGTACTGGAATTGGGAGAACCAGAGGGTTGGGGTGGAGGGGTGGGTGACCTTGGTGGGGTGGTGGGTTTGGCAATACGCTTTCCCTTGCTGATGTGTTTTGTTTTGTGGGTATGCTTTGTGTGTTGTGGTTGAGGATGCTGCAGGGTCTTACTCGATTTTGCACCCTTGTGTGTTCGTGCTTTTTTGGCAGGTGGTGGTGAATGGGTTAATGTCTCCTTGGTCCTGCGTTTTTTTGAATGTGCCTGTGTGTGTGGAGTACCCTGCGTTTTAGTTGGGGCATGTTCTGCCTGTGTCTGGTGCCTGCTCTTCTGTCTTTTGGAGGATGAGGCATGTGTGCGGCTGCTATGTGCCTCGGGCCTTGGTTGGCTCTTTTTGCTCCCTTTAGGTCTGCCCATAATGATATGGTATCCAACACAGAGCTGAGTGCCTTGTGCTTTAAATATGTTTCCCGTGTGGGCGTGGTCAACAGCGGGTGCGCGCCTGCGCGCACGCACGCACCTCACCGCGGGGGAACGTAAGAGCTATACCAGAAAAACCAAGAAAAGATGTCGCCCGCCATCTTTACACAGGAGCAGGACGACATCATCATGGATGTGAGTATGCGAGCGTGCGAGCGTGCGTTTATGTGCGCGCACACATTCCTTATAATAAAAAAAAAACAAAGTGCAAGAATAGTCTGAAACAACTTAGTTTGTCACGTTAAATACAAGCCCACCTTAGTTTAACACATGTACGCAGCTACAAACTAGGCTAGATGCAGATAGAAGAACTAGGGCAATGTGAGGCAGCAAGAGGTTAATAAAGTGACTTTAGTTAGGCCAGGAAACCTGTTAATGTATTTGGTGGATTAATGGTGGGTCCTTGTATCTTTTTTTGACAGATGATGCTGAGGAATCGCTACGACTTCCTGCCGTCAGATTAAGACAAGCGCACGTTGGCCCTGGCGGTGGTGGACGCGATAGAACGACGATCCCAAACCACCTATACCTTCACCCAGATCGCCCAACAATGGTCTGATTTAAAGAGAAGGCATAAGCCCCGGGTGAGGCGGTACTTCGCAAAACATTTCCCATGTAAGTGTTGAAAATGTAAATGCACCTATAACCCTGGCATCGCCTGGGCGTGGTTTAATGATTGTGTTTGTATTTCAGCCCATGAATTGAATATGCGGTTCCGCCCCACCCGGACCAGGACACGCAACAGGTGAAGGTGTAGGTGGTCCACCACCAGTGTCAACGGCCACCCCCTCCTCTGCCAGTGAGTATGAGGAGCCTCTTGACCTCAGCATGCAGGGGAGGGGGGAATCTGACGGCAGGGAGTCGAGCCGAAATGAGCCTCAACCTGACTCCGGTAAGGGAAATATAGTTAGATATGTGGTAATACATGCATTAAATACATATACTCATGTGCACTATTGTTAGTTGTAGATTCAGACGTCGCAGGGACATCCCAAGGGATGAGCGAGGAAGGGGGCAACGAGGAAGAGGTGGCTGGGGAAGGTGAGTAGATTGATACCTAGAAGCCTAACTTAATATTATATTCATGAAACAACAACAGTCTCTAATATCAGTGTGTTTGTCATCCAAACAGAATCACACCAGCAACAGAGGGAGGAAGAAAGGAGACGCCCCCGACGCAATGTGCGCCCAAAACCTTGTAAGTGGTGTTTATTTCAACTAAAGAAAATGAGCAAACAATTCCATTTGAAAACTAAAAATCTAAAACATTTCCATAATACATTTGAGAAAAAAGCCCTTAAAGCGGACCTTAACTCTGAATAATCTGTCTATCTTAGATATTTCACACACCCTGTACATACAGATTGGCCTCCTTACAAATCATCCTACCTGCACCTAGTGCATGTTATGAGCCTTTATACATCAAAAATGGCGGATTATGGAAGCCGCCATGTTATCAGGCAGCCTGCAAACAGGAAGTTCCTTCTAACTGTGCTGCTCTGCATTCTGGGATTGCTGACCTTTTCCAGAGCCCAGCTCTGCTCTGTGTGAGCAAAGCACAGCTATAACCCACCCCCTGTACCTTATCCCACTCTCCTCTCCTCAGTAAGTGTGATGCTTAGTGAGTCAAGATGGAGGCGCACGTATCCTTAATTCCTGAACTGAGTTGCAGCCCAGTGGGGGAAAGAATAATAATTGATTGACTAAAAACTTACTATATATTAGTTTAAGATCCTGCGGAATCTTTTTCAAAGAGTTTGGGCTTTTCATTTAATCATGCAGAAGGTCCGGTTTAAAAAGGGCCCCAAAAAAACAACGCCCAACCAAACCAAAAAACAATGCTAAACTAATGTTATTTTTCATTCACAGATCAAAGAATACAACATCCACAAGACCCAGAGGCCTAATTTTTTTTAGAATTTTACTCTGTTTTACCCCCCAAAAAAAAAAATTAAAAAAAAAAAAAAACAACGTTTTAATAACAAAAAAATATTAATATTTTGAGAGTTGTCTTTCCTGCAAAAGTACAATCACACAACATCAGCACACATTTACATGACAATTAAGGTAAGCATTAATGGCAAGGAAGAAGGAACAACCAAGGAGATTAAGGTATGCATTAATGGCAAGGAAGAAGGAACAACCAATGAGATTAAGCTATGCATTAAGGACAAGGAAGAAGGAACAACCAAGGAGATTAAGGTATGCATTAATGGCAAGGAAGAAGGAACAACCAAGGAGATTAAGGTATGCATTAAGGACAAGGAAGAAGGAACAACCAAGGAGATTAAGGTATGCATTAATGGCAAGGAAGAAGGAACAACCAAGGAGATTAAGGTATGCATTAAGGACAAGGAAGAAGGAACAACCAATGAGATTAAGGTATGCATTAATGGCAAGGAAGAAGGAACAACCAAGGAGATTAAGGTATGCATTAATGGCAAGGAAGAAGGAACATCCAAGGAGATTAAGGTATGCATTAAGGACAAGGAAGAAGGAACACCAAAAAATTTATTTATATATATATATATATATATATATATATATATATATATGTGTGAAATTGACAGTTGTTGCCATATGTATATTCCGATGGAGGTTGAGGGATGTGCGCTTGCGTGTAGCCAGATTGACAAGTGAAGAGCCATGGAGATGTAAGTATACTTGAAAAAACCACCAAAATGGAAGGTCAAATACGACAGAAGGCAAGCAGGTACATTCAAAAACCAAGGAAAAAGCCGGGAAAAACAGGCCGCCCGTGTGAACGGGAACGGAAGCCCCGATCAAATTGAAGGCACCCGAGAGAGCAAAAAACACTTCCCGAGTAAAGTGAAATTGACGGATCAGTTAGGGAGCCATTCCGACGAAGGCTCTGCATCACATTTGAGCCACGATTCAAACGGGAGCCCCGGACAATCGGAAGCTTTTAAGGTCAGACCGGGGGAGGCTCTGCATCAGGCCCATAGTTCTTCCTTCATTGTGGCCTAATCCTAGTAATAACAAGGAAAGGGTTTTACATTCTTTGGATGTTGTTCGTTGTGTTGTGCCTTCTGAGCCTAGAAAGGGTTTGGCACCCGCCAAATCTTCCATTAGTAAATGGATTCGTCAGGCCATTGTTGGGGCCTATTCTGCTAAGGGGAAGGTGTTACTGCTCATTCTACTCGTGCTGTTGGTGCGTCCTGGGCTTTTCAGCACCAGGCTTCTGTTGAACAAGTTTGCAAGGCCGCTACTTGGTTTTCGGTTCACACTTTTTCTAAGTTTTACAAGATTGATGTGCAGGCCTCAGCGGTTGCTGCTTTTGGTCACAAGGTTCTGCAAGCTGCAGTAATTTAAGTTATGCCTTATTTTCCTTGTGGGATCCCTGCCCATTATAGACACTGCTATTGGATGTCCCAAGTGTCATGAATGTTGTAAGCAGGGTGTGTGACATACTAGGAATAATACCATTTTGTGAGTACTCACCTGTAAAATGGGTATTACGAGTATGTCACACACCCCGCTTCCCCCGCCCTTCTTTGTTCTGGGATCCTTTATATGGTGTTTCTTATTATTTTTCACTATATAATTTGCTCTTCCTGGTTCTTCACTGCTTTTTTAAAAGACTGAGGAATAGTGGGAGGTCCCGGGTAGTTATGGACCAGGTGGGGCTCCTTTTTCTCATGTCATCTCTGCAAGATCGCCCTCTACAGGCCGGTATCCCAAGTGTCATGAATGTTGGAAGCGGAGTGTGTGACATACTCGTAATACCCATTTTACAGGTGAGTACTCACAAAATGGTATTGTTTCTCTCTTTCTGTCATTCCTTCCATTTTTTTCTTATTATTCTTGAGCAATACTCACCATACATGCAACTTTATCACCATGTATAGAGTCATACCACACCACAAGGGGCTCACTGATGCTCTATCACCCAAGGACCCGCATAATCTTGGAGCTAGCCCTGCTCAACGTTATTTAACAAAGGGGGTGCCAGCACCTGAAGTGCCTAGGGCAGCATGAACACCAAATACGGCCCTGGGTGCAGCCCCTGCTTCCAGCCACGGATGAGCAGGCTTTCTCCTTGAATGACAGCAGGGGCTCACACCGAAGCAGGCCACAAGTCTGGGAGCACGCTGTCAGCTTTGGAGCTGCAGCTGGTTGAACATCAAGGCAGTGTGTATCGGTAATTATGTTCTAAATAAATCTTACCAATAGTAAAACATGGTGTAATTTAAAGTGGCTCACCCTGCAGTCTGAAAGACCTAAACTGGGATGTCCCACTGTTTTAAATCTCTAGGATCAGCGGTAACCTTATCTTTCCCAGTGGCTCCCGAGATCATAAAATCACCGGCGTTCTTCCACACCTAATGTCATCAAATGTCTAAAGAAAATGCTGGAGGCGGAAGTGCGCCACAGCCCAGAGATGCTGGGGATGTGGTCGCTGATATTTACATTGGTGAGGTAACCGGTAAAAAGGAGGGTTTTGCAGCATCCTGGGGGGTTTCAAACAGCCCCAGGGGAGGGGCAGTGTCTGGCCATGGAATCTTTATGATCCTAGGGCTGGCCCTTTTTGGGTTTTGTTCTGCTTTATTATGACTGCCTGGCTCATATGAGGTATGCACCAGTATAGCATGTCCAGCTAAAAGCATCTTAGACCCCACAACACGCAGACAGCACTACATACACTTCAAGATGCAGAAGGCACTACATACCCCCCCTTTCTCAGAATGTAGACAACACACATCCACACACACACTATCACACAGCATAACACACACACACACACATAAACGCACACTATCACACAGCATAACACACACACACACTATCACACAGCATAACACACACACACTATCACATAGCATAACACACACACACACACTATCACACAGCATAACACACACAATATCACACAGCATAACACACACACACACACACACACACACACACACACACACACACACACTATCACACAGCATAACACACACACACACACACACACACACACACACTATCACACAGCATAACACACACACACACTATCACACAGCATACCACACACACACACACACACACTATCACACAGCATAACACACACACACACACACACACACACACACACACACACACACACACACTATCACACAGCATAACACACACACACACACACACACTATCACACAGCATAACACACACACACACACTATCACACACACTATCGCACAGCATAACACACACACACTATCACACAGCATACACAGCGTAGCGTCCGATTCATCATTATCCCAGGCACAGCGTACAGCCTTGCAGAGCGCCACATCTTACCTCTCGCTACCTGGCACTCTCCCATACATTTCTACGGACGATCCTTAAATCCCTTTCCTGATCCCAAGTTTTATTTTTTTTTTAATAACACAAATCTTTCAGACATGTATCCTGGCTTAGAAAATTACATTTTTGAAAACTTTTTTGATTAATTATATTTTTATGCAGAATTGTCCTTACATGTCTGGTATTAAAGTGCTCATGTTACAATGTAATAACAATGTAATTCCATATGGTTTGCTTTGTTAATAGTGGATACATGTTCAAAAAGAGACTTTAATCACACAGCTTCTGGCGTTGTGGGCTACATCGACCCGATTTTGAGCGCCGTAACTGTTTGAGCCTGTTTTTTTTTTTATGAATGTGGTGTGAGTCAGTCGCACTGAGCTGACGCTACCATTCGCTCCCATACAGCGTAGTACTGCGAATCACATAACGTATTTAACAATGCTGGCCAGCGACTGAGGCTCTCTGAAACAACGAACCATGGCCAAACACAGCGACTACTAGTGTTCGCTCTGAAATCCTCGCTACAGACGCTCATCTGTCGATACCTGGCGTTAGTAATGAATCAGCCTGCCTGATAGCAAACCACTGGCACTTAACTGCCGCACGTCTGCTATTAAAGTCGCCTGAAACTTTAATAGCAACTGGGGAATATATTGTGTGCACTGTTATATTAATAAGTGCTGAGTTTGTTTGTATTGTATTCTCTTGCTGCTGTGGTATGTTCTTTTGTTAGAGGTGTTTTTTGTATGGTACGGTATTGTATGGTATGCTTCAACTTTGACTCTGACCTTTTTATAAATGGCCAATAATTAGTAATACATTTCCTGTAATAAAATTGTAACATCTGCCTTTTTCTCATTACTGTGGTAAGCAACATGTCTACTTATATAGGACATAAAGTATATTAATTGGAATACACATTCTGAACAAATAACATAAAGCAGGAGTGCTCAACCTTTTGAAAAGCGCATCTAATCATAATTTGAAAACTGGTCGTGAGCCACAATGAATAGAATCATAATTTAAAATGTTTCATTTTAAATAGCATAACAAAGATTTTCTACACCCTTCTTATCACAAACTTCATACCACCCTATTACCACATTTATAGATACATAAATCCCCACATGTTACCACTATGCGTGCCCTCCGGCCACAGTTTGTGCATATGTGACTTAACCCTTTAAGTGCCAGCCTTCCTAGAACTTTTGTGACCCTTTGTTGCCAGACCCCTTTTCACTATTTTGCGCTACATATGTTCAACTTTTATTTTTGAAGGGATTTTCAGGGATTTTCCAGGAAAATTATATATTTTTTTTTAAGCAGAGTCTGAGCTTGAAATGTCTTGTTTGGCCTTTTTGTAGTGTATTCTCATCACTTTTGGGTGAAATATGTGTAAAAAAAATAAAAAAAAATCTATCTTTTGCAATTTGTAGTTTTTTTTAGTAATAAAAAAATGTAAGTTTGTCAATAAAATCTTATTGCGTGTGAATCCCCAATTTCTCCTGGTCACAGCGGTACCACATATGTATTGTTAGACACCGTTTCCTGTCCAGGAGACTCCCCCAAACTGAAACAGAGCTTTAGGAGATTTTCAGATAAAATACAACTGCAATATGTGCTATTTCGCACCTTTCAGTTTTTCCAGAAAAACAACCCTTTACATTTGAAATACCCCCCACAAACTATATATTCTCTGGAAGTACACACCTCAAGCTTTCTAGGAGTACCAGGCTTGTTTATGTAGGTGTAGTTTTGTGGAAGTAACCCCTCGATCAATTCTTTGGTTGCACAGAGTTTCCCTAAAAAAGAAGAAAAAAGAAGAATCAAAGCCACATTTTCCTAAAAAAAAACAATATGCAAACAAGAAAAAAGTTAAATCTTAAAGAGCAACATCCCCCGAACAGAACAATACCCAACATGCATAGCTACTGTCAAGGGAAGAGTTGGCAAACACCACAAAGTAAAGCATGTGCGTAACGGTAATTTAACTTGAAAATTTCAGCTCTGCGTACAAAGTGCTCACCTTGCAATTTTTCAACCAAAACAACCCTTTACATTTGGAATACAACCCACAAACCATATATTCCCTGAAAGTACACGTGTTAAGCTTTCTAAGCGTACCCAGCTTGTTGTAGTGGGCTCATCTTTTTCGAAGTAATCCCTTGAAGAATTCTGAGGTTGCACAGGGTTTCCCTAACAGGTCCACAGGAACAGCGCCCCAACAGAAAAAATCCAAGAAAACAAGGAGGGGGAGAAGGAGGTCCACGCAACAGGAGACATCGGACAACAGCATCGGTGCAGTACAACACCAGGAGCAGGACGACAGCTCCTCAATAGTCAACATTTCTGACTACTCTTTAACAACCAACGAACTGCAGGTATTGTCTAAAGGCCTTTTCTTTGTTCCTACCACTACCGGTAACCCTTTTGATATACAGATTGACCTACATAGGTTTTTTAGGTCCCTGCGTATCAAATCATTTTTTGCATATCATCCCACTCCAGATACTACACATAGAGTACCATCCACAGGCCCAGATCTCAATATGTGTAAGCCAAAGAGTAAGTGGAACCCTCCTCCCACCTCACATGCCTTAGAGACATTCATCGACCTGGTTCAACGTGACACAGACCGTTTGCAATCCCCTAGGCATCAGAAACAATCTAACAATCTAATCTCTCATACAGAGAAAAACAGGCCTCTGGTCACTGAGTGAAAACTCTGCCATCACAATTAAACCCACCGACAAGGGCGGAGCAATCATTGTTATGAACTCCACTGACTATAGGGATGAGATTCTGAGTCAACTTAATGACTGCAATGTCTACACACAGACAAACAGTGATCCCACCCCAGACATTAAGTCCAGCATCGATAAGCTCATAGATACCGCCCTGACTAGTTCCATCATTGATGATAAATTGGCCAGCTTTCTCAAGACAGAATATCCATTGATACCAGTATTTTACTGTTTGCCTAATATTCATAAAAAACTACAACATAGTCGCAAGCCAGTATGTGGAGAGACCCATGGCTTAATATTGGGGGGGCTAAAGAGATCAAAAAACCCTCTACTTAGGTAAAGGAAAAGAGTGGATTTCCTAGAACGGAAAGTATTTGCACAGTACCCAGTCCAAGGACAGATATCATTACCCATATACCTTTGCAGTAGGCGGAGCTATGCAAATCATCTCTTTACATCTCTGTGCCATCCAAGGCCCTTAGAACCGCTAAGGGTGCAATGCCAAGGATTAGCTTTAAATTTTATACAGCCAGACACATCCAACTAGTGGACACATGTTTCGAGTTTTAGGCTCTCATCAGCACACAGGGGCAGATGCCTCTTGCTGTATGGGGGGTGAGACTTGGTGACTACCAAAACATAGTCGCAAGCCAGTATGTTAGGTTTAATATAAGGGGGCTAAAGAGACCAAAAAACCCACTACTTAGGTAAAGGAAAAGAGTGGCTCCCTATATTAAGCCTAACATGGGTCTCTCCACATACTGGCTTGCGACTATGTTTTGGTACTCACCAAGTCTCACCCCCCATACAGCAAGAGGCATCTGCCCTAGTGCTGATGAGAGCCTAAAGCTCAAAACATGTGTCCACTAGTTGGATGTGTCTGGCTGTATAAAATTTAAAGCTAATCCTTGGCATTGCACCCTTAGCAGTTCTAAGGGCCTTGGATGGCACAGAGATTTAAAGAGATGATTTTCATAGCTCCGCCTACTGCAAGGGTAGATGGTTAATGCTATCTGTCCTTGGACTGGGTACTGTGCAAATACTTTTCGTTCTATAAAAGACTACATAAACCTCCAGGTAGACCTATTGTCACAGGCACTAACTCTGTCTTTCAGAATCCTGCCATTAGCTTACTGAAACCATTAGTCACAGCATCCCCATCTTTCCTACAGGACACAACAGACTTTCTCAATAGATTCCAATCATTCGGTTCACTGACAAGCAACTGTATCTTAGTAACTATGGACGTGTCTAGTCTTTACACCTCTATTCCACATAAAGACGGTATAACTGTGATCAAAGAAGCCTTTCAGAAAACTTCAATACCTGCTGATTTACAAAAAATGGCATTAGACTTACTCACAATCATTTTGACAAAAAATTACTTTTCATGTGACGGACAGTTTTTTCAAGCACAAGTAACCGGTATGGGGTCTAACATGGCCCCAAGCTACGCAAACTTATACATGGCGGACTTTGAAACCAAATTTGTTTATTCCACCCCGGCCTTCCGTGACAATATACTATCTTGGCTATGATACATTGATGATGTTTTTATTCTTTGGGAAGGCAGTCTGGAATCCCTTATGATTTTTCACAATTACCTGAATCAATGTGCTCCAACCATTAGTTTTTCACTTGACCATAGCCATGAGACAATACATTTTTTAGACGTATGTATAACAGTCTCAGGGGGCTCTCTCACCACTGACGTATACAGAAAACCAACCGACAGAAACACATTCCTACATGCTGGCAGTTTTCACCCACCTTCACTCATTAAAGCTCTCCCCTTTAGCCAATTTGTGCGAATACGACGCATTACAACTACTGACGAATTATACGAATCTAGATCCAACCAACTTATCAACAAAGTTAGATCACGAGGTTATAGGAGTGAGGATCTAAAGGAGGCCCAATCTAGGGCTAGGGCACTTGACAGAACCGAATTACGCAGGTTCCAACCCAAATAGAATAACAATAGAATTTCATGTGTACTCACCTTCTCCAAACTCTCCGTCCAGAGTTTGCCTATAGAAGAGCAAGGAATATCAGATCATCGTTGGTTAAGGCTGAATTTTGCACACAAAGCCAGACACAATCATCCAATTGGCTCACCAATATGCAGACCCCGGCAGGTATGTTTCCTTGTGGCCATTGTGCCCAATGTGGTTTTACACAGAAAACCACCAGCTTTTCACATCCCAGCTCTGGGAAAAATTATCCCATACGTCAGTTCATTAACTGCTCCACTAGAAACGTTATCTACCTTCTGAAATCCCCTTGTAGGAAGGGGTACGTAGGGAAGACGGGTCAGGAGTTACACCAAAGAAGTTGGGAACACCGGTCTGATATAAGAAACAATAGGTTGGAGTCCCCCATATCTAGACATTTTCTTGAAATGGGCCATCATATTAGCCAACTGAGATTTGTAGGTATAGAATTAGTCAAACTCCCTTATAGGGGTGGTAACTTGGAGAGAAAACTATTGCAGCGAGAAATTTTGGGGATTATACAATTGGATACAAAAAACCCTAGAGGGTTGAATGAGGAAGTGGACTTTTCGGTTTATTACTGGTTCTGCCACCCCTCCTTTGACTAACTGGTTTGAGTGCTGTGGCCCCTTTAAGACTTTTGTATTCTAATTGCCCTGCTAATGTGCACCTCCCTGGTTAGTTATAAAATGGTCTGAGCGGCTGCCACTCCTCCTTTGACTAACTGGTTTGAGTGCGGTGGCCCCTTTAAGACTTTTGTATTCTAATTGCCCTGCTAATGTGCACCTCCCTGGTTAGTTATAAAATGGTCTGAGCGGCTGCCACCCCTCCTTTGTCTAACTTGTTTGAGTGCTGTGGCCCCTTTTAGACTTTTGTATTCTAATTGCCCTGCTAATGTGCACCTCCCTGGTTAGTTATAAAATGGTCTGAGCGGCTGCCACCCCTCCTTTGTTTCTTTTGAATTTGTGCAAGCACATGGGGTGTGGGGTCTAGGCTGTATTGCAAGGTCTTTGACCCTTCCACCCCATGGCTTGCACTTGAGGTTTAGGGCAACCTCAGGTAAGCCTGCTCCCAATTTATCTATTGCATTGTATGTCCCAAATGGGGCTCTTAGAGACTAGAATTAGTACTAGAGTTAGGACTGCACCTCACAGGGGCACCTTGGCGCTGGTGGTGCAGCTTAAACATACTTCTGCAGATGTGTGTGACCGAGCCCCCTGTTTTTAACCTAGTTTAGGAAACTAAGAAAGGAAACACGCTGGCACCAGTGACAAAGTAAATTAAATAATTGTGGTGCAATGCTCTGTTCTTAACCCAAAATGGACAATAGTTAAAGAAGTGGGGGGTGCCCCACTATGAAAACCCCCCCAAGAAGTACTGAGCAGAGTCTTATAACTGCACAACACCAGAAATTAAAGTTTATAAGCAATTTTATTAATCTCTGATAATTCTAAAAATTCATTTTTTACAACACAAAAAACACTATTAAAATACATATAAGACATGCTAAAATAGGTACTGCCAATAGGGGGCGCTGGTCCATATTACTGCCATATCCATCAATGTGATTATAAAATCCCTGTGCCAAACTCCAAATCTAAATCTATATACTAATCTAAAAAAGTCTAAACTCTAAATAAAGTGCTACGTGCTTATCCAACAATACATCAATTCATAATAGAAAAAGTGCAATGAGAATTCCAGCTGTCAGCATATAGCAGCCTAACACAAATCATGAAGTGCAAAAAAAGGAGAAAACAATTACTTATCCATCCAAGTGTACAAGATCGGCAGTATGCGTCCCCCCCAAAACAGGATTTCCGCAAGCCCACGCGTTCCGAGACGTGGGTCTCTTTGTCAAGGCAGAGTGCGTGGCAGAAGGTGCTGTAGGAGCCGTTTAAATACGCACCCATCCCCGCTCCACCGCCGCGCTGAATGGCCATTTTTGTGTTGTAAAAAATGAATTTTTAGAATTATCAGAGATTAATAAAATTGCTTATAAACTTTAATTTCTGGTGTTGTGCAGTTATAAGACTCTGCTCAGTACTTCTTGGGGGGGGTTTCATAGTGGGGCACCCCCCACTTCTTTAACTAGTTTATAGACAGATTGTAGGTTGGTCAGCAAGCTAACTGGTTTGAGTGCTGTGGCCCCTTTAAGACTTTTGTATTCTAATTGCCCTGCTAATGTGCACCTCCCTGGTTAGTTATAAAATGGTCTGAGCGGCTGCCACCCCTCCTTTGTTATTACTGGTTCTAATTACAACTCTGGAACCCTAATGCTCCTTTAACTACTTATCTCTCTCTTCTTATAAAGTATTGTGCAATGATGTAGTATTGCGTCCTGCAGGCTTGCTCCGCAGTTCTCTAGCAGTATCAATCATCATTTTTAACTTTCACTATTCACTAATTTTTATTTTCCTCTCCTAAAAGTATGTACTGTCCGGTGTATGCCCCCTATTTTGGTCTCCAGCGTGCTGTGGTCTCCAGCTCTCCCCACATTCTCCCTGCATTAAGATTTGAATGCATCCCCGTTCGCGAGTATTGCCTATTAGCGAACCGCCATCTTTCTGGTTGTATATGGAGCTCACATTCTCCAGTAACGGTGACGCGCTTCCGGTACCCGCCTTCCTACTTCCGCTTCTCACTGACGCCATTCAGCGAGCCGACATCTTTGCGGTTATCTAACCAGCTTCTTCCGCATCATGGACTACAACGGATACGCACTTCCGCCCCCCGGTGACGCCGACATACAGGCCACCATCTTTTTGGTGGCTAAGGACTCTGTGAACATGATTTTTTCTCACTACGGTCTGGATACCATCTGTCCACAAAGCTTTGTGCATCTTCCCGTCCTTACATTTAGGTTTTGCACATCTTCCCTGGGGGTCCGCTCCCCGCCCCGTGGGCCATTTCCTGGCGAAGATGGCAAATATGCCATCCAGTCAGTGATTGGTCGGGACGGGGGGGTGGAAGTCGCTGATGACGTTCGGCTTTGGCGCCCTCCGTGCGCCAATCCCTGCGTCCTCATTGGTTGCTGGAGACCGTAAATAGGTTAGCAATAGGATTTGGGGTGAGAGTTCCACTGTCCTCCCCGGGTAAATTGCCTGAGGGTCAGAGTGGACTCTTAGTTACCTTACTCCACACACCGTTATGTGGTATTTGCAATAGTTTAATTTTTAGAAACACGTTATATACATTTATTTACACTTCCTCTTATATTTTGCAATCACAGTGCAGTATTCATACAAGTATTTTTTCACATATTATGCAATATGAGACTGTATTCAACATTTCATTATTATGAGTTACCCATGTGGAAAACAGTCCTTTCTCTAATCTGGGGTTCTCCCACTTCACGGGTGCCCAGATTGGGTATAGTCCCTTCAGTTTGTGGCAAGTTTTTTTCCCTCTCAGGGGTGGTATTGTGGTAAATTCCAGCCCTCTTTCAGCTTGTGGCAAGTTATATTTGGTCCCATCACATTCAGTTTGTAGCAAGTTCTGTTTGGTCACATCACAAACGCGTTTCACCAACTGGCTTCATCAGTGTGCGGACCCTTCCGTGGTTTCACTTGTTGACTTGTGGCTTTTGGCTGCTGATGGGTGCTACCATTTCCCTTTATATAAGTGGCTTCTTTTTCTCATTGTTTTTAGTTGCTCTGTGGCTGTTGGAACTTGATTTGTCGTCCGTCACCCCCCTCCCCCCTCATGTGGGGGGATGGTGCTCCGTGATGTCGTGTAGCTGGATCCGTATGCGCCGTTGCGGCTGCGTTATTGTTATTACAAGTGTTTGTCTGGAGCACAGCAGGGCCGGTACGGGAGGTGTATAGGAAGGAGCTCCCAGTACAGGGAACAGAAAGCTTAGGCCCAACAGGACAGAGGAGGAACAATGATATCAGAAAGCTGGATAAGCTACTGAGACAGAGGGAGCACATGGACACATGAATGGAGAGACGGAGGTACACACACCTTTATAGGGAAGACATTGTAGCAACTGGCTTAACAGGGAAAGCCACAGACAAAGAGTGAAGACAGATCATACCTTGGTGTTTCAAGGCTCCACTGAGGTCAGCCCTCACGCACAGTGCCTTGAACTGCCCAATAAGGGGTGGATGCAAGTGCAAGAAGCTATCTTGCCCAAATCTACATTCTTTCAGGTGGTACAAAGCAAAGATCTTATGAGATGCAAGGGAAGGAAGGGATATTCTGTGTATTAGTCATAACTTTAAAGATCCATACAAACTATGTACTGTAGAACAGAGTTTCCCAAGAGTAACACTTTCCATTTCCTAGAGAACCCCACACATCCTATTGGAGCAGCAGCTTGACCCCCTGCTTTTGACTCATGGTGGCTTTCAATACCACCAGAGGAACGCTCGAGTGCCACCACTGGTAATTGTACCACTGGCTGAAAATCACTGCTATAGGACATTATTTTGACTAAAACGGAGTCCATACCTGGGCAAGAGCTGAAATATATTCATAACCTGCTACCTAGTGATATTTATACAAGTGACTCTTCAGAGTCTCTGTGTCTTCGTGTGATTCCCTGCTGTTACTTTCTACCTTCAAGGAATAACTCCATTATATTGTGGTTGTTTTTGGTGTTCTGTCGTATTTATCTTCTTTTTCTATCTTATCTTTTTTCCTTTTAGAATGTAAAATAAACATTTATGTGTATCAGGGACCTGTGATATAGTGGGAGTGGCTTTCCTTGCCTTGAGTAAAAATTCCCATTGTCCTTCCATTGTAACAGCTAAAGGGATCAGCAGCTTTGACTAAATCAAGCAGCGTTAGTGACCTCCGCAGTTGAGAATGCTGCCAGTAACCCTTTAGCTACTAGAACACGTTTGTGATCCACTCGTATGAAGAAGATAAATTACAGTAGGAGGGGATAAACTTGTGAGGTTAGGAATGTGAAGCATTGTGTCTGTAGCCAATCAGATGATTAGCAACCCGAGTCTCTGCTGACGATTATCAAGCCGAGTCAAGAAGTCTCTGCTACATACATCAAACACACTAGTTGGTGTACTTTGCTAAGATAAACACATCATTGCTAGAGAAAACTGTTTTCTTTTAAAACACAGAGTTGAAAACACTTCTATATAGGCTACATTTATACACAACTTGCTGAACAGAAGTACAGTTTACCAAAACTGGGTCAGTTGTGGCCTTGAGGTAAGGGGGGCGGACTTGTGACTGGAGGGTTGCAGGTTCAAATCCCGGTCCTGGGACATGACTGAAGTGCTCTTGAGCAAGGCACCTAACCCCCCAACTGCTCCCCGGGCGCCGTAAATAGGGCAGCCCACCGCTCCAGGCATGTGTATACTCACTGCATGGATGGG
This sequence comes from Gastrophryne carolinensis, assembly GCA_027917425.1. Lineage (NCBI taxonomy): Eukaryota > Metazoa > Chordata > Amphibia > Anura > Microhylidae > Gastrophryne > Gastrophryne carolinensis. The sequence continues at coordinate 370,212,728 of CM051237.1, read as the reverse complement.
TTAAATGCGGAGGACAAATTCCTATGTGTGCACAAACATACAATGGCCATCTAAGCATTAAAATTAAATTAACTCCAGAGTCTGCTAAATTTGCAGACTTTTGCAGTCAAGTTCTGATTTTCCTTTCTAGCAATATATGAGCAGTCATCTTTGAATTTTTTCTGTGTCTTCCAAGCCTTCTGACATCCACTTTTCCTATTGCTTGCCATTTATTAAAGCGGAAGCACTGCCCACTGATTGCAATGGGGCATGCTACTCACCGACTGTAATGGGACATGCTGCCCACCGACTGTAATGGGACATGCTGCCCACTAACTGTAATGGGACATACTGCCCACTGGCTGTAATGGGGCTTGCTGCCCACTGACTCTAATGAGGAATGCTAACCACTGGCTCTAATGAGGAATGCTAACCACTGGCTCTAATGAGGAATGCTAACCACTGGCTCTAATGAGGAATGCTAACCACTGGCTGTAATGAGCAATGCAGCCCACTGCTTGTAATAGGGGATGCAGCACACCGCTTGTAATGTGGGATGCCACACACTGCCTGTAATGTGGGATGTTGCATGCTGCCTTTAATTTGGGATGCTGCTCACTGCCTGTGATGTGAGGTCTGTAATGGGGTGATTGGGGGGATTCTGCACACTGTCTGTAATGGAATGATTGGGAGGGTATTTATCACACCATTTTGTTCAGAATAATTTTTTTCTTATTTTACTCTTCTAAATAGTATGGCAAGGTGCGTCTTTTAGGGCGAAAAATAAGGTAGTTACTATTTAAATAGGTTTGCATCTTGCAAACACACCAAAAACGATAAGAAGAGTGAAACATCTGAAAAGGCTTTAATAACTTTTTGGACAAAGTAACAAATGTAATGGGTTTTAGTTCTATTCTAATTCACAAAAAAAAAAAAAATTAAATATTTTAATGACAGAAACATTTATTTAAAAGTCCAGTCTAATTAAAAGATAAAGTCAGGTTCAGTGGATAGTGGGGATAAATGTGCAGTCTCTGTTTTTAAATTATTCTGGGCTAGGTTAAACAGACATTTTCTTTTGAGCAAAAAATCCTGTTCATTTAAACAAACCTGCACTCTTGTTTCATGCAAACTGTAAAAACAATAGGCCTCATTTTACCTGCTAACTAGAGATGAGCGAACTTTTGAAAAATTCGATTCGACTGATTCGCCGAATTTTCCGACAAAAATCGTTTCGACCCGAATTTATTCGCGACGAATCGCTATTAAAAACTGCTATTTCTGAGCCTCCTAGAGCCTCAATAGGGTTGTAAACCATTCTGCCTTGCTGTAACACGCACAGGATGCGTGCTGGGTTAGTTAAATAATACTTTGAATAAATATCACATGCAGATCAGAGGCATCGCTAATAGAACCGCAGAGCGGCACAATTGCAGAGAGTTGAAGTGGCATCACTATGAGGGGCAGGAGCAGCCCAAACACTGCTTTAAAGAGACACTGAAGTTGGCAGCAGCAGGAGCCCAAAAATTGGATGAATCACACCCTGGGGTTGCAAGCAGCAGCAGGAGCCCAAACATTGGCTGAAAGAGACACTGGAGTTGGCAGCATCAGGAGCCCAAAAACTGACTGACACACCCTGGAGTTTCAAGCAGCAGCAGCAGCCCAAACATAACTTGAAAGAGACACTGGAGTTGGCTGCAGGGGCCCAAAAATTGGATGAATCACACCCTGGAGTTGGCAGCAGCAGCAGGAGCCCAAACATTACTTTAAAGAGACACTGGGGTTGGCTTCAGGAGCCCAAAAATTGGATGAATCACACCCTGGAGTTGGCAGCAGCAGCAGGAGCCCAAACATTACTTTAAAGAGACACTGGAGTTGGCTTCAGGAGCCCAAAAATTGCATGATTCACACCCTGGAGTTGGCAGCAGCAGCAGCAGGAGCCCAAACATTACTTTAAAGAGACACTGGAGTTGGCAGCAGGAGCCAAAAGATTGGATGAATCACACCCTGGAGTTGGCAGCAGCAGCAGGAGCCCAAACATTACTTTAAAGAGACACTGGGTTTGGCTTCAGGAGCCCAAAAATTGGATGATTCACACCCTGGAGTTGGCAGCAGCAGGAGCCAAAACATTACTTTAAAGAGACCCTGGGGTTGGCTTCAGGAGCCCAAAAATTGGATGAATCACACCCTGGAGTTGGCAGCAGCAGCAGCAGGAGCCCAAATATTACTTTAAAGAGACACTGGGGTTGGCTTCAGGAGCCAAAAAATTGGATGAATCACACCCTGGAGTTGGCAGCAGCAGCAGCAGCAGGAGCCCAAATATTACTTTAAGGAGACACTGGAGTTGGCTTAAGGAGCCCAAAAATTGGATGATTCACACCCTGGAGTTGGCAGCAGCAGCAGTAGCCCAAACATTACTTTAAAGAGACACTGGGGTTGGCTTCAGGAGCCCAAAAATTGGATGATTCACACCCTGGAGTTGGCAGCAGCAGCAGCAGGAGCCCAAACATTACTTTAAAGAGACACTGGGGTTGGCTTCAGGAGCCCAAAAATTGGATGAATCACACCCTGGAGTTGGCAGCAGCAGCAGCAGGAGCCCAAATATTACTTTAAAGAGACACTGGAGTTGGCTCCAGGAGCCCAAAAATTGGCTGATTCACACCCTGGAGTTGGCAGCAGCAGCAGGAGCCCAAACATTACTTTAAAGAGACACTGGGGTTGGCTTCAGGAGCCCAAAAATTGGATGATTCACACCCTGGAGTTGGCAGCAGAAGCAGCAGCAGGAGCCCAAACATTACTTTAAAGAGGCACTGGGGTTGGCTTCAGGAGCCCAAAAATTGGATGAATCACACCCTGGAGTTGGCAGCAGCAGCAGCAGGAGCCCAAATATTACTTTAAAGAGACACTGGAGTTGGCTTCAGGAGCCCAAAAATTAGATGAATCACACCCTGGAGTTGGCAGCAGCAGCATGAGCCCAAACATTACTTTAAAGAGACACTGGGGTTGGCTTCAGGAGCCCAAAAATTGGATGATTCACACCCTGGAGTTGGCAGCAGCAGCAGGAGCCCAAACATTACTTTAAAGAGACACTGGGGTTGGCTTCAGGAGCCCAAAAATTGGATGATTCACACCCTGGAGTTGGCAGCAGGAGCCCAAACATTACTTTAAAGAGACACTGGGGTTGGCTTCAGGAGCCCAAAAATTGGATGAATCACACCCTGGAGTTGGCAGCAGCAGCAGGAGCCCAAACATTACTTTAAAGAGGCACTGGGGTTGGCTTCAGGAGCCCAAAATTTGGATGAATCACACCCTGGAGTTGGCAGCAGCAGCAGCAGGAGCCCAAATATTACTTTACAGAGACACTGGAGTTGGCTTCAGGAGCCCAAAAATTAGATGAATCACACCCTGGAGTTGGCAGCAGCAGCAGGAGCCCAAACATTACTTTAAAGAGACACTGGGGTTGGCTTCAGGAGCCCAAAAATTGGATGATTCACACCCTGGAGTTGGCAGCAGCAGCAGGAGCCCAAACATTACTTTAAAGAGACACTGGGGTTGGCTTCAGGAGCTCAAAAATTGGATGATTCACACCCTGGAGTTGGCAGCAGCAGCAGCAGGAGCCCAAACATTACTTTAAAGAGACACTGGGGTTGGCTTCAGGAGCCCAAAAATTGGATGAATCACACCCTGGAGTTGGCAGCAGCAGCAGGAGCCCAAACATTACTTTAAAGAGGCACTGGGGTTGGCTTCAGGAGCCCAGAAATTGGATGAATCACACCCTGGAGTTGGCAGCAGCAGGAGCCCAAACATTACTTTAAAGAGACACTGGAGTTGGCTTCAGGAGCCCAAAAATTGGATGATTCACACCCTGGAGTTGGCATCAGCAGGAGCCCAAAAATTGGCCTAAAGACATAAATATGTTTTGCACCATTTGGAAAGTGTAAAACGTGGCACCATGCTGAATCTAGTCGCATGCATCAGGCATTGGTGGGTGGAAATCCTGGCTGATCCATCCCTGATTCATTTTGACAAAGGTGAGTCTCTCCACATTTTTAGTTGACAGACGAGTTCTCCTCGCCGTAACTATGGCCCCCGCCGCACTAAACACCCGCTCAGATGGCACGCTACTTGCCGGGCAGGACAGCTTTTCCAGGGCAAACTCTGCTAGTTGCGGCCACAAATCAAGTTTGGCTGCCCAGAAGTCCAGCAGATCCTCAAGGTGTGTTGGCATGGTCATGTCAAAGTATGACATGACCTGCTGGTTCAGGTCCTGCTCCAGGTCTTCCTGCTGCTCATGAGTAGCCTCACTATGCGGGTGTAGAAAGCTACTCATTAGCGACTGAAGACTGAGGCTGCTGCTGATGGAGCTGCTGCTCCTGCCAACCCCCCCAGCGGCCATGGCAGTGGAAGATGAGCGCAGAGGTCCCCTCGAGTCAGACCTGCGAGAGTATGGACCATGGCGCAGATAGGCATCGGCCAACTGCCTACGTAGAATGTCTTTGTAGTAGTTCAGTTTGTCCTCCCTCTCGGTGGGTTTAAAAAATGCCCCCATTTTGTGCCGGAAGCGAGGGTCCAATAAGGTGGACAGCCTGAAGTCATCCCGCCGACAGATGGAAACAATTCTGGGGTCACTACGCAAGCATGTGAGCATGCTTCCTGCCATTTGCGCAAGTGACTCGGATGGACTACCTGTCTCCATCTCCACTGCATACTGCCACGGTGTGCCCAGGTCCTCTGTCTCGCCTTCCTCAAAAACCTGTAGCTCCTCTGGCTGCTCCTGCTCCTCCTCTCCTGTCCGCTGACTAGATAAACCAGCCATTTCGCCAAGCCTAAACTGTGTTTCGCTGGGCAACTCCTCCTCCTCTTCCTCCTCCAGTTCAGCTCCAACGGGGTTCATGTGGCCGTAAGATGTAAACGCCATGTCTCCAGTGCCCTGACCAGCCATGGTTTCCAACATGTGCTGTAGTACATGAAGCAGTGGAATCACGTCGTTCATCACGTAATCCTGCCGACTGACAAATAAAGTGGCTTCCTCAAAGGGCCTGAGCAAACGGCAGGTGTCACGTATGAGCTGCCACTGGTTGACATTGAAGTTACACAGGGGAGTCCCCCTATCTGCTTGGATCATCAGGAAATCCGTGATGGCTTTTCTCTGTTCATATAATCGGTCCAACATGTGAAGGGTGGAATTCCAACGGGTGGAAACATTGCAAATCAGACTATGTTGGGGGATACCATTCTGACGCTGTAGCTCAAGAATGGTGTGTTTGGCGGTGTATGAGTGGCTGAAGTACATGCAAAGTTTCCTTGAAGTTGTTAGGATGTCTTGCAGATGGGCGGAACACTTCAGAAACCGCTTGACAACCAGATTGAAGACGTGAGCCATGCAGGGGGCATGGGTCAGGCTTCCTTGGCGCAGCGCAGACAAAATGTTCTTCCCATTGTCGGTAACCATGATTCCCATTTTAAGTTTTCTTGGAGTAAGCCATGTTTGGATTTCCTGATGAATAAATTTAAGCAGTTCCTCCCCTGTGTGACTCCGTTCGCCAAGACAAACCATGTGAAGCACTGCGTGACACCTCCATGCCCTGCACACATGGTAGACTGGAGGGGCACTGAGACTTGAGCCTACAGTGGAGGGTGAGGAGATGGCGGAGGATGAGGAGGCCGAGTCGCACAGTGTCACAGGCCCAACGGGCAGGGAACGCGGAGGCCAAAGCGGAGTGACCTGTCCAAGTTGCTGCTGCAAAGGGACCACATTCACCCAGTGGGCCGTAAACGACATGTACTGTCCCTGACCGTAGTTACAGCTCCAGACGTCGGCGCTGCCATGCACTTTGCTACACACCGACAGGCTCAAGGACTGGCCCACCTTCTGTTCAACAAAAGTGTGCAGCGCTGGTACTGCCTTCTTGGCAAAGAAATGACGGCTTGGGACTCTCCACCTTGGCTCGGCACAAGCCATCAGTTCTCTGAAAGGTGCAGAGTCCACCACCTGAAAAGGGAGCGACTGCAGCACCAGCAACTTGGACAGGAGCACATTCAGCTTCTGCGCCGTAGGATGAGTGGGCGCATACTGCTGTCTCTTGGACATGGCTTCGCTGATGGATTGCTGGCGGGATGCATGACTTGGAGGAGGAGGAGCAGGAGCAGGAGCAACAGAGGATGGGTATGACGCACAGCTGCCTTCGGCTGAGGTGCTGGAGCCTTGGCTGGCAGAAATTGGGAGCAGCGTGCCACTCGGTGAGGAAGCAGTCTGGCCCACCTCTCCGGAGCCTAGGTTCTCCCAGGCCGCTTTATGGTGACGCTGCATATGTTGACGAAGGGCCGTGGTGCCAACATTTGGACCCTGGCCACGCTTCACCTTCTGCCTACATATCTTGCATGTGGCCATGTTACCCTCCTGCGGATGCTTCAGGAAAAACTGCCACACTGCCGACTAGCTACTTTTCCCACCCCCTGGCTTCACTGATTCACTGCTGCTGTTGCCAACTACAGGAACCCCTGCTCCACTACCTCCCGATAAGGTAGACTGCCGCACAGCAGGTGCTCTACCCCGGCCCCGGCCGGCTCCAGCCTTTGGAATTGTGCCCCCATGCTGACTGCTACCACCTTGCTGCCTCAGCTGCTGACTCCGGGGCAACCTGCGCCCCTCTTCTCCTGATGATGACGATGAAGCCCCTTCATCACCCGGCTCCCAAGTGCGATCGGCTTCATCGTCATCATCATTATCACCGAGTTGTGGCTGTACGTCACTGATGTTCGTGGATTCGTCAACAGTGTCTGGCGCAGGAGCTGGAACGCTCGCAGCACCCACGACACTGTCCACATCACTATTTGTCTGCCTAGCTAAAGAAGCCACCTCCATTTCTTGGCTGGGCAGTAGCTGCTGACTGTCCTCTATCTGATCTTCCTCCTCACTAAAGAGTGGAGCTGAACCCAAAGCATAGGATACGTCGCTGGGGGAGGGAACGGCGTAGGACAGAGGCAATGGGAGGACAGGGACTGCTCTCGGGGCATGCCAACTCAGGGTTGTGTCAGAGGAAGCTACCGACCCTAGACTGGGGGCCTCAGACGTAAGTTGTGATGATGTTGTTGATGAGCGCGTCAACCAATCTACCACGGCAGATGCGTTACTGGTGGAGACCCGACCGCTAGCAGATACTGGCAGATTAGGTCTCTCAGCGTGACTCCTGCTGCTACTGGCCCCCAGTCTGCTGCGACCTCTACCTGTGGAATCTTGGCCTCTGCCACTCCTCTTTTCACTTCCAGGCACTTGTCTGCCCGACATAGTCTAACTGGCGTGGTAGTAGGTGATATTTTAAGAACCCCCAGGCAGCAGTGGGTCTATATGAAACAGAATATAATGCACACCAAAAGTGAGCAGTAACACTCAGCCTCCAGCAGGCCTGCTTAGTGTAAATAAGAGAGCTGCTTAGTGTAAATAAAGAGGGGTATGGTATGTTACAGAATGGGATGCCCCAACAGCAGAGCACCTGTGAGCAGTAGTACTATGCACAGCAAAAGTGTCTTTATCAGGCCAAATTTCTATTAGAATAAGTGCAAAGGGTTATAGTAGTAAATAGAGGCTGGTGTAGTCACAGAATGGGATGCCCCAACAGCCAGCAGTGCACCTGTGAGCAGTAGTACTATGCACAGCAAAAGTGTGATTATCAGGCCAAATTTCTATTAGAATAAGTGCAAATGGTTATAGTAGTAAATAGAGGCTTGTGTAGTCACAGAATGGGATGCCCCAACAGCCAGCAGTGCACCTGTGAGCAGTAGTACTATGCACAGCAAAAGTGTGTTTATCAGGCCAAATTTCTATTAGAATAAGTGCAAAGGGTTATAGTAGTAAATAGAGGCTTGTGTAGTCACAGAATGGGATGCCCCAACAGGCGTGCACCTGTGAGCAGTAGTACTATGCACAGCAAAAGTGTCTTTATCAGGCCAAATTACTTTTAGAATAGGTGCAAAGGGTTATAGTAAATAGAGGCTGGTGTAGTCACAGAATGGGATGCCCCAACAGCCAGCAGTGCACCTGTGAGCAGTAGTACTATGCACAGCAAAAGTGTGTTTACCAGGCCAAATTTCTATTAGAATAAGTGCAAAGGGTTATAGTAGTAAATAGAGGCTGGTGTAGTCACAGAATGGGATGCCCCAACAGCCAGCAGTGCACCTGTGAGCAGTAGTACTATGCACAGCAAAAGTGTGTTTATCAGGCCAAATTTCTATTAGAATAAGTGCAAAGGGTTATAGTAGTAAATAGAGGCTGGTGTAGTCACAGAATGGGATGCCCCAACAGCCAGCAGTGCACCTGTGAGCAGTAGTACTATGCACAGCAAAGTGTGTTTATCAGGCCAAATTTCTATTAGAATAAGTGCAAAGGGTTATAGTAGTAAATAGAGGCTTGTGTAGTCACAGAATGGGATGCCCCAACAGCCAGCAGTGCACCTGTGAGCAGTAGTACTATGCACAGAAAAAGTGTGTTTATCAGGCCAAATTTCTATTAGAATAAGTGCAAAGGGTTATAGTAGTAAATAGAGGCTTGTGTAGTCACAGAATGGGATGCCCCAACCGGAGTGCACCTGGGAGCAGTACTACTATGCACAGCAAAAGTGTCTTTATCAGGCCAAATTACTTTTAGAATAAGTGCAAAGGGTTATAGTAAATAGAGGCTGGTGTAGTCACAGAATGGGATGCCTCACAGCAGACTTGAGATCAGTTCAGTATATATGCACAGTAAGTGTATAAGCAGCCTGAAAACGCTAACAAAACCAGTCAGCCAGCCAGTAACACTCAGGCTGGATGAAAAAAAAAAAATCTCCCTGTGACTGCCTCCGATTTTTCCTAACTTTCCCTGCTTCTCGCTGACTTTCTGCCTGTCTCCTGCCTGTCTCCTGCCTGTCTCCTGCCTGTCCCTGTCTGTCCCTGGCTCTCTGTCTCTCCCTCACTACAGCAGCGTCCTGTCTCTCACGAATGCAATAGAGAAATGAGGAAAAGCAAGATGTCCGCCGCCTTAAATAGCGCTGTGACGTCACCGGGCTTGCTGGCTGCTGATAGGCTGCATGTGACTGCCCCAGCTTGCACTGGTGCGGGGTAGATGTCTGGACATGTCCCGTCCGCCATCTTAGAATGCCTGTAATGTAAATGAATGGATGTTAAAGGAAAACTTCGAGCGATCGAAGCACGGGGAAATTCGGATTCGATCCGAATCAAATTTTTCATGAAATTCGGATCGAATCCGGGTTCGTCCGGATCAATTCGCTCATCCCTACTGCTAACCTGCAAGCTCGATCCCTACACATATTGTATCAGCGGAAACCTCACTGCTGTTAATCGATGGGGGAGCCACCTCCCATGTGAGCGCTGGTGGAACTGGAGCCAACGGAGTCCAGACTGCAGAAGCCCATAGGACTCAGTGGGATCAAACATTTTTCTGTCTGAATTATAAATGAGATAAAAGATTTAGCAAGTAATGACTTAGTAATCCACATTTTCATTTAAAATCTGAAGAGAATTTATGAAAATTACTTGTTATTTGGATATTCATATAAAAGTGGCTCCTAACCTTTCTTACCATGGGGGCCACATTTAGCACTGAAAGGTGGTTGGAAGCCACATTTAAAATCATATCCCCTTAATAGAGCAAAAAATAGATGCCAAAGGTTCAACACCCCCCCCAAAAATAATTAAACATAGGGCACATCGTCACTTCCACCCCATAAACTTCTGACCTCTTTCTCCCAAGAGGTAAAAATGACAGAATCAAGCTAGCAGAGAAATGTGTCAGATTTTCCAGCATTTATCTCACGCTATCCTCATAAAAATCAATAATTAATGCAAGTAATTAGATCCAATGCTACAACATGCTAAAAGAGCTGTATCACAGTCCACAAATCCCAAAACAGTAGAGAAAGAGAGTAACCAAAAGGTTTGCTGCACAACATGTGCCAATTTCTACACATGTTCACAATTCCTCCACCACAAAGACAAACTGCTTAACAAGAAGACATCAGCTTTCTCAGGCAAAGTTGCCTCACTGTTATCCTACAGTTGTAATTCCAATCCAGCCAATGGGGAGGGGGTCACCGTTCTACCATTTAGTTTATAGAAAACTCGTAAAGCATTATTCAGTAACATAAGACAAATGCACTCAACGTCTCATTGTGCAACTCTGCGCATATAACATAAGCCCTTACTGGAATCGTTCTTTCTCCTCCCTCTCCTCTGTAGCTGCTAGGGATAGGGGAAATAATTTCTCCCCACCAGCCAATACCAGATCACACATTCCTACAGATCCTGTGCCACCCAACAACCGCAATGCGTTTCATCGGTAAACAACTTTCACTGTTGGTCCTGCAGTCAGCTAATTAAAACAAGCCCCCCCCCTCACATAACCCCCCAAAACGCCTGTAATCTTCACCTTCACTACAAGCCAATGCCGCGATTGGCCGGTGGATGGTCACGGGGGCAGGTCATTCCGGTTGCTGGCGCTGAGGACGCGACCATAGTCCACATGACCACCCAGCAGAAAATCTGAGGCCCACTGCTAGGTCAGGACATATGACCTTTGCTATATGAACATCTTTTGGTCAGCACTTGAAACTAGGCAAGTGTGTAAACAACAAGAGCATGGCCAATCTCATAATGGAATGGAACTTCCATGGAAAGCACACTTGGCCCACACCACATAAGAGTATCCCATTTTTTTCTATTTTTCACTGCTCTAGCTGCATCTTCTTTCACCTCCTTAACTAATCATACCACACAAGTTGCATCTACTGTCTCTAATCAGAGGGAGACAAATTTTGCTATGGGGTGTAGCAGAACATTAGGCCTCTCTACCTCCCAAACAGCCTCTGCTGTTTGTAATCAGGAGGAGACAACTTTGTTCAGTGGATTAGCAAGACCCTAGACAAGGGATGCACAACCTGCAGCCCATACTGGCCTTAGTTGTGGCCACTGGCACCCCCACTGAGAAATGTTAGGATGTGGGAAAGTGGATGTTGCCTTGCCTGCAGTACATGTACAGCCCTAATTCCTCTGTAATTTTTAGGTATTTTTACTGTTACTAGTCATTGCTGCAAATACAGCGTCTTAACAATTAGCAGAGAGGGGGCATAGGTTCCCAGCATTGTATGAACAAGCCTCACTTTATCCCACTTTTTCCTGTCCCATCTCAGTCCACCTTGCCTCATCTCTGCCTACTTCCCCCCACTGCTCACCTCACCTCTACCCATCTTACATCTCTCCACCTGTACCTATCTGTGTACACCTCTTCCTGCCCCACTTCTGCTTACCTCTCCTCCAACCACTTCTGTCCACCTCACCTTTTGCTGCTTCACCCCTGCCCACTTCTTCCCACCTCACCTTCACCCACATCTGCTAATCTCTGCATATACAGAAAAGCAAATGAAATAAGGTGCTTTACGGTTATAACTTTCCTGCAGAGTTTGTGCTGCCTCAAGAGGTGCTAAGTCATAGTAAATTGCTCCCTCGTTCTGCCTGATGTGAGTACCTGAGGGCTGCATTGGCATCATGGATGGGACTATTTGATTCTTCAGAGGCAGCTGTGGCGTGGGCACCTTGTGTGAACACTAGGAGAAGGAGAAGGTGTTGGAGAAAGGAGGCTCCACATTTGCGGTATAACCACCTTCGAATCTTTCAGTCCTCTGCCCCAGCAAGGACAAAGTGGAAGGACCCAAATACAGTGGCTGTAGCAGGCACCCAACTAAAGGACGGAGGCCATGAAAGCTGTGGGGTGGGGGGCTGTGGTGCACCACAACACAGATAAAACATAATACATTTGCTATACCTGGGGTGCCCATTTTATTCTTAAGGTTGTGCTGCAAGCGAAATGCAGCACACAGATGTGAAAAGGTCCATTAAATAATTGATATGGTGACTGGAGGGTTGCAGGTTCGATTCCCAACTGGGGCATGACTGAAGTGTTTTTGGGTAAGGCACCTGATCCCCCAAATGTTCCCAGGAAGCCATGTTTTGGGTAGCCCAATGCCCAAGCATGTGATCACTCACTGCCCCCTATGATCGATATTGTTCTGCGGTTCTAGGGGATCATGAATAATTGCATGCTATATATTCTGAGTGGTATAATATTCTATCAGAATAATTTGTTTTGAGCAAAGTGGCAGGGGTAACTTTAGTTTCAGTAAAGTATTACATTGATGTCATTTGCCCACAGAATTCCATTGTGAAGCAAAGCATGTGGGTAGGTGGATCTGAATTCCATAAATGTTACACTTTATGAGTACTAAAGTACACCCATCACTTTGTAGCCATTGGGCTACAAAAATTCCCTTTATGTATGTTACATACAGTATATTTAGCAAATGAAAAGATTCTGGTTTCGAACTGCAATAACAGTTTATCAGTTGCACTTTCTTCCATACAGATAAGAAAATTATTAAATAGGCGCTTAATGGCTCTGGCCTCTCCCCTCCCCACCTATACATTACTCTTTTCCTAAGCCTCTCTTTTTACCAGAATGCTGGGAGTGAATGAAGAGGATCATTACAAGTGATTTATCCTTTCCCATGCATGCTTACTATTAAAGAATAATAGACAACAGAAAGATCTCATTAGGCAGTAGAGCACTTGCTGCCTTCCTGACAATTCTTTTTTCTCACTAATGGTTTTAGTTATTTCTGTTTTGAATATGAATTAGTATACATATTTAATGTAATATTATAACTGCTGAAACTACTATAAATATTAACAATGTTAAGTAGTGTTGGGTGAACCCTTAGAAGTTTGGGTTTGGCTAGTTCGGCTGAACATGGAAAAAAAAGTTTGGTTCGGGTACCCGAACTTGATCTGAACCCTCCTTTGCCTAGGTGGGAGAGGAGTGGGGGGTGGAAAAAGGCCCACCTGTCACGGGTCCCCCAGAAGCAGAATGGGACTAGGACTGTTAAAAAATTAAATAAGTAAATTGTGGCAGTGAGTGAGGGGTGTGCTTTAATCTAATGCAGCACATAGGAAGCGGCTGTACACTTACCTGAGATGGCGATCAGGTCGGTGTTCTTACATCTCACAAAATGTCCACAGCCGGGGCTTCAATAAGATTGATGCCCCCATGAGTGAAGACACTGTGCACACCCCTAACTCGCCACTATGGGCTAAAATCTGGCTGATGGCCTGCTCAGCAGCCCATCAAGCAGCTTTTCTGGGTTCGGGAGAACGGCGAACAGGAACGTTGACTTTTTATTGAACCGTTTTTTATGAACCCGAACTTGGCGGTTGGGGTTCGCCCAACACTAATGTTAATTGATTAGTTATTTCAAATCCCATTAGGTCAAAACATAATTCCTTTAAACAAACACTGCCTAAAGAAAGAAAAAGATTCAACACATAATATGCAGAAAAACATTTTAAAATTGAAAATGAATTGTCCACTGTTTCAAACAAATGACAAGAAGTGCATCTGGGAAACCAGCAAGACATACCTAAGTTGCTCAATCGACAGTGAACAAAAGGTAAAACCTGGCGCTCTGGAAGCTAGAACGCCGGCACTACACACTGAGCAGCCTGTAATAATACATCGGATGCTACATGGCGAATCACCAGATTCGCTTTCTTAAAATGTGGTTTTGCGTACAGCGCCCAGACACTGCCTGCCGCTACTTGGCGCTATACCTTCCCTGTTGTTAGAAAATAACCAGATGAGTTTTAAAGGTAAATTGTAAAATTGTAAAAACTAAGAATCCTATGCTAGGCTCCAGTTGGAAAAGAGAGTCTAAGAAACTGGATTCTTCCTCTACACCACACCCCCTGGCATTCTTCTGCAACCCTAGCTCTGCCACGATGCTAAGGCTTCTAACAGGGGCATAACTATAAGGGATGCAGAGGTTGCGACCGCACTGGGGCCCACAATTTGTTGTTTCTCTGTTTCTTATATTGGCTTTCTCATTGCAGTATGTACAGAACAATAAGCATCATTTGTCACTGCTGTTTTAGTCTTTAGTTGTCACGTTGTATCAAATTGAGTTAAAATGACAGGAAAAAGGTTACTGTATGAGCTAGGATGGTTACACCACTGGCTACTAGCACTGCACCAATAATACAGGGTGGTATGCTGTGTGGCTTGGAGCTCACTCAGTGGACCAATTGCCAACCAATGCTAAGGGCCAGCATCAGCACCATGATTACCCTGGGGTAATTTGGGGTGTTACTTATATAGAATATAAAGCATATTTATTGAAATACAATTTCTGAAAAAAAATACTTAAAAGGATATTCCAAGCAAAGGGTAAAATTATCTGTTTTCTGCTTGCCTCATCCCAGCATGCCACATCTTTCACCCCCAGAACTTTGCTTTGCTGTCACACTGCAGCCTCTGCTGCTGAGGAGGCCCACCTATGATTTATTTGACGCTGCTCTGACAGCTGGAAGTGAGTGTCGGAAGCTGGGTGTAGGGGTAGGGGATCAGAGTTCACTGCCCCTACGCCCAGTTTCGTCAATCACCCCGGCTTCTGCTCCCATTCCTGCTTCCAGGAGCAGCCTTTTATACTGGTAGGGTGAGAGGACATGATTTCACTCTTAGTATAAAAGGTCTGGCACACAGGGCAGGGAACGGGTGTTCTCTGCCCTGCTGAAGGCCCCGGGGGGAATAAGAGGCCCCGTGGGGGGAAAGGAAACCCCTGGTACTGGATCCTGAATGAAGGTGAGCATTTTTCTGGGCTGCAAAGAGGGGAAATGCCAGCTACATAGAATTTACATAGCTGCCACTTAATGGCTTAAGTGGCAGCTATTACCCTGGATGAATCCTGTCATCTTGACCCCAGTTTTGTAAATGTTTTAAAAAATGCTCTAAATGCTGCTGTGCGGCTGTAATTGTCAACTTAAAGAACAGTAAGCCTTTGTTTTCGGCATCTTCCCCTTTTGGCTATAATGGGGCCCTTTGTTCTAGATGCAGAAATGTGGCTGGACACAAATACCAATTGCCTTGACCCGCCAATCCTCCATCATCTTAGACACATTTCCTGAAGGAACACTTTTAAAGCCTGGATCTAAAACATAAAAAAACCTCCAGGGTGACATCTGCCCCTAAAGAAATCTCATGACACCTCTACCAGCCTTTAAAAGTGCCACTTCAGGAAATGAGTGTAAAATTCTCAGACCGAGGGTGGTAAGTTAAGGAAATGGGATCCCTTGTCTTGCCTCTGGAATAAGGGCCCCATTGTAGCCAAAAGGGGAAGATGCCACATCTTCTTGATTTTGTAAGTGGACTGTTGTGGCAGCATCTAAATCATTTTTCTAAAAATACAAAAAGCTCAGGTCAAGTCAACAGGATTCCTCCAGGGTGACAACTGGCAATGAACGAACATTCAACCAAAGGGCCATATGGATGAGGCATATGGCAACCACAGGATGATATGCAGGAGCATGTAGGGCAGGGGTACACCTGCAATGAGGCTGTGTGAGGCAGCCAACTCAGGCAGCATTAAGGGGGGGGGGCAATTGTTGGGCTTGTTTTGTGTGTGGTATATTATCAGCAGGGGGCACGGCTGCATGCTGTCACATTTTTACAATCAATCATTGTTAGCTTAGTGGCTGTGCTTATGCTCCCTACCCCCTGCATGGAGTCACTGCCACCCCATTATAGGAAGGAGCCAGGTGGAGCAGCAGAGAAGTAGAGGAGCACTCCCTGGGGGGAGCCATTATATAGTTCACCTCAGGCAGCAGAGAGACCAGCCCCCCCCCCCAATAGAAGTTATGTATAAAGGTAGTAGAGTGAATTGGGTGGATATTCAGAACAGTATCAAAAGAACTCGGAACATAAGGTTGCCAATGTCTGGAAATAGAGCTACATCACATGATACATTACTGTTTGGTTTCAGCAATTCATAATGGCCGCTCAGCTCTACACAAAAACTTCAGCTTCAAACTTCAACTCCCCTACACTATAAATCAGGTCAGGTAACCTCGTCCTTCACACCATACATTAAAGAGTAATTCCACTTTTAATGACATTTTTTAAAGTTTCCATTATTGCGTGCATCCAATGTTCTGAGTTTATGTGGAATGTTTTTATTTGTTATGTGTTATAAAAGAAAAAGTCTTTCCCTAGCATCATTGTGTTTACCTTCCACCAGCTGGTTTAGGGCAAAGCAAAGCCCTAAACAGATACATAAGCTTTGGGAGGATATCCATTTTACCATTTTATAGGTCGCCACAAGAGATGAGCGAACTTTTGAAAAATTCGATTCGACTGATTCGCCAAATTTTCCGACAAAAATCGATTCGACCCGAATTTATTTGCGACTAATCGCTATTAAAAACGGCTATTTCTGAGCCTCCTAGAGCCTCAATAGAGTTGTAAACCAGTCTGCCTTGCTGTAACACGCATAGGACACGTGCTGGGTTAGTGAAATAATACTGTAAATAATTATCACATGCAGATCGGAGGCATCGCTAATAGAATCGCAAAGTGCCACAATTGCAGAGAGTTGAGGTGGCATCACTATGAGGGGCCCCTATAGTGCCTGAAAAACACACCCTGGAGCTGGCAGCAGCAGGAGCCCAAAAATTAGCTGAATCACACCCTGGAGTTGCAATCAGCAGCTGCAGGAGCCCAAACATTGCTTTAAAGAGACACTGGAGTTGGCTGCAGGAGCCCAAAAATTTAATGAATCACACCCTGGAGTTGCAAGCAGCAGCAGGAGCCCAAACATAGCTGGAAAGACACACTGGAGTTGGCAGCAGGAGCCCAAAAATTGGATGAATCACACCCTGGAGTTGCAAGCAGCAGCAGGAGCACAAACATTGCTTTAAAGAGACACTGGAGTTGGCTGCAGGAGCCCAGCAATTGAATGAATCACACCCTGGAGTTGAAAGCAGCAGCAGGAGCCCAAACATAGCTTGAAAGAGACACTGGAGTTGGCAGCAGGAGCCCAAAAATTGGCTGAATCACACCCTGGAGTAGCTTGCAGCAGCAGCCCAAACATAGCTTGAAAGAGACACTGGAGTTGGCAGCAGGAGCCCAAAAATTGTATGAATCACACCCTGGAGTTGCAAGCAGCAGCAGCAGGAGCCCAAACATAGCTTGAAAGAGACACTGGAGTTGGCAGCAGGTGCCCAAAAATTGGATGAATCACACCCTGGAGTTGTAAGCAGCAGCAGCAGCAGGAGTCCAAAATTGCCATAAAGACACACCCTGGAGTTGGCAGCAGCATGAAGAAAACATAAACAGATTTTCGGCACATATATCTTATCCGAAGAATAGTAATAAAAAGTAAGAGTAATGTAAAGCATTTTCTCAATAATTACTTGTGGTCTGATGCGGAGGAATGTCTGTAACTTGAGAGCAGCGCCTTAAATCTGTTTTGCTTGATCCATATTTCTTTAGTGTTGGTCTGGTCCCATCATCAATCTACTCTAATGCATCAGGCATTGGTGGGTGGAAATCTTGGCTGATCCATGCCCGATTCATTTCCACGCAGGCCAGTCTCTCAAAAAAAAAACATGGATAGTGACAGATTAGTAACATATTAGTAACATAGTAACATATTAGTAACATAGTAACATATAAGGCTACATTTCATCAAGCAGGGGTCTCTGCAGAATAGGCGTGAGTGGCAGTCTCAGTGAGAGGCCTGATCTCCCGGGATCAGTTAGCGGTCGTGTCTTGAACAGCAACCCATCTGCCGTCATCCATTGGCTAACACAATCATCCACTGCATCACAAGTGACATCTGACACCCCCAGTCAACTGTCTGTTGTATGTTATGCTTTGGGTTCAGCTCCACTATTCAGTGAGGACGATCTGATAATCAGAAAAATCAGCAGCTACTGGCCAGCCAAGAAGTGGAGGAGACACTTGCCGCTTCTTCCACTAGGCGGGCAAGTAGTGATAAGGAGAGTGTCGTGGGAGGAGGTGTTGCAAGCGTTTTGGCTCCTTAAGCAGACACTGTTGAGGAACCTGAGGAGGACATCAGTGAGTTTTGAGGGCACTTTTAAAGGCTTGGAGTGATGGAGAGTGACAGATTTAGCGGCCAGCATGGTGGCAGAAGGGGAAAGTATGGAGGCAAATGTGCTTGGGGTAGACCACTCGCGCGGCAGGCTATCTTCCCAGGAGGTAATGGAAGAGGGTCCCTGGAGATGGCGGCGGCAGCAGCATCAGTGAATTAGTGCGGACTGTTGGTAGGACAAATCAGCTACAATCCCATGTTGCAGTTTTTCATCAAGCATCCGCAGGAGGTTAACATGGCTATGTGAAAGATGTGTAGGCAGAAGGTGAAGTGTGGCCAGGTTCCCAATGTTGGACCCACAGCCCTGCGTCAACATTTGCAGCGTCACCATAAAGCGGCCTGGGAGAGTTGGCTCCAAAGTGGTGGTCCAGCCTGCTGCATTACCCAGTGGCACACCGCTCTCTGTTCCAGCCAGCCAAGGCTCCACCACCTCCTGTGTGTCATACCCATCCTCTGTCGCTCCAGATGCTCCTCCTCCTCTTAATCCGAGTCAGTCATTCCGCCAGCAATCCATTGCCAAGCCATGTCCAAGAGACAACAGTATGTGCCCACTCATCCAACGTGCAGAAGCTAAGTGTGCTCCTGTATAAGTTGCTGGTGCTGCAGTCCCTCCCTTTTGAGTTGGTGGACCTTTCAGAGAACTGATGGCTTGTGCCGAGCCGAGGTGGAGAGTCCCATGCTGTCATTTCTTTGCGAAGAAGGCAGTACCAGCCCTGTACAATTTTGTTGAACAGAAGGTGGGGCAGTCCTTGAGCCTGTCAGTGTGTACCAAAGTGCACAGCAGTGCCTACGTCTGGAGCTGTAACTATGGTCAGGGACAATAAATATCCTTTTAGGACCACTGGGTGATTGTGGTTCCTGCACAACCACAAAAGCAACATGGACAGGTCCCTCCACTGTGGCCTCCACGCTCCTAGGCCTTTGTGCCTGTGACAGTGCACTTGCACTTAGCAATGGTGTCACAGAGAAAAGTGGCAAATTGTCAATTACATATTATTAATAGTTAACATTTATCT
Organism: Gastrophryne carolinensis; assembly: GCA_027917425.1. Taxonomy (NCBI): domain Eukaryota; kingdom Metazoa; phylum Chordata; class Amphibia; order Anura; family Microhylidae; genus Gastrophryne; species Gastrophryne carolinensis. The sequence continues at coordinate 370,193,746 of CM051237.1, read as the reverse complement.
TATTTGAACATATTTATAATAATAACATATAATAACATATAACACAGCAACAATAACATATAACATAATAACAGTAACATATAAAATGTATCAACATTTTTTTTTTTTATATTTTGTATTGTATTTTAATATTTTGTATTTTTTAGAAACATATATATATATATATATATATATATATATATATTATATTATATTTTTTTTTCTATTTCCTTTTAATATTTTGTTAATTTTTGTACAAATGTATTTTTTCATTTTTTTTGTATTTTTTTTTAGTTTTTTTTTTCTAAATATTTATTTTTACTTTTTTTTTTATTTTTTATTTTTTTTTCCCAGTGCCCTTCCAGCCTACCATGTGTGCAGGACACGGCGGTTTCACGCTGTTCTTCACATGGTTTGCCTTGAGCAACAGAGTCACACATGGGAGGAACTGCTAAAAATGAGAACTCAATACATGAAATCATGGCTTACTCCACGAAAACTGCAAATGGGACCCATGGTGACTGACACTGGGAAGAACATCTTGTCTGCGCTGCGACAAGTAAGCCTGAGCCATGCGTCCTGCCATGGCACACGTGTTCAATCTAGTTGTCAAGCGTTTTCTGAAGTCTTCCCCCCATCTGAAAGACATCCTAACAACGGGAAGGAAACTTTGCATGCACTTCAGGCACTCCTACACCGCCAAGCACACCCTTCTTGAGCTTCAGCGTCAGAACGGTATCCCCCAACATAGTCTGATTTGCGATGTTTCCCCCCTTTGGAATTCCACCCTCCATATGCAGGATCGACTATAGGAACAGAGAAAAGCCATCACGGATTTCTTGATGATCCAAACGGATAGGGGGACTCCCCTGTGTAACTTCAATGTAAACCAGTGGCAGTTCATACATCGTGACACTTGCCGTTTGCTCAGGCCCTTTGAGGAAGCAACTTTATTAGTCAGTCGCCAGGACTATGAGATGAACAATGAGATTCCACTGCTTCATGTACTACAACACATGTTGGAAACCATGGCTGGTCAGGGCACTAGAGACATGGCGCATACATTTCACAGCCACATGAAGCCTGTGGGGGCTGAAGTGGAGGAGGAGGAGGAGGGGGTGGGGCACAGCGAAGCACAGTTTAGGTTTGACAAAATGACCATTTTATCTAGTCATCTGACAGGGGAAGAGCAGGAGCAGCCAGAGGAGCTTGAGGGTTGTGAGGAAGGCGAGACAGAGGACCCAGACACACCGTGGCAGTTTGCAGTGGAGATAGAGACAGGTAGTCCCTCCGAGTCACTTGCACAAATGGCACGATGCATGCTCACGTGCTTGCGTAGTGACCACAGAATTGTCTCCATTTGTCAGTGGGATGACTTCTGGCTCTCCACCTTATTGGACCCTCGCTTCTGGCACAAAATGGGGGCATTTTTTACACCCACTGAGAGGGAGGACAAACTGACCTAATACAGAGACATCCTACGTAGTCAGTTGGGTGATGTCTATCTGCGCCATGGTCCATACTCTCGCAGGTCTGACTCGGGGGGACCTCTGCGCTCACCTTCCACTGCCATGGCTGCCGGGGGGGTGGAAGCAGCAGCTCCATCAGCAGCAGTCTCAGTCTTCAGTCGCTAACGAGTAGCTTTCTACACCCGCATAGTGAGTCTACTCATGAGCAGCAGAAAGACCTGGAGCAGGACCTGAACCAGCAGGTCATGTCATACCTTGACATGACCATGCCAACACACCTTGAGGAACCGCTGGACTTCTGGGAAGCCAAACTTGACTTGTGGCCGCAACTAGCAGAGTTTGCCCTGGAAAAGCTGTCCTGCCCGGACAGTAGTTGATTTAGATGGCAACTGGGCTGCTCTATATTACACAGCAAAATGGCAAATTTACCTCACAATATAAGCTAACGCCCCTCAGATTTACATAGGGCCTGCTCTATATAATGCTGCAAAATAGCAAATGTACCTCACTATATAAGCTAATGCCCCTCAGGTTTACACAGGGCCTGCTCTATATAATGCTGCAAAATGGCAAATTTACCTCACAATATAAGCTATTGCCCCTCAGATTTACACAGGGGCTGCTACATATTATGCTGCAAAATGGCAAATTTACCTCACAATATAAGCTATTGCCTCTCAGGGCCTGCTCTATTTTATGCTGCAAAATGGCAAATTTACCTCACAATATAAGCTATTGCCTCTCAGGGCCTGCTCTATTTTATGCTGCAAAATGGCAAATTTACCTCACAATATAAGCTATTGCCCCTCAGATTTACACAGGGGCTGCTCTAAATAATGCTGCAAAATGGCAAATTTACCTCAGTATATAAGCTAACGCCCCTCAGATTTACACAGGGGCTGCTCCATATTATGCTGCAAAATGGCAAATTTACCTCACAATATAAGCTATTGCCCCTCAGATTTACACAGGGCCTGCTCTATATTATGCTGCAAAATGGCAAATTTACCTCAGAGTATAAGCTATTGCCCCTCAGATTTACACAGGGGCTGCTTTATATTATGCTGCAAAATGGCAAATTTACCTCACAGTATAAGCTATTGACCCTCAGATTTACACAGGGCCTGCTCTATATTATGCTGCAAAATGGCAAATTTACCTCACTATATAAGCTATTGCCCCTCAGATTTACACAGGGGCTGCTCTATATTATGCTGCAAAATGGCAAATTTACCTCACAGTATAAGCTATTGCCCCTCAGATTGACACAGGAGCTGCTCTATATAATGCTACAAAACCAAGAGCAGATTTTACTCACACAATATAACCTATTTCTCAGGTTTATATAGGGACTGCTCTATGTAATGGTGCAAAACCATGAATTTACCTACAATATAAACTATTGCTACTCCATATAATGGTGCAAAACAGGGCAAATGTATTGTCCAATATAAACTATTGCTGCTCTGATTTACACAGGAGGGCCACTCTAAAGAATGGTGCATCATGGCGAATTTAGCTCACAATATAACATAGATTGCAAAATGAGATTTTCAGACAGGTCCTGCTCTATAAAATGGCAATTTTACCTCACAATATAAACTATTGCTCCTCAGATTTACACAGGGATTTAGGTTGATATATATAATAGTGCAAAACAGCGAATTTACCTCACAATACTGTATAAACTATTGCTCCTCAGATTTACACAGTGGGCTTCTCTATATAATGGTGCAAAATGGTGAATTTACCTCACTATATAATCTATTACAGCTCTATATAAAAAAATAGATATAATAAAAAATGGGCCTATAGAAGCTTATTTAGTATAACAGATAGGGTGACATGTGCTGGTTTGGGATGCCCATGTGGGCTAGTGTTTTGACAGCAGGACAAAAACCAATTCAAAATGCAATAGCTTAATAAAACTGAGGCTGAACAAGCTTATTTAGTATAAAAGATAGGGTGACGTGCTGGTTTGGGATGCCTATGTGGGCTGGTGTTTTGACTGCAGGACAAAAACCAATTCAAAATGCAATACTTTGATTAAGCTGAGGAAGGATCAACAAGCACATTTAGTCTAACAGGCTGCCTAATGCAGGTTTGGGATGCCCTGCGGCCTGGTGTTTTTTTTTTCGTTAAAGGCAGACCAAAAACCAATTCAAAATGCAATACTTTGATTAAGCTGAGGAAGGAACAACAAGCGTATTTAGTATAACAGGCTGCCTAATGCAGGTTTGGGATGCCCTGCGGCCTGGTGTTTTTTTTGTTAAAGGCAGACCAAAAACCAATTCAAAATGCAATACTTTGATTAAGCTGAGGAAGGATCAACAAGCATATTTAGTATAACAGATAGGCTGCCAAGTGCAGGTTTGGGATGCCCTGCGGCCTGGTGTTTTTTTTGTTAAAGGCAGACCAAAAACCAATTCAAAATGCAATACTTTGATTAAGCTGAGGAAGGATCAACAAGCGTATTTAGTATAACAGATAGGCTGCCTAATGCAGGTTTGGGATGCCCTGCGGCCTGGTGTTTTTTTTCGTTAAAGGCAGACCAAAAACCAATTCAAAATGCAAAACTTTGATTCAGCTGAGGAAGGATCAATAAGCGTATTTAGTATAACAGATAGGTTGCCTAATGCATTTTTGGGATGCCCTGCGGCCTGGTGTTTTTTTTGTTAAAGGCAGACCAAAAACCAATTCAAAATGCAAAACTTTGATTCAGCTGAAGAAGGATCAACAACCGTATTTAGTATAACAGATAGGCTGCCTAGTGCAGGTTTGGGATGCCCTGCGGCCTGGTGTTTTTTTTGTTAAAGGCAGACCAAAAACCAATTCAAAATGCAATACTTTGATTCAGCTGAGGAAGGATCAACAAGCGTATTTAGTATAACAGGCTGCCTAATGCAGGTTTGGGATGCCCTGCGGCCTGGTGTTTTTTTTTGTTAATGGCAGACCAAAAAATATTTCAACTAATCCAGTTATATATTATGATAAATTCTTGTGTGTAACAGATAGGGTTAAATAAGCCACTGCATAGATGGCATGCACAGTGGCAAGGCAGATTTACAGCACAAAGAACTGAAATTGAATTGAAAACTAATCTGACTAATGAAAAAAAAAAAAATTTCACTGTCACTTCTAAGCTGTCCCTGGCTGGATGGTTCCGTATTTTCCCTATCTTTCCCTGGCTCTGTCTACCTCTCTGTCTGCCTCTCTGACTCTCCCTACCTATCTCTACCTCTCTGTCCCTGTCTCTAACTAGCTGTGCTCTGGCCGCAATGCAAGGCTGAAATGCGCACAAGCAAGATGGCCGCAGCTTTATATAGCACGGTGACGTCACCGGGCTTCCTGGCTGCTGATAGGCTGCATGTGACTTACCCATGATACCTTGCCCCAGGGGGTATGTCTGGACATGTTCAACCACCATTTTAGAATGCCTGTAATTGAAATAAATGGAGTTTAAAGGAAAACTTCGATCGATCGAATCGCGGGGAAATTCGGATTCGTTCAGAATCGAATTTTCCATGAAATTCGGAACGAATCCGGGTTCCTCCGGATCGATTCGCTCATCCCTAGTCGCCACTCTCCCAAACCAAGATAGGGGGCTAAATCACCAATTCCCAAATTTTTCCCTTATTTTTTAAAACATTGGGGGAAGTTGAGTCTATATACGTTATCCATCTAAAAAGATGTAGATTTAAAATGATATATGTTCCAAATATATGAGATTAGCCCCAAATCTAACCCTATACCCATCACTGTTGACATTTTCTCATTTACCTTTAACCCCAAAAGAATCGACAAGCATTTCAGTATGTTTCTTATCAGTGGCAAGGCTCCAAAGGGATCCCTTATAAAGAAGTGGAGGTCATCCGTGTACAGCACACATTCCTGTTCCCTGCCCTCACAGATCACCTTCTGAAATCTCTTTTTATTGGTAAGCACTGGGGAGAGCAGACAGCCCTTTCTAGTGCATCCAAATATCTATATTAAGTCTGAGTGAAATCCAATGATCACCACTTCTGCCCTTGGTGTTGAGTATATGCCCTTGATTGTGTCTATAAATTCTTCCCCAAAACCCATATTTGCTAGGATATATAACAGAAAATTCCATTTAACAGACTCAAAGGCTTGTATAGGTCAATAGACAGAATCCCCCCCCCCCCCCCCACTACGAATCACCTCCATAATATCCAAGACTCTTCTGATCTGTGAATGTCCTTGCCTGCCAGGACCAAAGCTCACCTGGTCCGGATGAACCACCTCACCCAAAAATCTGTTCAACCAGATTGTCATAATTTTGGTAAGAATTTTTAAGTGATCATTAATAATAGAGATAGGGGAACAGTTTTCACATTGCATACCATCCTTATCTTTCGTAGGGATCAGGGTTATATTAGCTTCCAGAGGGATCTTTTATTTTTTCCCCTTTATTAATGGCATTAAACAATTCTCCTAAGGGGGGGGGGGGGAATTGACACAAACATTTTATACTATAAATTTGGTAACCCATCCGGACCAGGTGCGCTAGAGGATTTTACTTTCTGTATGGCTTTTTGGACCTCCTCCTCAGTTATTTCACTTTCTAAGCTACTTTATTTGATCTTCCCATAATTTTATTATGTCCACTGCTGCCATGCCAAGGCCTGACACACCCTCTCCATTGCAATAAATGGAGAGGGTGTGGTCGTGTCCTTGATGGTGGATTGCAAGGCTGACATGTCATCAATCCTGACTCCCAAGGGAGTTCCTATCCCCCAAAACGTGTGATGAGGTTACATGTGTGCTATAGCGCTATTTCCAAGTATATTTTATGGGACTTTAGTGAAAGTTACATTTTAATTGGATCTTCTGCGGGAAGTGAGCTGGCTTTTCCCTCCATTGTACTACACAGGCAAATGCAATAACTGGCCCTGCTCCACTCCAAGGATGTGAGCTGCTAGTGGATGAGCTGTTTATCTTCTTTTTTTTCTCATATCCCTGCAGGCATGGGCTATGGTATGGGCTGTGATGCAGCAGTTAGGCTAAGACAAAACAGCTACAGGGGATAAAAGGTGAGTGCACTTTTGTTTTTTTTATTGTGTGCTCAATCACTTTAGGGGGGGGGTAGATAAAAAATTGGATGACCTCAGCATATGCTGTCATTTCGTACTCTTTGTGTCCACTGTTAACTCTTTTTCATATAATGTTAGTGCAAAGATCAGGAAAGATAATGTTCACACCCAGAGGAATAGATAGGCTTTCTGGCACCCAGGGCAAAGATTCGAAATGGTGCCCCCCACCTATTCTCAGGCCCCTCTTTGGTGCCCCCTAACCTGCAATTCTTTAAAGGCTGGCGGGTCCAACTCCTATATATTCCAGGAATGCCTTTATCCAACCTCATGCCTTTTCAATGTCTGTTGACAGGGACAAGGCTTTACATTTTTGGGACGTCACACAGTGATGAATATTGAGGGCTTTGATTTTGTGTAAATGTCAAATTGGTCCTGGGCAGTCATTCTTGGGAGGTTCAAGTTCAACCTTTTCACAATTACTTTGTTATATAGATTTAAATCAACGCTTGAAAGGGAAATTAGTTTAATATTCTGGTGGTGTAGGTCATTATCCTTATGGATGTCTGCAAAGTGAGCTATAGGGACAATTTAGGGAGAAAACCTTGAGAGCATGAGGTCTCAAAAGCTTTGACTAAATGTGGGATCAGTAAAGCCACAGGGGTTCTGTAGTACTGCATGTGGAAGCTGTTGGGTTCTGGTGCTTTCCCGGACTTTGTGGATTTTAAAGCTGGCAACACTCCTTCCACTTGGATAGAAGCAACCAGGGCCCCCGCCACATACATTTTAGGCATGCCAGATGTGGAGAGAGATTCCTCTATCTGGACTTCTACTTGATGTTATCAGTGAAACATGACATCAAAAATTTGCCATGGAGGGGACATGAACTACAGATGCAGCTTTCTCTAAAACCAGACGGGGAGGCCGATTCATCAATAGCGCCAGGTAGCGACAGATGAGCGACTGAAGTATGGCGCCATGAGCGCCGCTAGCGTCCGCCGCGGGCGGTAGCGATTCGCTATAGCAGGCCTCCTCAGTCGCTACCTGGCGTTGTTGGGAACAACGCCTACATTGCTGAATATGATGTTGGACCTCAGCTTTGTAGGCGCTGTCAGTCAGTTTGACGACGCTATTCAACACAGCGCCTGCGCTTTGCTTTGCTGTGGGCTGGGAATCAAGTACCTTCAGAATAAAACACATTGCAACATGTTTCTTTACTTTTTTAGTTTTTATTTTGTGTTGAAAAGGAAATAAAATTAAAACAGATATTAGAATGTAAAGGAAAATTAAAACAGAATTAAACACATAGCCACATGTATTTTATTTGTTTTTTATTTTTTAAAGAAAAAGGAAATACAATTAAACCACCAATGAGAATGAAAAGGAAAATAAAAACAGAAATGAGAAAGAAAAGGAAAATTAAACCAGAAATGAGAATGAAAAGGAAAATAAAAACAGAAATGAGAAAGAAAAGGAAAATTAAACAAGAAATGAGAAAGAAAAGGAAAATAAAAACAGAAATGAGAAAGAAATGGAAAATTAAACAAGAAATGAGAAAGAAAAGGAAAATAAAAACAGAAATGAGAAAGAAAAGGAAAATTAAACAAGAAATGAGAAAGAAAAGGAAAATTAAACCAGAAATGAGAAAGAAAAGGAAAATAGAAACAGAAATGAGAAAGAAAAGGAAAATTAAACCAGAAATGAGAAAGAAAAGGAAAATTAAACAAGAAATGAGAAAGAAAAGGAAAATAAAAACAGAAATGAGAAAGAAAAGGAAAATTAAACAAGAAATGAGAAAGAAAAGGAAAATTAAAACAGAAATGAGAAAGAAAAGGAAAATGAAACCAGAAATGAGAATGAAAAGGAAAATAAAAACAGAAATGAGAAAGAAAAGGAAAATTAAACAAGAAATGAGAAAGAAAAGGAAAATAAAAACAGAAATGAGAAAGAAATGGAAAATTAAACAAGAAATGAGAAAGAAAAGGAAAATAAAAACAGAAATGAGAAAGAAAAGGAAAATTAAACAAGAAATGAGAAAGAAAAGGAAAATTAAACCAGAAATGAGAAAGAAAAGGAAAATAGAAACAGAAATGAGAAAGAAAAGGAAAATTAAACCAGAAATGAGAAAGAAAAGGAAAATAAAAACAGAAATGAGAAAGAAAAGGAAAATTAAACAAGAAATGAGAAAGAAAAGGAAAATAAAAACAGAAATGAGAAAGAAAAGGAAAATTAAACAAGAAATGAGAAAGAAAAGGAAAATAAAAACAGAAATGAGAAAGAAAAGGAAAATTAAACAAGAAATGAGAAAGAAAAGGAAAATAAAAACAGAAATGAGAAAGAAAAGGAAAATTAAACCAGAAATGAGAAAGAAAAGGAAAATTAAAACAGGAATTAGAATGAAAAGGAAAATTACAACAGAATTAAACACATAGCCACATGTATATATAATTTTTTTTTTATTTTTAGACTAAAAATGAACTAAAATTAAAACAGAAATGAAAATGAAAATGAAAAATCCAACAGAAATTAGAATTCAAAGGAAAGTTCAGAAAAGTTTTTGAAAATGAAATTAGTGATCACGGTGCATCTCGGGGTGCCTGAAAAATTAAAAAAAGTGTAGTTAGTATATATCTTTAAATTTGTGTTTTCGCTGTAAAAAAATATTGCATGAATTGTTAACCAACATTTGCGTCTTACACCCCCCTTAGAGTGGTTTGGGTCATCTTACACCCCCCTTAGAGTGGTTTGGGTCATCTTACACCCCCCTTAGAGTGTTTTGGGTCATCTTACACCCCCCTTAGAGTGTTTTGGGTCATCTTACACCCCCCTTAGAGTGGTTTGGGTCATCTTACACCCCCCTTAGAGTGGTTTGGGTCATCTTACACCCCCCTTAGAGTGGTTTGGGTCATCTTACACCCCCCTTAGAGTGTTTTGGGTCATCTTACACCCCCCTTAGAGTGTTTTGGGTCATCTTACACCCCCCCTAGAGTGGTTTGGGTCATCTTACACCCCCCCCCCTTAGAGTGGTTTGGGTCATCTTACACCCCCCCTTAGAGTGTTTTGGGTCATCTTACACCCCCCTTAGAGTGGTTTGGGTCATCTTACACCCCCCTTAGAGTGTTTTGGGTCATCTTACACCCCCCCTTAGAGTGTTTTGGGTCATCTTACACCCCCCCTTAGAGTGTTTTGGGTCATCTTACACCCCCCTTAGAGTGTTTTGGGTCATCTTACACCCCCCTTAGAGTGGTTTGGGTCATCTTACACCCCCCTTAGAGTGGTTTGGGTCATCTTACACCCCCCCTTAGAGTGTTTTGGGTCATCTTACACCCCCCCTTAGAGTGTTTTGGGTCATCTTACACCCCCCTTAGAGTGTTTTTTTTCTAATTTTGATGGGAGGTCAAATACATTTACCCAGTAGTGCAGTACTTGGATTAGAGTGAAGGGTAGTTAGCATACCGCAAAAAAGGAAGTGATCATCCTTTCCCTTAGCTCATCGCCAGTCTGGGTGTCCTCACTTCTTCCTGCGGGCAAGTTGGGGATTTCTGGCACCAGTGCTGTCTCCTCGGGGGCTTGAATTCGGTGACATATGCAGATATTATGGAGCACACAGCAGGCGAGGATGATCTTGGAGACCTTCTGTGGGCTGTAGAGCATCTCTCCTCCTGGCCGTGCCAAACAGAGAAAGCGTGCTTTCAGCAGGCCGATGGTTCTTTCCACAATGCTTCTGGTCTTGCTGGTCTGGCGCTGCATTGTAGCGTTCATGGGCAGAGGTCCGTGGGCTCCTGACTGGAGTCATGACCCACGTTCTCTGCCCATATCCCTTGTCCGCTGTTGAAAAAACACAAGGAGAGAGACAGCAATTAGTACTAGTACATGTTTTGTTTATCTTTTTTTCAAATTTGGCTTACTAGGCCACATATTTGAGTCAAAATACTTTGACATGGTTAATTTTTTACCCAGTAGCCAGCCAGCTGGCATTTCGTTGTTCTCAAACTTCCGGCACAGGACTGTCCGCTGCAAGACGTAAGAATCGTGGCATGAGCCGGGGAACCCCGATCTCACTGCCCGCAGCCTCATGTCTGGGTCACAGACAAGCATGATGTTGAGCGAATGAAATTGCTTTCTGTTTCTGTAATACAGCTCCTGTGCACGGGGAGGGCGGAAAGGGATATGTGTACCATCAACGCACCCTAGCACATTCGGGATCCCTCCCATCAGATAGAAAGCATGTTTTATTTTGGCAACCTCTTCCTCATCCTCAGGAAACTTGATGTAAATTGGGATTAAATCACAAATCGCCAGAACTACCTGGATTAGTATGCGGCTCATAGTAGCCTGGCTTATCCCGCTGAGGAGGGCGGAGGTTGCCTGGAAGGTCCCTCGTGCCAAAATATTCAGCGTGGCACACAGGCGTACTATGCCTGGAATGGATTGAGTGCGTTTGGTGGATGGCTCGATTTTGTGCTTAATCTGATCATATAGGGACTGTAGTGCAGCACAATTCAGACGGAAGCGGCTCCTGATCTGCTCGTCACTTAAGTCCCATACTGAAAGGCGGATTGCAAAGGAGCGGGGTGCCCTAAGCCTCACAACACCCCGCTCCCTTTCCTCCTGCTCTTTCAGCATACACATACATCCATCCACCCAGACACCATACATCACCCTCTTATCCATCACACACACTCAAGAGATATACAAAATCAAAAAAACAAAAACAAAAACCACAAACACACCACACACACACAAACAATCACACTCCACACACACCCGCTACAATGCAGCTCACCACAAAACAAGAACTATAGTGGTCCAAACCACCAGCCTGCTGAAAAACAGCTTTCTAAGTTAGGCACAACCAAGAGGGGAGTTGCTGCACAGCCCACAAAAGGCCCCAAAATCAAGCCTCACTTGCTGTATGCTCCACAATATTTGCATATGCCACCAAAAACAAGCTCCTAAAGAAACAGCACTGATGTCAGAAATCACCCAACAAGCCACAGAGAGTGAGGACAGAACCCAGACAGAGACTCAAATGAGCTAAGGGAAGCAACCACCGCACCACACCACAGCCTTTGCCACAGTGTAAGAATACCAGAAGCTTGCAAATTCCTTCCATTTATACTTCACTTTCAAAAAGGACAGGTCCGCTTTGCCGCCTTTTGCGTTGCTCTGCTATTTCCGGGCGCCAATTAGCTGACCCAGGTGTGCGTGAAACGGAGTGCGCACGCGCACGCTAGTAGCGCTACTAGCGTACGTGAGCCGAAACTTGCGTGCATTAACGGACATGGGCGAAAATTCAGTGGTGGGCCAATGAAAGGTAAGCTGCTGTTTATTTAAATAGCCGTTAGGCTAGCCACATGTCACAAGGGTTTCAGATACATCAGTCCATTGTTGTATTTGGGTGTGTGTTGTTTGGTTAATGAGGTCTGTAATGAGTTAATTGGCTAACACACATGCTTCAGTCAGTGCAGTGGAGGTGTGGCTAGAAGGAACTGGGCTGTATGTGTGAATCAATTAAGTGGGCTGGTTTGTGATTGGCTGTTAGAGCACATAAAACCGGCCCAACCCAAAGAGAGTGCGATGCCATTCTGTAGTCTGCATGCGTGCTTGTTGGGTGTGTATTTGTGTGTGTGTGTGCAGCTACAGGATGGAGCCAAATTCAGGACATCTGCCGGCCACAGCAGGCCCAAGTAGGAGTTTGGTGGGTGCTGTGCACAGACCTCCCTTACGGAAAAGGGCCCAGCCTGAAGGTGGGGCAGCACCCCAGGCTAAGCGCCCAGGTGCCAAGAGGGAGCCTGAATTTAATTTGGCGGAGAATAATCATCTTGTGCGCCTTACACTTGCTAAATGGGAGCTACTCTTTGGCTCCCAAAGCAAGTCCATAGGCAAACAAGAAAGAAGCAAACTGTGGGATGCCATTGGTGTGAAGCTTAGTAGCACTGCTCAACACCCACGTAGTGGCCCATCCTGCAGGAAACGCTTCTACACTTTGAGAGGGGCCCTGATGAAAAAGATGAATCACGATCTTGATGTGGACAGTGGGGCCATCCAGGCTCCAAAGAGTACCTACAGGCCGTATGAGGAGATGCTGAAGGCCAAAATTCCACTGGCTCGGCTGCAGGGTGTGGATCCTGGGGATGACACCACAGGTTGGACTGAAGGTACATATTTTCTGCCTTTTTATAAAAGCTACTGTTAATGTATGTGATTAGCATTTTCTCTTTCTGACCAACTAACAGTAGGACCTGTGAAGTAGTACATTAGACCTCATACATTTTTTACTTTCCTGTCTGTTGCTTTCTGCATAGGTGCACATGCTGCTGTCCGGGATGTGCCTCAGGACACACAAACTCCTGCCCTTCAACCAAACTCAAGCCTAACCCAGTCTGCCATTGAAGGTATTTACCACTAATTTCGGTGCTGGTTGTTTGGGGAACAAATGGGTGTGGGAGCAGCTCCAACAATCGAGTGGGGCACTGTGGAGTATTAATAATATGGACCTGCGGCCTATTTTCACGCCCACTTTAACACTCACAGCAACTAACTAACAAGGCCCTAACATGTGTAGATATGTTGGAAGGCAGAGATGTGTGGCCATATATCTGCATATAAATCTGGAAGCCACACTGGCCTTGATTAGTGAATATTAGTGAATGAGCTGCTCACACACACCTTAATGCATGTTGTATTTTTGCACGCACATTAACAATGGCTCAATGTTTGCTTGATTTTTGCCTAGCTCCCACGCCATTGGCCCCAGCATCTCCTCAGGAGCCAAGCTACTCTTTGGATGTCGGTAAGTGCATGTGTCAACCTTGCTTTATCCACTTTAACCCAAGTGCATGTGTCTCATTCCTCTTTGTTATTGGTAGGCCAAGTGACTGGTTCATCTTTGGACCCCACTTCCGATGTTGCAGGTCAACAGGACCCTGTTGGTGTGTATAGCAATACATAATGTATCCTTTATGCTGTTTCTGTTACACTGGTTCGATTTGGTTAGTCTAATAATCTACATGTTTGCTCTGTCAACTTGAAGATGCCTCTTGGGAGTGCTTATTCCCTCCCCAGGGTCAGTCTAATAGTTCTTGGAGTGATAGCAATGTATTTTGGAGGACATATTTTTGGACAAACATTCACCGTAGTAGTTTGATGAATATTTAGAGCCATTACTTGTGTTTTTTAGTTGACCCGAATATCGGAAGTGGCTGTCCAGAAAGGGCCCCTCAAGTTCAGGCTGCCAGAGATGAGGGTAAGTTGTTTTGCCTTGCTCTAGTCTGTATTTTGGCTCTACTTTTGTGGCACTTGCTTCTGGCAACTTGTGTGTCCACATGTATTTTAAAGGTCCAAGCTCGAGTGAGGGCCCCACTCCAGACATCTGGGAGATTGCGGGTATGTGTAATTTAAGCAATGTGTCTGATCTTATTTGCCAAAATTATTGCCTCTTAGTCCTCTAACATACATGTTAACAATCTGAGTTTAACAGATACCTTTGGTCTAGGGTGTAATTTTGCACTTTGTGTAGGTATGGCCTCGATAGCCTAGCCATGTTACATTTGAGTTTGGTCCACTGACCTATTAACCTGACTTTCCTGTTTAGCATATGCCAACTTGCCGGACATCTCTGATGTTGAATTGCCCCTCTCTGGCAGCGATACCTCGCTCATACCTGTGGCGGACGACACGGAGGTAACATGGCTGATTTAGACGACCTATAACCACATTGCCATGTTCGTGGGTAGTGGATGAAGCAACATGTCACATTTCCTTTCTTTGTCGTTTTGGCATGAGGCGGAACCAGAACCCCAAGCTGGGACCTCTTCCCAAGTCCCATGTGGCCAAGCTTCCGAGGCTCAGACAAGGGTAAGTTGTATAGTGACTGTTTGGCCAAATTATTTTGAGGGGCATACATGCATTGTTTCTGTTTGTCTAAAATGTTGTTTTCTATTTTGTTAGCCTCAAACCCCAGCAAGAGGAGGTGTTGCACCAACCAGTGCCGATTTTTACCAGCTAGGGGTCCGGATGCTGGAGGACTACAGTCGCCAACAGCCGCGTGATGGAACTAATGAGCGCATTGCGGCGTTGGAACAGCAGGTGCTGATGTGTCAGCAACAACATGAGGCCCAGCAGCGCCAGATCGACCTGTTGATGCATAACCTTCAACAAAACCAGCAACTTGGTCGGCTGGCCAATGCAATGGAACAATCTAACCAGCAGCAGCAAGAAGCGATACAGCGGCAGGACCAAACTTTGTTGTTGATACAACAGCTCATACAACAGCAGTCTATATTTTTTACTGCACTGTTGTCCCCCAACACCGCCCCTAGCAATGACTCCCAACCTCCCCGGCCACCCAGCCAAGAATATTAATTTTGTTTGTTTTTGTTTCTGTAAATATATTGGCTTAACCCACCTCTAAATTGTGTTTTTCCTAAGACATAGCTAATAACAGTCAGGGATGAGTATCTTGATCTAGATATGTCAATGTATTTGTAAATTTAGGCCACACATTTGAGACCATAGCTTACTATGGTTTACACATGAAATGGCGCCAAAGGTATGGCTAAATTGACACACAAATGGGTTTAGAGACAGTTAAACTATGCTTTGCAAGGCACCACACTGTAATGATGTGAATCAAAAATTTTTAATTTCAAACCTGGCCAACAGGGCCAACATTGCCCAACAAAGGGCGTCAACAGGCCAGCCTTCCCCCCACCCTAACGACGCCGCCGGCGCCTCTTCTTGGCCAGCAGCATCAGCTTCAGGAGCCTGATCTCCCGCCACAGTCTGCGATGCTGGTTTTCACAAGCTGTAGAGATGTATAAACAACAATTTATTAATAAATTGAATGTGACCTCAACAGACACAGATGTAGCAATGTAATGTCAGTGTGTCCAATTAGCTGACACTCACATTAAAATTGTTGGCCACTGTGCGCTTATTTGTTAACATGATATGAGTACTATTGACTGGCAGGAATTTGAACAACACATCCCAAGCATACATGTACTCTTAAAGTGTACCAACACCCACCGGTGATCGGCCCTGGAATCTATCAGATTCCCGGCCCGATCACCTCCCTCCCCGCGGGACATCCGAGATCGGGATGTCCCTCGGGGTGAAAACCCCCCAACACCCCAAAATCCCTACCTCAGTTTCGGTGGGGCACGGCCGCCGGGCCCTCCCTGGCGCCCCTCTAGACGTGTGCGTGCCTGCGCCGGCCGTCTGTGAATGGCCGGCGCAGGCACGCGCGCGTAAAAAGGGACGTGCGGGAGGCGGAGGAGGAGGAGCCGCTTTGCCGCGGCTTGTACGTCGGCTGGAGGAAAAGTGAGTTCAGGGGGTTGACACACAGCGGTGACGATCAGGGGTGCCCCACCGTAGTGGACCAAGACCCAGGAAAGTCAAAATCCTGGTTGTTGTTCCACTTTAACTCTTGGGAAGCAAAGAAGGTATAAGTCCCAGTGTGTCCATTTATGTGTTTAGTCACAGCCAAACATCAGGGCCTAAGTCCTAACGAGTAAACGAGTTTGCCCTATAATGTTAGAGGTCAAGACATAATACGGCCCATTTGGTTGTGTCTAAGGCACAAATAGTCTCTATGTGGCCAAATGAAGAATGTGAGGCAACAATCAAGCATGCAGACAGGCATGTTGGATTATTGTACAAATACATGGGGTCTAGATGTGTGTGAAATTAACACATAGGTACATTTTAAATGTCTGCAGATGTGACTAGAAGACATAGGTTTCACAAGTCTTTAGGCATATGAAGTGGGATGTACTCACCATCGCAGCTGTGGCGGGGGCCCATGCTGCTGGCCGTCCCTGGAGCTGGGGTGGGGAGGAGGTTTTCTGGCTCCGTCTGCGTAGCAACATCTGTCAACAGAAAGCAAAAGACAAAAACACAATTAGTGGGCCAATGACACCTGACTATTTGACATCCATCTGGTTATGGAGTCTGAAAAATCAAAGGCTTGCATGGTTACATACAGGTTGACCAAAATTAGCATATTTCCTGGTCCATGAGTTAATGTAAATTAGTTATGGTTGCAACATGTATCCCTAAAGATAATGTGCAAATAACATAGACAGTGCAATGTAAAGGACTCATTAGCAGTTGATTGGCTAATGTTACTAGTGTGCAACATGTGTTAGCGGGAACAACTTAACCCAAGAAAAGAAATGAGAACACCCATCATGGTGTGGGCAGAAACATAGGGGTGGTTGCCAGTTGGCTAGCACTGTAGTGGGGTTTGTGAGGTTAAGGTACATTATCAAACCAGCTGTGACAATGGACCAGGAAACATGTGTCTGTTAAAAGTGGGCCAAGACACAGGATTGCAACAATTCTGTGTTTGGGTCCGCTTTGGCAGAGCACCACAATTTGAGTGAGACAACGTCCGCCGCCGCCGCTGCCTTCCGCACATCACTCCTCCAGTGTGTGAGCACGCGCAGCCCATTAGGAAACAGAGCGCAGGCGCACACACATCTAGAGTGGCACACAGGAGGCTGGGACGGTGGCTTCTGCAACCCCCAAAGAGGTAAGGAGTTTGTGGGGTTTTTTTTTTGGGGGGGTGCCTTGGGTGAGGGATGTGATTTTTCAGGGAAGCTTCGAGAATCAAAGCACTATCAACAATGTTTGTGGGTCCACTTTAAGGAATGTCATAACATAGGGAATGTGATGGATAACAACAAACACTTACCACGACTATGCCCGTGGAGAATGCTTCTCCAAAAGGCCATGGAGGTGCCGCCTATATGATGCCCTGCAAATTAGAGAGGAATGGCAAGGGCTAAGTACAAATTGCAAGATGAAACCTGTCACAGACTAACAATGAAAAAAAGGACACTCACCAGGGGATGAACCGCCACTTGAAGCCCAGGGAGGGCTCTGAGGAGGAGGCGGGGAGCCTCGGCTCCTCACACTCTGGTCGGAAGATCCACCAGGCAAAGGGCCACCCTCCTCCCTCTCACTCCCTGCTCCTTCAGGGAGTGTGGGAGAGTCCATTTCTACCACCCCACTTGGACTCCCCACTTGAGAGTGGCCCCTTGCCTGGTGAGACTCCTCAGACTCAGAGTGTGAGGAGCTGAGGCTTGATCCTGCCAGCCCCCCAGCAGCACACTCCTCTGGGGCGTCATCCCCTTCCTCCCCTGGGTCCTCTAAATAGGACCCGCGGGAGGGACCCTCCCCCGATGACTCCCCCGAGTCCGCCTGCCTGGTTCGGGGGAGGAATCCCTTCCCATGTTTCCCCAGGGGAGGACGCTTATCTGTGTTGAGGGGGTGAAAGAAAATAATTAATATAAAGAGCACAAATGGACACAGTTTAGCAGATGATTAGGCAAAAAGTATAAACATAGCATAAGCTTTAACTTACCTGATGCGTAGGCATCATATAGGCGGTACACGCCTTCAGGGTCCCGGCGCTTAAAGTCCGACCACTTCTGCTGTATAGCTCGGATGGAGAGCTCGGTGTGGAAGCGCCGGGACACTGTGGCCTTCACCTCCATGGCAATTCGTTTTTTTCCCCCACGGGCATAGTCGTACTGGTTCACACAGAAGTCCTATGAGAAATGAAAAACAAACACAAATCAATACATGACATCAGAACAATGGCAGAAACAGTTATACAGAGACCCGATCAAAGTGGACCCACACCCAGGATTATCACTATTCTGGGTTTGTGTGCACTTTGGTGGGCCACACCAATTGTGGGTGGTCCGCTGTCTGAAACCCCCTTGGAAGGCCACAAATACACCACTGAGGATGCTCCCACGTGACTGCGCCAGCCGAGCACAGCGCTCTGCGCCGCTGTGGTATGCGCATACAAGGCCATTTGGACGCGCATACCAGCTCAGCTGGGTCTGCGCGGCAAAGTACGCATGTGGTGTTTGACTCTAACAGGGAGTGCGCCTGCACACAACATTAACAAATGTCTTGCGCAGGGGTACACCCTGCTAGAGGTAAGCGCAAGAGGCATCCGCAGCTCACGCATGCACAGATGGGACGGGGCTGAGGTAATTTTTATTGCCCTCCAGGGGGGGGCATCCCCGCAGGACATCCAGAATGGGGATGCCCCACGGGGAGTGATCCAATTGGCCCAGAAAAATTAGAAATTTCAGGGCCAATCCCCCCTGTGTGTTCTGCAACTTTAAACCTAAAATACCCAAACCAAATACTTACTTTGACCACCTGGCCATTAACGCGGCTATCCACCCGTAAGCGCCTTTTCTTTGCATGGCCAGGAGGGGAAGTTGTGGGAGGGGTGCTAGGTGGGGGAGGTGAGGTAGGTGGGGGAGGTGGGGGAGGGGTGGTGGGGTCGGAGTCGGAGGAGGAGCTGGGGAGGCGCATGACTCTGCGTCTTGGCAGCATTGTGGAAACGCTAAGGAGGATACCAGAATCGGATATGACGCAAGCAACTGTGATTAAAAATTCAAAAACAAAGATGCGCGCAACAGGGACAAGCTAATATCAGCTATGTGCAAGCTAAGTGGCGGGCAAAATAAAATGACGCTTGAAAACAAGCTATTGGCATAAGCGCCAGACATTTTTACCTTTAGGTGGCTTTGAAACGCAAAGGAGGATACCGGAACCGGATATGACGAAAGCAACTGTGATTAAAAATTCAAAAACAAAGATGCGCGCAACAGGGACAAGCTAATATCAGCTATGTGCAAGCTAAGTGGCGGAAAAAATAAAATGACGCTTTAAAACAAGCTAGGGCCCAAGGCGCCACAAATTATTAGCTTGATTTAGCAGGGGGTTCTACATACTGTAATGCATAGGTCCTTATAACGCAAACCAAGTTGTGCTTAAATATACAAATCTTATTCCTTCCTAAAATCATCACACAATCAAACTAGACAACTACATGATAATGTGGCACACATGAGAATGCATAACGGGTTGTTATGAGCTGGTACGACTGAATGTTAATCCTGCAATATGTGGCCATGCACGCTCATAACTACAGTGTATTCATTAAGAATGACTGGGGTCGCGGGAAGTGAATTCCTTGCAAATGGCAGAAGGGCACATGTATGAACAGCACAGCGCCGCACAACGCAGCGCAGCGAAGCACAGCGACGCTCGCGCCGCCACATAGCGAATTAAAACAGCGACTGCACAAACTCTGACCACCACAGATTCATCAAGGACAGGGCTGCCGAATAGCTTGGGCGCTGACAATTTCGAAGAGCGAACGTGACCGCCCAACCTGACAGGCTACAAAATAGCTTTACAAGCCCCGTTTGTGGTGAAAACAAGCGATTTTGATGCCAATGAGTTTGGTTGGAGGAGATGCAATTCCCATGTCACTCACAACATTACATTGTAAAAATTAATAAAAACTTCAAAAACATAAAAATAACCAGCCAGATTAATAAAACATATCACTATAAACATGTGTTGAATTTTGTGCCAAAGAAAAGAACACAAAAACCACTTAAAACAATCATTGCAGCGTCTGCCATTGAAATGTATGGGAGAGCGGCAGGTAGCGCCAGGTCATACCTGTCGCTGTGATGGGATTAGCAGCGGCGCTGTTCGTTGCAGTCGGCTTCATGATGAATGCCGCGCTTGCCGTCGCTCTCGCCGGCGCTAGCCACATTTAGCTTGATAAATGCGTCATTGTGGCCGACGCCGGGCGTACTTGAGTCGGTAGCAGACGTTAGCTGGCGGGACCTGGCGCTCGTCAGACACTACCTGACGCTATCGCTTGATGAATAAGGGCCCAAGTCTTGGTGCCCTGGTGTATCATGCTATCTTGAAATCTTTAGTTCTGCACAATGTGAAAGGTTGGAGCCATCTTGCTTATGGGCCTGCTTCGAGTCATCCAATTTTTGTGAGCAGACTATTGCATGTCAGGAATCCTGTAAGTAAGCTGCACCTACAGGGTCTCTGCCAATTTTAGGAACAGAGGTATGTACTCCAAGTTTGCACATGTCAATGTGGCTCATGCAAGACAGCTGGCCAACATGATTATTTTTAATGTCTTCAACAATTCTTTTCTTTATTATCATAGAAATTAACTGATGTTCATTTAAAAAAAAAATGACAGTAATTACATTTCAACTGTTGTTTAAACATTAGAACACAAAATGGTCAAATTGCCATTTATATATTTATATAAATAGACCATGTCTCCTCCTTTAAACAAATAAATAAATGTCCTTAGCTGAAGATAATCCATATACCTTATCATTTTTGTGGTTTGTGGCGGCACCATTTTAAATACAAGTTGTGTTTTCTGTGAACCACAGATTTTGCTTTTTTGAAGGATCTCCCCAGCGTGGTAACACATCAGCTGTGAGCTAATGACATTGTTACAGCAGGATGTGGGGCTGCTTGTACAATGTAACAGCAGGAGGCAGGTCCACTGTTACATTATAACAGCATCCTTGATCCCCAATGTTATTATGAAACAAAGAAGCATGCTGACCGACATATTACGATTTCACTGGAGGGATGTGGCTTGCAGGACTTTATGGGGTCAAGCCTATGTGCTGGAAGATTTTTTTTTCAGATGCCTTAATAGGGAATTTAAATGTTATCTCATATTCCATATAATATAACGGGTGTGAGAATGGGAACTCATTCTGTGCAAATGTTTCTACTGATTTGGATGGGATGAACCATACCTGACATACATGGATGTTTTCAGTAATGCTGCATGTGATGTTGCATTGGGGGCAGAGGTGAGGATATTATTGGAATATTGATTAATTTATCTGATAAACTAAGGAAAACATCCAACTTTAACATATCGATTATGCTGTCTACTTCTTCATTCTTTATGCACTTGACTCATACCATCTGCTTAATGCTTGAAAGTCTGTTGGGCTTATATTTTTTTATATGACATTTACTCATAAAGGTGTCGTTGGAAAGGTCCTGGGAAGGTTTTTCCCATTGTATTGAAAGATGAACATTGCAGGTATTGGGGATAATACAAACATGGCTTGCTCGGGGACTGCAAAGTAGCTGGGAATGCTGGCGGATGTTGGCATTTTAGATACCACTGACATCCAAAAGGCAGTGAGAAAAACATCAGAAAATGTCTGATATTCCTTTTTAAAGGTAGTTTGCAGACAGTTTAGATTTCTGTATGTAACAAGTACAGGTTCATGTTAAACCTAAAAAGCTGAACCATATAACTAAAACTTGAAACTAAAGACAACTGTTCCCAGTAGATGTTTTTGAATATAAAACACAAAATACATTTCCTTGGCTTTCAAAAAAAGGTTAGGGATCTTATAAACAATATAACATCTTTAAGTTACTTACATCCACGTGCAGGGGTGGACTGGGGTAAAAATTCATCCCTGGACTTCACTGGCCCTTGCCAGCCCATGACCAGCCGACAAGCTGATATGTCAGCAGTTGAAATGACCACTTCTAGTTATGGTACTGAAAGTTTAGTATTATAGGAGCAAATGCTGTGGAATTGGTGGGTATGGGGTGAATTCTAACAAAGGGCCTGGGTAAGACGCCAGCCAATTTGGCCCCAAATAAGTTTTGCCTACTCGAATTTTCCCCCCTTTGCTTCCTATGGCCTCCGCACCTTCCTATGAGAAGATATTTTGGGTACAACGTATGCCCATATTTTCAAGAGCAAGATGATCAGCCTTGAATCAAAGATGATTTATTATAGTCCTAGAACAGAACACACAATCATAGATATATATATATATATATATATATATATACTGGATTGTTATCCTATTCCAATCATTTTGATTATGTAATGGTTTACGATACTTTTGTTTCTGACCCTTTATTTACTCAAGATAAGCTGCGTTAGACAAGGCAGTATATGGCCTTGCAGTAAACGATTTTAGGAGTTCCTGCAGAGATCTTGGCTAATGCAGCCTGGTTTTTATCTGTCTAACTGAATAGGTTTGAGAAGATAGTTAGAAACTTGTGAAAACGTGTATATAGCTATACCATGGGGTAATGATCAAAAACAAAACATACTGCATATTGCCACTGCTAGACAAGAAACAGTGTCATAGAGCTGCAAAAAGCACACACTACACTCAACTTACCTGGAGGGAGAAAAGGGTATGTCATAAAGCAAATACTGGGGAACCCTCTGTTTGGACTGCTTCTATGGCGATCAAGAGAATGAGGAGGACCAGCCTTAGAGACATTCCAGGCTGATCATAATCATTTGAATTCATTCAGTGTAAAAAGGGATAAACTCCAAACCATCAATGCTGTGAAGAGAAACACTAACTTATCTGTGCCCCCTAATTAAGACAATGTATACTTATATCAAGGGTTGACAGCTGTAAACAAAAGATTGAAGGTGGAAATTGTGAGTAAATGATTTGCTTTGTGTATTTAGACTCCCTTTTTTTTCTACTTATGTACCATACTGTTGTTGTATCCTGTTGTCTCTCAATATATTCTGTTCTGGGGGTCCAAAGCAAACCAAAAATTAGGCATTTTTATAGGTAAGATCATCATTTTTCCAATTATGTAAGGATATTTTCAAGGTTTGGAAACAACTGAAGCTGCCAGACTTACCTGATTGGCTTTAATGAATAGGTGAGTAGAAGCCTAGACAAGGGGTAGCTATATATTGGGAGACTAATTTATTATTTTTTTGTGCAGGCACTATATGAGCATCTCCTGCGAGTCGCTCTCTGCGCCCACACTGCAGAGCCACCTGGAGACAGCCGGCCACCGATGCTCTAGCAAAAAGGAGATTCTGGGTGTTTAGCATCTGTTGCAATCCCTGTTTTTTGGGGGAGGGTGATGGCAGTACAAAACAAGGAATTGCATTGGGGTGACTTGAAAGACATGCCACAGGTTTTGGATGGCCCAAATAATGAATTTGTAGTGCAACACAAAATTGCTAAAAATCCATACAAAAACAAACAGCCCAGGGATCCTGTGGCACATGAACTAGCCCAAAAACAATAAAAAAACGCCCAAAGAATTATAACCAAGCTAGCCCATTGAAATGTATGGGATCAGGCCACACAGTGCAGAGTGAGTGCCTTGTCTTATCTGGCACTGTAGGGAATGAAGCTTCAGCACTCATCCCATCGCTGGTGTTGATGAATAGATGGGACACTACCTGGCACCCAGAAGTGCTCTGGATTTTTGACTTGATAACTACACTTTCTGCACTGAGACTTGACATTCACCTGATGTTTATCCGGCACTTCGTGGCACTAACGCTTCCTAAATAAACCAGCAAATAGATTTGTAACTGCAGTAAAAACTGGCTGACGGCCTGTGTGCAGATAACTGCGGTTAATGACACCTACTCTTGTGGTCTAATAAAAGGCAGGCCACAAGTTTCTTTGGGGGAATAAACCTGGGAGAGCGACTATTTGAGAAGGATCTGGGGTACTGGTAGAACCCAGGCTACATAACAACATGCAATGCTAAGTAGCTGCTTCTAAGGTTACCAATATTTAATCATGTATTAAGAGGCATGGAATCACAGAATAAGGATGTCATACTGCTTCTTTACAAGTCACTGGTGCGCCCTCATCTGTAATATGCCGCCAAGTTCTGGGTACCATTTCATAAAAAGGATGTCCTGATTCTGGAAAGGATCTAGAGGAGAGTCACCAAACTGACAAAAGGAATGAAAGATCTTCATTATGAAGATTCTCGGAATTAAATTTACTTGGTCTTGAGAGGAGACGTTAATCATGAGACGTTAAACATGATTATTTGTATAAATATTTATAGAAATTATTGTGTTATACTGTATATTATTGTGTATATTGTGATATTGTATTATATATTATAGCAGCCAATATAAATAATTTGGAGAAAAACTATTTCATGTAAAATCCTCTCTAAAGACAAGGGGGCACTCCCTCCATCTAGAGAGAAAAAAATATTCAATCTAGAGAGGCAACAATCACACCAGAAACACCAACACACAAATACAACAAGCTGCAACCACCAACGTAACTACACCTTAAATGATCAAATCGGGCCTGTGAATCCCACCCCCAATGACCATCAAACTCTGCTGCTGAGTAATTGTGGCAGTCACCACACATACCTACACACCCCTCTCCACATGCAAGCAGGCCATAGGCAATCCACACTGATTCCATCCCACACTTAGTCTGATCAGTTCTTCTGTCGAACAATTAGATACACGTAGCTTGCAATTTTCTGGTTCACACACAGTCACCATGCAGCAATCCAAGTTAATTGTGAGTCGTTCACCCTTGTTACACTTTATGATTAGATATGCTTTTCCAATCATACAATGGATTATGATAGTCATACAAGAATACAGGAATACAGGAATTTTCTAATTGCCAAAAGGTATGCTTGTACTTAGTTGGAAAATTTTAATTCAAAATAAAAAGACAGAAAAAAACATACAAATAAAAAACATACATACAATGTGCAGAAAGACAGTTATAAAAATAAATGGACGAAAACATTAAAATGCCTATACATCATAAAGTCGTCAGATTCTGAAGGCCAGAAGAGCAGTTAGGTCCGACACCCCACGATCACAGATCGGACCCTCTGTGGCTGGGAGACAGATTTAGGCCCCCTGGGTGGGCGCTAGGGGCAGGCTGATATTTTACTAGACCTTAGCCTGGGGACAAAAATGAACCTTTTATAATTTTTAGAGTAATTGCCAGCTTTAGACATACAGACATCCAACATAAGCTCATAGTCATCGGCAACGGCTCAGAGTGCTCACCTCTTATATTGTATAGTCCAAAAAGTTGTGGAGCCAGCCAGCTTTTGTAAGTCAATAAAAATCCAATCTTTATTCCCATCAAGGTTAAAAGGCCATCACAGCAGTTTGAACGGTAAAAAGCAAAACACGAGCAGATCTTGCTGTCAACGCATTTCGGGTGGTAAGTCCTTACTCATGACATGAGTCTCGCTTCCATACAGACAATGCATACACAAGTAATTAGTAGTTAAATTATTAACCCTGCGAGTCATTTAAACAAATGCAATGCAAACAAATTATTTGTAACCAGCTCACCCCTGTGATACCACACTCCGGCACGGATTCAAAAGAGGCTCCTGAAAACTCTTCAATGAAGATGCAGACAATGGTGGATCCAGCCAAAGCTAAAATATAACCTTTACTTCCGTATATTAAAAAGTCCAATGAACTCATTACACATGACGTGAGCTACCCCTCAGCACTTTCCATCCGACGTGACGCGTTTCAGGCTCAAACCGAGCCCTTAATCATACAATTGTTATCACTAGAGAGTCAGTATATGAAGCAGCCGAGCACAGGATATGTCTAACACCTGGGGGAATCTAAGTGATTACCATCTAAGGCAATTAGCATTATAATTAACCCCTAATAAAACATAAAACATAGAACATAAACCCGGGACTTACCCCTCCATTATGGCGCTGTGCATTCCTTCCTGTGTTTGTTGCAGTCGAGGGCTCGTGACGACATCCGCCCTGAGCGAAGCCAGACCGCATATTGTGAATGGATGATTGCGGGGAATGGATGACGTCCCCTGCCCATAGTGAAGCTAACCTGCGTGCATACGTCTGCCAGAAGTTCCACCACTTCCTGTATGGGTGGCTGCCCGGAGACGCATGACGTCGTGTGCCCTTAGTGAAGCCCAGACGTACTCAGATCGCTGCCAGGTCACCCGCCGACACTCGGGTGTAACTAAGGGAAAGAAACCCCCCACTGGCACTTACAACTGTATCGAGGCTGGGATGTACATGTATATCTCTATGATCCCATCAATCGCGTGCAGCCGCACAAAACTACACACAAATCCCAAATGGCTAATAAAGGGGACATATTGTTACATGCACACTACTCAGGCTAAATAATTAAACTGATACACATCTCTATGGCTCAAACAGGGAGTTTACAGCCCAAATTTCTACGGCAGCAAATTATGCTCAAATATAATAGGGCATATGTATTCACGCTCATTAAAAAAAATTATATAATTAACCTGATATTATCAAGGTATATTGGTACAACTGGATTGCACTATAATAATCCAACTGGTTGTATACCCCAAATCGGTATGTTGTGTAAGTAATCACTTAGATTCCCCCAGGTGTTAGACATATCCTGTGTTCGGCTGCTTTATATACTGACTCTCTAGTGATAACAATTGTATGATTAAGGGCTCGGTTTGAGCCTGAAACGCGTCACGTCGGATGGAAAGTGCTGAGGGGTAGCTCACGTCATGTGTAATGAGTTCATTGGACTTTTTAATATACGGAAGTAAAGGTTATATTTTAGCTTTGGCTGGATCCACCATTGTCTGCATCTTCATTTAACCCTTTAACCGCCAGCCTACCTTGAGATTTTGTCACCCTTTGTTGCCAGACCATTTTGCACTATTTTGCGCTCCCCTTGTTCAACTGTGATTTTTGAAGGGATTTCCAGGGATTTCCCAGAAAAGTGATATATTGTTTTTTTCAGCAGAGTCTAAGCTTTAACATGAAATGTCTTGTTTGTCATTTTTTAGGTGTATTCTCAATATTTTTGGATGAAATATGTGCAAAAAAAACCCCAAAAAACAATTTTTTACAATTTGTAGTGTTTTTTGTAATAAAAAATGTAAGTTTGTCAATAAAATCTTATTGCACGTGAAACCCCAATTTCTCCCAGTTACAGTGATACCACATATGTATAGGTAGACACCCTTTCCTGCCCAGGAGACTCCCCCAAACTGAAACAACTCTTTAGGAGATTTTCAGATAAAATACAACTATGCTACGTGCTAAGCGCACCTTGCAGTTTTTCAAGAAAAACAACCCTTTACATTTGAAATACCCCCCACAAACTATATATTCTCTGGAAGTACACACCTCAGGCTTTCTAGGCGTACCAGGCTTGTTGACATGGGTGCAGTTTTCTGGAAGTAATCCCTCAATATATTCTTTGGTTGCACAGGGTTTCTCTAAAAAAGTATAAAAAAGCAGAATCAAAACCACATTTTCCTAAAAAAACCTATATGCAAACAAGAAAAAAACTGAAAATCTGAAAAAGCAACATGCCCCGAACAGAACAATACCCAGCATGCATAGCTACTGTCAAGGGAAGAGTTGCCAAACACACCAAAGTAAAGCATGTGCGTAACGGTAATTTTACTTCAAAATTTCAGCTCTGCATACAAAGTGCGCACCTTGTGCTTTTTCTACCAAAACAACCCTTTACATTTAGAATATCCCCCATAAACCATATATTCCCTGAAAGTACACATTTTAAGCTTTCTAAGCGTACCCAGCTTATTGTCGTGGGCTCATCTTTCTGGAAGTAATCCCTTGAAGAATTCTTAGGTTGCACAGGGTTTCACAAAAAAATTTATAAAAAAGCAGAATAAAAAACACCTTTTCCTAAAATATCAATATGCAAATAAGAAAAAACAAGCTAAATCTGAAAGCGCAAGGTCCCCCGAGCAGAACAATACCCAACATGCATAGGTACTATTAACCCTTTTAATTGCCAGCCTACTTGAACTTTTGTCGCCCTCAGTTGGTCATTTTTCCCCATTTTGCGGCATGTTTAACCGTGATTTTTGTCGGAATTTCTTGGAAAATATATATATATTTTTTTGCAGCAGAATTTAGGCTTTAACATTAAATGTCTTGTTTGTAATTTTTCTACTGTTTTTTAAATATTTTTGCGTAAAAAAAAACAAAAAAATAAATAAAATAATATATATATATATATATACAATTGTCTCCTTTATTTTAAATAAAACATTTTTTAGTAATAAAAACCATATTGCATGTGATAGCCCCATTTCTCCCGATTACAACGGTACCACATATGTATCAATAGCCCCTCATTCTTGCCCAGGAGACCCCCCAAACTGAAAAGAGCATTTTATAACATTTACAAATAAAATACTACTATCCACACTATAAACATAAGGGGTTAATTTAAAATTACATAGGGACCCCCTCCCGGGGGGGGACCCCAATTTTTTTTGAGAATTTTTGGCTAAGCCTAACCCCAAAAATTAAAAAAATAGTGGGCCCCCCTGGGAGGGGGTCCCTATGTCATTTTCTTTTTAATTTTAATTCTTTAAAATTTTAATTTTTTTTAATTTTTTCTTTTTAATCCCAGGGGGTGGGGGGACCCCATTTTTGGGGGGAATTCTAAGGGTTAGGGTTAGCCTAACCCTAACCCGTAAAGTGGACCAACACCCAGGATTTTCACTATCCTGGGTTTTGATCCACTTCCGCGGGGGTGCCCCGCTGCGTAAAACCCCCGAGAAAGGTATAAAAAACTCACCTCAGCCCGCTCCTACGGCGCATGCGCGAGCGCTCGTCCAATCAGAGCGCTCAGAGCCGCTGTGGTATGCAAGGACAAGGGACGGACAACCACAGCGGCTCTGAGCGCGCTGGCAGCCGCATCTCGCGCTTCCCTCTAACAGGGAGCGTGCCCGCGTCGGCGATTCACAAACGACCGGAACGTGTGCGCGCCCTGATAGAGAGAAGCGCGAGATGCGGCCCGCGCATGCACCGTTGGAACAGGGATAAGGTAAGGTGATTGGGGCGTCCTGGGGGTTTCACACAGTGGGGCATCCCGATTTCGGATGCCCCGCAGGGAGGGATCTGATCCGGGCCGATCAGCCTGGGTGTTGGTCCACTTAAAAAAAAAAAAAAAAAAAAGTAGGGGGGGGGACCCCATTTTTGGGGGGAATTTTAAGGGTTAGGGTTAGGCTAACCCTAACCGTTAAACATTTTTTTAAAAATCACGTAGGGACCCTCATTTTTTTTTGGAATTTTAAGGGTTAGGGTTAGCCTAACCCTAACCCTAACCCTTAAAATTAAAAAAAAAAATGACATAGGGTCCCCCCTCACAGGGTGGGGGACCTCATTTTTTTTTTTAATTTTAAGGGTTAGGGTTAGGGTTAGGCTAACCCTAACCCTAACCCTAACCCTTAAAATTAAAAAAAAAAAATGACGTAGGGTCCCCCCTACCCGTCATAACCAGCCCAGGACCAGCTATGGGGGCTTGTAGGCACAGAGTGGGGGGGCCAGCTTTTGTGGCCCCCCCACCCTGCAGCCTACGAGCCCACATAGTCTATGTGGGCCCGGGCTCTTCTGCCCCCCCCTGGGCTTTGGGGAGGCAGGTAATTGGGGGTGCAGGGGTTAATGGCAAGTCACCCGCTAGGGCAGGTGACTTGCCAGACCCCAGCCTTGTGAACTGGTACAGGGGTCTCATGGACCCCTTACCAGTTCACAAAGGGTTAACAGAAAAAAAAAAAACACGGACACAAAATTTTTATTTATTAAAAAAAAAAAAAAAAAAAATTTACTCTTTACTCACCTTCGATCGTCAGCTCCTGTGTCCCTCGCTGATCTGCTGTCAGATGCCGGTGATCGGCATCCAGAGAAGGAGGAGGCAGGAGATCAGAGGATCTCCTGTCACCTCCTTCCAGGGCACCGATCACCGGCATCTGACAGCTAACAGAGCTGTAGCCGGTGATCGGGACTGGGAATGACGTCATAGCCCCGACCCCAAAGGGGCGGGGCTTAGCGGGGACGACGACACGGACTGACGTCATTAGCCCCGCCCACAAAAGGGGTGGAGCTTAGCGTCAAGATGGCGGCCGCCATCGGAACAGGAGAGGGGAGAGAGCCTTCCAGGCTCTCTCCTGAAGATCGGAATGACCTGGGGGGGGGGATCGGAGGCCCCCCAGGTGAAGAGGAGGGTCGGCGGGAGCCAGCGCACACAGAGGTAAGTAAATGTCATTTTTTTTTTTTTTTTATTTTACAGGAAAAGCCGGAGGCAGCTGAAATGGGGGGGGGCACCCTATTCCGGGCCCTCCCCTGCAGCCAGAGGAGGTCCGGTGAACGATCGGAGACCACCATTTTGAAGAGGAGACCCGGCTGAATCAAACGAGGGGTCAGGTAAGTGCCTTTTTTAAAAACTTTTTTTACTATTAGTGGGGAAAGTCAGGCACGTAAAATTTACGTGGCTGGCAGTTAACTGCAGGAGAGGCAGCCACGTAAATTTTACGTGGCTGGCGTTTAAAGGGTTAAGCAAATGCGCACACCTGAATGATTCACATCAATCTTACCTGTGGTCGTCATGAATCGCTGTTCACTGCGTCTCTCTGAGTGTCCCGGAAAGAGCGCCTGTACTGTTTCCACCAATAGTCAAAGGGGACATATGTGTCCTCCCCCGATTGGCTCAAAGCCAGTGATGTCAATCTAGTGGCAGCAGAGCCATGTACGCCGCACACGTATCGAGGGCGGAAATGGCAATACTCTATTGTTACACATTGTTACAGCGCATTGGCTCTTAGTAAAAGAAATTGGGGCCAACTACAGACAGGAAACTATCCCCTCGATTCAAAGAGCAAAAGTTAATTGATTTCGGATCGAGAATCGTAAGTTTGGGTGGGTGTTAGTCATTTTTTCCTGTTTTTTTGGCCATTTCCGACTCGCACGAGCCTACGTACGAATGCGTATATGCTCTTACGATCATCGCAAGTTCGTTCCTAAATTTTAGGATCAAAACGTAAAACTTAGGATCAAATCCTAAAACTTAGGATCAAAACTTAAAACTTAGGATAATCGAATGTGTTTAGGTGTGATTCAGAGAACAGTTTTCAAACCTCTAAATACGTTTTAAAAGAAAGCCACTGCCGACACCTTTTAGCAGTCGTATTGCTGTTCTTGAACAGGTTTTTTGGCTATGTGGAGGAGTCTGCGCGTCTTGAGCTCCAATGAACTGCATGTATCAGCATGGCCGAGGCCATAAATTGTATGGCAATGCATACCTGATTCACGTATGCCTTATAAAAGCATTTTAATGTGGACCTTAATTAGTCCTTTGCATGTAAACCTTTATTTTGCAATATATTTGCGTTAATTAAAGAAATTTATGTCCTTTGGTATTTATTTTTAAATTGATGTACTAGAATAATATTTTTAGATTGCATTTATTGGTGTAGTTGTTTACCTTTGCTTTGTTTAATTATTTAAGCACATCTTTGGTCAGATGCATCACACTTACTGAGGAGAGGAGAGCGGGATAAAGTGCAGGATGTGGGTTACTGCTGTATTTTGCACAGACACAGCAGAGCTGGGGGCACGGAAAGGTCAGAAATCAAAGAATGCAGAGCAACACAGTCACAAGGCCCTTTCTGTTTGCAGGCTGCCCGATAATACCTGAGCCGCCATCTTGGCTGTTTCTAGACTCATAACATGCAGAAGTTGCTGGGTGTTTTTTTATATTTGAGAGCAATCTGTATGTAGAGGGTGTGGGTAACCACACACAAAATTTAAAGTTGTACCATTTGAAGCCAAAATATTAAAATTACATCCACAAGTAAAAAATGCAAGTTAACTAAAAATTAAACAAAGTAAGATTTACTTATGCAAATGCATTCATTAATGGTTGGTTACTACAAAATGAATGAAATAAAGAAAAATAAGACCAAATATTTAGAATGCACTTTAATGAGGTAAGTTTGTAGTGCGCAGCCGCAAGATCAGAAGGATTTACGTCCAGACAGAAAAGGAAAAAGGGCAAAACCAATGTTGCAACCTGAGAAATGAAACGGAAAATTCAGGATGGAAACTGACATAGGTCTGATTCCCGAACTGCCATACGAACGGACGTAAATTTTAGGATAGAAACGTATTTGCTTATAGAATCACTCGCAAGTTCATACGAACGCACGAGCGGACGGGAAAAATAGGATGATCGGCACCAAAATCCAAGCTGTTACATGTTTCTTTGAATCGACCCTTATGTATACCATCACATCACGTCAGCTTACACCTTGCTGCCAAGCAGCTCATTATATGCAGGAGCTTAAAGTAAAATTAAAAAGGCAAAAATGACAAGCATTAATCTACCTATTACGCTCCATATTGAGCAAGGCTAAGTCACTCCAAGGGAATCAGGCAATAAAAATATCTGTTAGTGTATCACTATATAAAGAAACATTCGTTGTGTGCACAATTGTCAAAATGACTCACATGGTAAAGACATCATTCGCATTGGAAACAGAGTTATATGTGAAACATTTTTACTCCTCACATGCAGTGTCTCAATGAAAACTTATAAAAACTTACAGAAACTATAAAGAGTCTGAGTGTCTTATTCAAATATATATAATATATTATAAATATTTCAAAAAAGTCAAAGATACCCAGAGAGAGGAGGAAAGTAGAAATATAGAAACCAAGAGGAAGGGGGGGGGCAGGGAACAACATACAAAAGACTCATGTTCACAGAGGTCAGGATTTAGGAACCGGGAGCGTGTAAAAACTGGCACTGTCCCAATATCTTAAAGGGGCCACTAGAGGCGGCGGCGGGCTGTGCATGTGCCGTTGGAATGAGGAACAGGTAGGATTTGCGGGGTAGGATCAGCGGTGGGTATTGGTCCACTTTAAACAATTTTAATGATGTACATGATATCAAGTGATAAAATTTACACAATGAAAAGATTTTGACTTTTGGAAATAGACTTATCATCTTACTGAAGAAAAAAGAAAGGAACCTATCATTAGCTGGACCCCTATATACCTGTAAGACTTTTGGAGCCTCATTTGTCAAGCATCAGCACCTATTAAAGTGGACCAACACCCAGGATTTTGACTATCCTGGGTTTTGGTCCACTTCAGGGGGGCACCTCAAACTCACCTCACCACGCTCCCACGGACAAGCGGCGGACAAGGCAGCGCGTCCGCCGCCGCCTCCCGCGCGCCCCTCTGACAGTGCGCGTGTCCGCGCCGGCCATTCACAAACGGCCGGCGGCGGCACGGATCAGGTGAGTTCTTTTGGGGTTTTGGGGGGGTCCCTCACCGCGGGACATCCCGATCTCGGATGTCCCGCGGTGAGGGGGATGATCGGCCCGGGAATCTTATAGATTCCCGGGCCGATCACCCATGGGTGACGGTCCACTTTAATACCAATCAGTGCCAATATTTCCGCCTCAGTGACACTCAGTGCATGATTTAACAAGCAAAAAAACAGTGCAGATGCACACCTGTTTTTTGTTAACAATGTGTACCTTTTATATTTCAATGTTTTTATTATATTATACAACGTGTACTTTTTATATTTAAGGGTTTTTATTATATTATTCAATGTGTACTTTATAGCACAACAGTTAAATTGCTAACATTTGGCAGAACAGAAAGGCACTCACTGCCACTGTTGTAATCAGCATATGGATTCAAGGCTTGCACAGCTGACAGTGCAGCTGGCTCCCCCCCCCATGCTGTGTGTATTGCCCAGCAGGGGAGGAGTAGGGAAAGTGTGCTCATCTCTAGATGAAATGCTGATCAGCACCGAGAAAATTCAGTGCCAAAGATTTCAAGGTGGGAAAAATGTAATAAATATGCAGTTGAGAGCCCCGAAAAATGGAGGTCCAAAGTGGCACTCACTTGCGCTGGGATAATCAGCTGCCGGGTCCAAAAGATGCTGAAATAGCCCGGCCAATACCCAGTGCAACAATCAAAGCTAACTAGCATTCTGGGCAGCAACTGCTAGCGCCAATGTGGTCCACAGCACAGCGCCAGATTAGACCAAAATGCTGGTGCTCCGAAACCGACGATATAGCACGAAAAAAGATGCTAAAAATTGAAACATCATAAATAAGGCCCTATACTGTTGCATTTTAAACTCGCGTGCCAGTCACCACAAACTATATAGCACTAGTGATAAGTTGGACGCATATGCGCTAGCTGTTTTTGGTTTGTTAAATCACACACTGAAAATATTTGCATTAACAGGTGCTGATAAATTTGTCAAGTTTTTTAGCATAGCTGATAGGGTGCTGTTTAGCGTACTTTAATTTTTTTTGCTCAGTCAAGTGATACGGGATCCCTGGCCGGTTATTGTACTTAGGTTACCTGTTGCATTTTCATGCCTGCCAGTCATGTGTCATGCCATTTGTATGTTCCCAATGTCATCCCATGTGCTTTCGCTAGGTCACTGTGCAGCCATCCCCAGTTAAAGCAGACCAACAGTCAAAAATGACCAACACAACAAACAGTGCTCATATGCATCCATCCCCAGGGCAATTCAGATTGCTGCACATAAAAAATAATTAACCTTTTTCTGGATATATTTTAAAAACGGGATGGCCACTCATGGACTTGCAGACCACCTGCAAACAGGTAGTGCTGCTGGGCTTCCTGTCACTGTGCAATTGATAAATTGGCCTCCATGTTGGTTATATTTTATCCAAAAAAAATGTTTTAAAGTCTGTTCCATGTGTAAATTGGCAAAATCCTGGTCGAATTAGTAGACAATATTTATACATGTGAACAAAAAAAAAGATTTTTAAATATGTTTTCACCCAGTTAATACATTGCTGAAATGGGGTTTTACATGCAATGTTATAGATGGCAGGGCATTAGGATTTTTTCATCTTGAAATACAGAGATAAATGTGATCTAATTTTTTCTAAAATGAAATGAAACAGAGAACATAGACTCATGATATGTATTACAAAGTTTAACAACAACAACCACATTCCATGTGATAATTGTCATTATTTACTATGCACAGTGAATTCATTACTTATGCTATGGTCCTAATTTATGATGTGCGTCTGGTCCTGGGTTTTATTTGGCTATAGCGCCAGTTCCACCGCCCCGGCAGATTAGCATTCTCTAGAGCTGTGCTGTGGTCTGCATTGGCGCAAAGAAATGCTACACAGAACACTTCCAGTTTAGCGTTCATTGTTGCACTAGATAGTGGCCGGCCTGTATCAGCTCCTGTTGTCCCAGCTGCCGATTAGCCAGCGCCTGGTGAGCGTGGCTTAGTGCCGGTGGTTTACCCGCACTCTCCAACATATTTGTCAATTTTTTGGGCCTTCAAATCTTTGGCATAGCAGGGGGGGCAAACTTTACATTGCATTTTTTGAACTTTTTACTTGTTGCAGTCCAAATTACACATTGTTAGGTCAAAGAAGCCATTAAAATTCATTTTTAAATATTTTTAAAAAAATGTATTTGGACGATCTAGGTCCTGCATTTCAATTATTGAGAAGTCCCAATGCAAGCATATAATAAAAAATAGTTTGTAAAATTAGAACATGTAGAACAATAAACGCTATAATCCAGTTCGGCCTATTGTGCTCTATGGGAATTTCTGCTATAGGTTTCATCTGGCATTGCTAAAGCCAGAGCACCCGGCTCAGCGCCCTTTTTAGTGTTCCTGTTAAATAAGGTGCTAGCTGGCGGCTGCATCTCCGTTTTTCAAGTTGTTAAATCGAATGCTGAGCCCAGAGAAGTGGGGCTAACGCTTCTTAAATAAGGCTCACTGTCAACACCTATCCATTGTGCTAAGAGCATTCCTTTTGTGAGGATTCCGGAGGTGTACTATATCCAATTATGTGCAGATTTCTTTATGAATTTGCACTGTGTTTTTGAACGAAAAAATTGTTTTGGCACAACAGGTGTTTGATAAAGTCTACGGCAACTCAAGCACAACACAGGAACACTATTGATCTGCTTAGCATTGTGTTAAAATATTGATTACAATGCTTTCCCACCTTGCATGTATGTAAAATGGCCCATAATAGTTTTGACCGTATTGCTCAATATGGTGCAAGAACATAGGGTGTCAGACTTTTTTCCCTATTTGGTAAGGATTATTTTTTCTTTTTTTTTTTTTTTTAATTGACCAGCACCACTTGGTCTGGGCCTGCTTGGAAGGGGTCATCACCTGCTCAGCTCGGGCTCTATCAGATTGTTTTTTGCAGGGTTTATTGAAGAACAGTCTAGGGTAGGGGTACCGCCTGTTCACCTTTGACAGATTTATTATCTTAGGGGGTCTATTGGAGGACACACAATTTGTTTTGCCCTAGGGGAACACCATCCTTCAGCTATGCACATGCAGGGTGCCTACCAATAAAAAGCTGGCTATGTGCATCTCAGGATACCCTTGTATAGCAGGGATTAGAAGAAGTAAAGTATTTTGGATTTTTTTACTGGATATTAAAAGTCAAGTTCACTTATGCAGGAGTTGCAGGATAGGAAATCAGCCTCTGTAGTGCCTCCATATTTTCTGCATATTGTGATACTCACATTGAACACACAAATATATAAAGTTTAATTTGTACACAATGACCGTTAATGCAATGATCTGTAGCGCCGACAGTTTAGCTACTTTTAAGGCTATTATTATTGATTAAATGCATCTCTCCCTTCACTAGGCTTTTTCGTCTATTAAGCAGTGAAATTGTTACAATCACTCTCACTTGACTAATCCTGATGTTCTCCTAAAAAAGGCTTTACAGCTTATTGGGTTATGCCTTTTATCCAGTCAATTATATTTTTCTATACAGCTTTTTTTGCAAATTATTCCTGGGAATTTTTTTTGTTACCAATACCTTCTCACTACACCATTGTTTACATCATTGCAGAGCTTTTTAAAGTGTTACTTTTCCCTACACCTAACCCTGTTAAAGGCCTCACTAGTGGTCAGTGAATTTGGAGATGATGTTCTGGATGTTCTGGAAAAAAGTGATAAGTGATGAGCCGGAGTGGGGTCTATACAGTTCACAAGCCCTCTAGTATCCGGTGTTTGGTACTCACAAATTCTGGATACAATAGCTCAAGCTCTTACTAAACTATAAACTGGTATAGGACTCTATTGGACCACCAGCTCAAAAACCTATACTTTTTTAAATAAAAAAGGCGCACACAACCTCCTGATCTGTCCCCTTTCCGGACGGGGTGATCTCTGCAGGTCCACCAGATAGGGGGGATCTCATCTTCTTGATGCCATTGTGGGCATGGTTGTGATTGGCCAGACAGGACAAGTGACCCCACAAGTGCCATATGCAGCGGCTGGAATGAGGGACTAGATAGATAGGTTGTTACAAAAAAATGTCCTTGTCAGTGACTGTAGTGAGGGTCATTGTAGTTGAGGACACGTCAGGCACTTTTTGTTTAATACCAAATAGTTCAGACTAATTCAGACCACTTGTCTGTCACTGCTGTTTAATATCAAGTAACAGTGGAGTATACACTTGCTCAAGCCACTCGGCTGCCCACTCGAGCGGCACCGGCCCGGGGAGCATTCTGTCCCTCAGCCACCATGTCAGCTCTGGACACCCACTCGATCAGTGCCGGCTGCGACCCATCTCCTCTTCTGACATCCCTGGCTCCTCTTCCCCTGCTTCATGCCCTATGGTGGTGCTGCAGACAGCACGCCTGCCGGAGGACAATTTGAATGGGCCAATGAGCCCTATTGGTTAATATAGGGCAGGGTGCCCGGGTTGTGGTGGGCTTATGAGCCCTCAGGTTCTGCATGGGCTAATGAGCCTGAAGCTGTTGTGGCCAATCCCCAGCTCCCTAGCCCTATTAAAGGCTCCTCAGTTCAGTGTCTCATTGCCCACGAGAGAGTTCTTCTGGGTGTTATAGTTCCTCTGCTTCGTGTACTGTTATTCATTGCTGACTTTGCTTTGCCTGACCATTCCTTTGCTCGCTGCCTGGACTGACGCCTGCCTGACCCTGAGCCTGTCTCATCCTCTGTACCGCAAACTCTCTGATCACCTGGCTTTGGCCCTTGGCTTGACCCTTGACCTTTCTTCCCTTGTTGCTACACATTGTGAGGACTGTCTTCCTGTGTATGACTCCAGCCAGCCTGAGATTGCCCAGTCTAGTCCCTGGTTCATCTGCCTTCACCCTGTAAGTCTGCATCCTTTGTACTACCTAATTCCTGAGCGCAACCGTGTCTGGTGAGGCATATCCAGCATCCTGGTGAATGGAGTTTGGGGGTTGCAGACTCACCTGAAGGTGGGTGTCCCACGGGGCTTGACAGTGTCCACTGATTTAGGCTACGCCAGGCCCTTCTTTGTTTAATAATAATTAGTAATTGAGTGTTCACTTTTTTATTTAATTGCAAATAATAATTGAGCATCCACTAGCTCAGGATACATCAGGCTCTTTTTTGTTTAATAACAAATAGTAATTGTGTCAACAAAGAGTGTCCACTTAAGTACCACTGCTGTTTAATAACAATTATTAATGGGGTATCCACTTGCTCAGGCCACTTAAGAGCCCGTTAGTGGGGATTGTATATCACATTTGGTCTATGCTGTACAATTGGTGGAAATTGTATACCATATTTTATCTACATTATTAAGTTAGTGGGAATTGTATACCACATTCGATCTACATCCTGCAGTTT
Organism: Gastrophryne carolinensis; assembly: GCA_027917425.1. Taxonomy (NCBI): domain Eukaryota; kingdom Metazoa; phylum Chordata; class Amphibia; order Anura; family Microhylidae; genus Gastrophryne; species Gastrophryne carolinensis. The sequence goes on along the minus strand of CM051237.1, from coordinate 370,155,122 downwards.
AGTCTGAAATGTATACCACATTGGATCTACATCCTACAGTCGGGGAATTGTGTACTACATTTGATCTATATTTTACAACCAGTGTATATAAATCAGTCTAGATCAAGTGCATTTGATGTACAAATCATAGACTTGCTTGCTTTTGTTTATAATATGCTTGGCTAGGGCAGATATGACAGAATTTACTCCTTCTACTATAATGCAACTTCTTCAGATAGAGGGGATCACAGTTTTGTGTTCCATTAGCTAAAGGGTTACTGCTGCTTGACTAAGGCAAAACTACTGGTAAACACATCTTTTACATTGGACGAATTATGGGACTTTTAGTCAGTAGTTTTGAAAATAACAAGTATAGCGGCACATTCGTAACACAAATAATGATTGGATTATTCCATTCCAAAAGAGGAGAACAATAAGGCAGAAAACCAAATAGGGAATTTTCACCCAATTTCACCCAGTAAGGGGGGGGCAAAGGCTGTAGATGGTGGTGTCCATACACACCTTACCATCTATAAGGTTATTTATGTAGGCATCCCAGAACTTGGTAGGCTGTGGTGGAAGAGGATGGCTGTACCCAACCTGTAAGTCACATGTTGAACGGCCTAACATCTGTGTAAATGGGCCGTCCTCTTCTTCCTGTGTCACCATCTCACCCCCCATCATGACTAGAGATGAGCGAACTTTTGAAAAATTAGATTTGGCCGATTTGCTGAATTTTCTGGAAAAATTTGTTTCGGGACGAATCGCTATTAAAAACGGCTATTTATGGGCTTCCAAGAGCCTCCATAGGGTTGCAGAACATTTTGCCCGGCTGTAACATGCATAGGATGCATGCTGGGTTAGTGAAATAATATTGTAAAGAAGTATGACATGCAGATCAGAGGCGTCGCTATTAGATTAGCTGTCGCAGAGCGGAACAGTTAGAGAGCCTTGAGGTGGCATCAGCATGATGGGCCCATATATTGCCTGAAAGACACACTCTGGACTTGGCAGCAGCATAGGGAGCCCATATATGGCCTGAAAGACACACTCTGGACTTGGCAGCGGCATAGGGAGCCCATATATTGCCTGAAAAACACATTCGGAGTTGGCAGCAGCATTAGGAGCCCATATATTGCCTGAAAAGCACACTCTGGACTTGGCAGCAGCATAGGGAGCCCATATATGGCCTGAAAGACACACTCTGGACTTGGCAGCGGCATAGGGAGCCCATATATTGCCTGAAAAACACATTCGGAGTTGGCAGCAGCATTAGGAGTCCATATATTGCCTGAAAGAGACACTGGAGTTGGCAGCAGCAGCAGCTGCTGACTCTGGGTCAACCTGGGACCCTCTTCTCCTGATGATGATGAAGCCCCTTCTGCACCGGGCTCCCAAGTGCGATCGGCTTCATCATCATCATCAAGTTGTGTCTGCACATCACTGATGTCCTCCTCGGTTTCCACAACTGCAGTGCTGCAGGAGACGGAAGACTCGCCACACCACCTCCCATGCCACTCTCCTCCTCAGTTTTTGTCTGCCTAGCGAAAGAAGCGGCAGATGTCTCCTCCATTTCTTGGCTGGGCAGTAGCTGCTGACTGTCCTCTAACACATCATCCTCACTGAATAGTGGAGCTGAACCCAAAGCATAAGCTACGTCGGCTGGAGGGGGGGCATAGGACAGAGGCAATGGAAGGACAGGGGCTGCTCCTGGCCATGCCAACTCAGGGTTGTGTCCGAGGAACCTACTGACTGTTGACTGGGGGTGTCAGATGTCACTTGTGATGAGGTGGATGACTGCGTTAACCAATCGATGACGGCAGATGCGTTGCTGGTCGATACACGACTGCTAGCAGATTACGGGAGATCAGGCCTCGCACCGCGACTACTGCTGCCACTTGCCCCTAGTCTGCTGCGACCTCTGCCTGATGAATCTAGGCCTCTCCTCGGTGCACATCCTGGCACATCTCTGCCTGACATTTTAACTGCGTTTAGGAGGGGAAAACAATACACTACACTACACCTAGAAAAGTATTTTTGTAACAGCAGGGTGTGTAGAAAAGTTAGATCAAAATAGGCAGACACTGTAGCTAAAAGCTAATGCAAAAAGACACTGTCAGATGGTTTTACACAGGATGCCCCTGGTCAGAGTTAAATGCACCACATGTAGTTTTAAAATGTGTTTTTTGTTCAAAATGTAAAAAAGGTAAAGATGCAGGTACAAGTGCTAGTATTCGGGATGTCCTTACGGTGAAAGGCAATAGCTGCTTTAAACTTCAAAAAAAAAATCAGACTTAAAAAAAAAAAAAAAGGCAAAAGGTAAGTCAGCCGGTACTCTTAAAAGATAAGTGGTAGCACTGACAATGTCCCCCAATGAAAGGCAATGGGTGCTTTAAACTTGAAAACCAGACTTTTTTTTTTAAAAAGGCAAAAGGTTAGTAGGCAGGTGCTCTTAAAAGATAAGTGGTTGCACTGACAATGGCCCCCGGTGAAAGGCAATGGGTGCTTTAAACTTGAAAAGCAGACTTTTTTTCCAGAAGCAAAAGGTTAGTAGGCAGGTACTCTTAAAAGATAAGTGGTAGCACTGACAATGGCCCCCGGTGAAAGGCAATGGGTGCTTTAAACTTGAAAACCACACTTTTTTTTACAAAAGGCAAAAGGTTATTAGGCAGGTACTCTTAAAAGATAAGTGGTGGCACTGACAATGGCCCCCCGGTGAAAGGCAATGGGTGCTTTAAACTTGAAAACCAGACTTTTTAAAAAAAGGCAAAAGGTTAGTAGGCAGGTACTCTTAAAAGATAAGTGGTAGCACTGACAATGGCCCCCGGTGAAAGGCAATGAGTGCTTTAAACCTGAAAAACCAGACTTTGTTTTACAAAAGGCAAAAGGTTAGTAGGCAGGTAATCTTAAAAGATAAGTGGCAGCACTGACAATGGCCCCCTGGTGAAAGGCAATGGATGCTTTAAACTTGAAAACCAGACTTTTTTTATACAAAAGGCAAAAGGTAAGTAGGCAGGTACTCTTAAAAGAAAAGTGGTAGGTAGCACTGACAATGGCCCCCGGTGAAAGGCAATAGGTGCTTTAAACTTGAAAACCAGACTATTTTTTTCCAGAAGTAAAAGGTTAGTAGGCAGGTACTCTTAAAAGAAAAGTGTTAGGTAGCACTGACAATGGCCCCTGGTGAAAGGCAATGGGTGCTTTAAACTTGAAAACCAGACTTTTTTTAAAAAAAGGCAAAAAGTTAGTAGGCAGGTACTCTTAAAAGATAAGTGGTAGGTAGCACTGACAATGGCCCCCGGTGAAAGGCAATGGGTGCTTTAAACTTGAAAACCAGACTTTTTTTTCCAGAAGCAAAAGGTTAGCAGACAGGTACTCTTAAAGATAAGTGGTAGGTAGCACTGACAATGGCCCCCGGTGAAAGGCAATGGGTGCTTTAAAATTGAAAACCAGACTTTTTTTTACAAAAGGCAAAAGGTTAGTAGGCAGGTACTCTTAAAAGATAAGTGGTAGGTAGCACTGACAATGGCCCTCAGTGAAAGGCAATGGGTGCTTTAAACTTGAAAACCAGACTTTTTTTTACAAAAGGCAAAAGGTTAGTAGGCAGGTACTCTAAAAATATAAGTGGTAGGTAGCACTGACAATGGCCTTCAGTGAAAGGCAATGGGTGCTTTAAACTTGAAAACCAGACTTTTTTTATCCAAAGGCTAAAGGTAAGTAGGCAGGTACTCTTAAAAGATACGTGGTAGCACTGACAATGGCCCCCAGTGAAAGGCAATGGGTGCTTTAGACTTGAAAACCAGACTTTTTTATACAAAAGGCAAAAGGTAAGTAGGCAGGTACTCTTAAAAGATACGTGGTAGCACTGACAATGGCCCCCAGTGAAAGGCAATGGGTGCTTTAAACTTGAAAACCAGACTTTTTAATACAAAAGGCAAAAAGTAAGTAGACATGTACTCTTAAAAGACACGTGCTAGTATTTGGGATGCCCCCCCCCCCCATTGAAAGGCACTGGCTGCTGGCAATTTGACAATGTGACTTTCTTTACAAAATGCAACCAGTTAGCAGACAGGTACTCTTCAAATATTTATGCTAGTTTTTGGGATGCCCCCGGCGAACTGCAAAGTTTGCTTAAAAAGTGACTTTCTTTACAAAATGCAACCATTTAGTAGGCAGGTACTCTTAAAAGAAAGGTGGTAGGTAGCACTGACAATGGCCCCTGGTGAAAGGCAATGGGTGCTTTAAACTTGAAAACCAGACTTTTTTTTAAAAAAGGCAAAAGGTTAGTAGGCAGGTACTCTTAAAAGATAAGTGGTAGGTAGCACTGACAATGGCCCTCAGTGAAAGGCAATGGGTGCTTTAAACTTGAAAACCAGACTTTTTTTTACAAAAGGCAAAAGGTTAGTAGGCAGGTACTCTAAAAATATAAGTGGTAGGTAGCACTGACAATGGCCTTCAGTGAAAGGCAATGGGTGCTTTAAACTTGAAAACCAGACTTTTTTTATCCGAAGGCTAAAGGTAAGTAGGCAGGTACTCTTAAAAGATACGTGGTAGCACTGACAATGGCCCCCAGTGAAAGGCAATGGGTGCTTTAGACTTGAAAACCAGACTTTTTTATACAAAAGGCAAAAGGTAAGTAGGCAGGTACTCTTAAAAGATACGTGGTAGCACTGACAATGGCCCCCAGTGAAAGGCAATGGGTGCTTTAAACTTGAAAACCAGACTTTTTAATACAAAAGGCAAAAAGTAAGTAGACATGTACTCTTAAAAGACACGTGCTAGTATTTGGGATGCCCCCCCCCCCCCCATTGAAAGGCACTGGCTGCTGGCAATTTGACAATGTGACTTTCTTTACAAAATGCAACCAGTTAGCAGACAGGTACTCTTCAAATATTTATGCTAGTTTTTGGGATGCCCCCGGCGAACTGCAAAGTTTGCTTAAAAAGTGACTTTCTTTACAAAATGCAACCATTTAGTAGGCAGGTACTCTTAAAAGAAAGGTGGTAGGTAGCACTGACAATGGCCCCCGGTGAAAGGCAATAGGTGCTTTAAACTTGAAAACCAGACTATTTTTTTCCAGAAGTAAAAGGTTAGTAGGCAGGTACTCTTAAAAGAAAAGTGTTAGGTAGCACTGACAATGGCCCCTGGTGAAAGGCAATGGGTGCTTTAAACTTGAAAACCAGACTTTTTTTTAAAAAAGGCAAAAGGTTAGTAGGCAGGTACTCTTAAAAGATAAGTGGTAGGTAGCACTGACAATGGCCCCCGGTGAAAGGCAATGGGTGCTTTAAACTTGAAAACCAGACTTTTTTTTCCAGAAGCAAAAGGTTAGCAGACAGGTACTCTTAAAAGATAAGTGGTAGGTAGCACTGACAATGGCCCCCGGTGAAAGGCAATGGGTGCTTTAAAATTGAAAACCAGACTTTTTTTTACAAAAGGCAAAAGGTTAGTAGGCAGGTACTCTTAAAAGATAAGTGGTAGGTAGCACTGACAATGGCCCTCAGTGAAAGGCAATGGGTGCTTTAAACTTGAAAACCAGACTTTTTTTTACAAAAGGCAAAAGGTTAGTAGGCAGGTACTCTAAAAATATAAGTGGTAGGTAGCACTGACAATGGCCTTCAGTGAAAGGCAATGGGTGCTTTAAACTTGAAAACCAGACTTTTTTTATCCAAAGGCTAAAGGTAAGTAGGCAGGTACTCTTAAAAGATACGTGGTAGCACTGACAATGGCCCCCAGTGAAAGGCAATGGGTGCTTTAGACTTGAAAACCAGACTTTTTTATACAAAAGGCAAAAGGTAAGTAGGCAGGTACTCTTAAAAGATACGTGGTAGCACTGACAATGGCCCCCAGTGAAAGGCAATGGGTGCTTTAAACTTGAAAACCAGACTTTTTAATACAAAAGGCAAAAAGTAAGTAGACATGTACTCTTAAAAGACACGTGCTAGTATTTGGGATGCCCCCCCCCCCCATTGAAAGGCACTGGCTGCTGGCAATTTGACCATGTGACTTTCTTTACAAAATGCAACCAGTTAGCAGACAGGTACTCTTCAAATATTTATGCTAGTTTTTGGGATGCCCCCGGCGAACTGCAAAGTTTGCTTAAAAAGTGACTTTCTTTACAAAATGCAACCATTTAGCAGACAGGTACTCTTCAAATATTTATGCTAGTATTTGGGATGCCCCCTCTTCAAATACATAGGCTGGCTGCACTGACAATGTCCCCCAGTGAAAGGCAATGGGTGCTTTAAACTTGAAAACCAGACTCTTTTTATACAAAAGGTTAGTAGGCAGGTACTCTTAAAAGATAAGTGGTAGGTAGTACTAACAATGGCCCCCGGCGAAAGGCAATGGGTGCTTTAAACTTGAAAACCAGACTTTTTTTTCCAGAAGCAAAAGGTTAGTAGGCAGGTACTCTTAAAAGAAAAGTGGTAGGTAGCACTGACAATGGCCCCTGGTGAAAGGCAATGGGTGCTTTAAACTTGAAAACCAGACTTTTTTTTAAAAAGGCAAAAGGTTAGTAGGCAGGTACTCTAAAAAGATAAATGGTAGGTAGCACTGACAATGGCCCCCGGTGAAAGGCAATGGGTGCTTTAAACTTGAAAACCAGACTTTTTTTGCAAAAGGTTAGTAGGCAGGTACTCTTAAAAGATAAGTGGTAGGTAGCACTGACAATGGCCCCACGGCGAAAGGCAATGGGTGCTTTAAACTTAAAAAACAGACTTTTTTTTCCAGAAGCAAAAGGTAAGTAGGCAGGTACTCTTAAAGAATAAGTGGTAGGTAGCATTGCCAATGGCCCCCCGGCAAAAGGCAATGGCCACTTTAAAGTTGAAAACCAGACTTTTTTTCCAGAAGCAAAAGGCTAGTAGGCCGATACTCTTCAAATATTTATGCTAGTATTTGGGATGCCCCCTCTTCAAATACATAGGCTGGCTGCACTGACAATGTCCCCCAGTGAAAGGCAATGGGTGCTTTAAACTTGAAAACCAGACTTTTTTTTTATACAAATGGCAAAAGATAAGTAGGCAGGTACTCTTAAAAGATAAGTGGTAGCACTGACAACGGCCACCAGTGAAAGGCAATGGGTGCTTTAAACTTGAAAACCAGACTTTTTTTAAAAAGGCGAAAGGTTAGTAGGCAGGTACTCTTAAAAGATAAGTGGTAGCACTGACAATTTACCCCCGGTGAAAGGCAATGGGTGCTTCAAACTTGAAAACCAGACTTTTTTTTTTACAAAAGGCAAAAGGTAAGTAGGCAGGTACTCTTAAAAGATAATTGGTAGGTAGCACTGACAATGGCCCCCGGTGAAAGGCAATGGGTGCTTTAAACTTGAAAACCAGAATTTTTTTTATAAAAGGCAAAAGGTTAGTAGGCAGGTACTCTTAAAAGGTAAGTGGTAGCACTGGCAATGGCCCCTAGTGAAAGGCAATGGGTGCTTTAAACTTGAAAACCAGACCTTTTTTTATACAAATGGCAAAAGGTAAGTAGGCAGGTACTCTTAAAAGATAAGTGGTAGCACTGACAATGGCTCCCAGTGAAAGGCAATGGGTGCTTTAAACTTGAAAACTAGACTTTGTTGTACAAAAGGCAAAAGATAAGTAGGCAGGTACTCTTAAAAGATAAGTGGTAGGTAGCACTGACAATGGCCCCCGGCGAAAGGCAATGGGCGCTTTAAAGTTGAAAACCAGACTTTTTTTTCCAGAAGCAAAAGGTAAGTAGACAGGTACTCTTAAACGATAAGTGGTAGGTAGCACTGACAATGGCCCCCGACAAAAGGCAATGGGTGCTTTAAAGTTGAAAACCAGACTTTTTTTTCCAGAAGCAAAAGGTTAGTAGGCAGGTACTCTTAAAAGATAAGTGGTAGCACTGACAACGGCCACCGGTGAAAGGCAATGGGTGCTTTAAATTTGAAAACCAGACTTTTTTTTAAAAAGGCAAAAGGTTAGTAGGCAGGTACTCTTAAAAGATAAGTGGTAGCACTCACAATGGCCCCCGGTGAAAGACAATGGGTGCTTTAAACTTGAAAACCAGACTTTTTTTTTGCAAAAGGCAAAAGGTTAGTATGCAGGTACTCTTAAAAGATAAGTGGTGGCACTGACAATGGCCCCCGGTGAAAGGCAATGGGTGCTTTAAACTTGAAAACCAGACTTTTTTATACAAAAGGCAAAAGGTAAGTAGACAGGTACTCTTAAAAGACACATGCTAGTATTTGGGATGCCCCCCCCCCCCCCCCCCCCCCATTGAAATGCACTGGCTGCTGGCAATTTGACAATGTGACTTTCTTTACAAAATGCAACCAGTTAGCAGACAGGTACTCTTCAAATATTTATGCTAGTATTTGGGATGCCCCTTCTTCGCATACATAGGCTGGCTGCTTTAACAATGAAAAAGTGTCTTTCTTTACAAAATGCAACCAGTTAGCAGACAGGTACTCTTCAAATATTTATGCTAGTATTTGGGATGCCCCTTCTTCGCATACATAGGCTGGCTGCTTTAACAATGAAAAAGTGTCTTTCTTTACAAAATGCAACCAGTTAGCAGACAGGTACACTTCAAACATTTATGCTAGTATTTGGGATGCCCCCTCTTCAAATACATAGGCTGGCTGCTTTAACAGTGAAAAAGTGACTTTCTTCACAAAATGCACAATGTTAATAGACAGGTACTCTTCAGATATTTATGCTAGTATTTGGGATGCCCCTCTTCAAATACATAGGCTGGCTGCTTTAACAGTGAAAAAGTGTCTTTCTTCACAAAATGCACAATGTTAATAGACTGGTACTCTTCAGATATTTATGCTAGTATTTGGGATGCCCCCGGCAAACTGCAAAGTTGCTTAAAAGTGACTTTCTTTACAAAATGCAACCAGTTAGCAGACAGGTACACTTCAAACATTTATGCTAGTATTTGGGATGCCCCTCTTCAAATACATAGGCTGGCTGCTTTAACAGTGAAAAGTGACTTTCTTCACAAAATGCCCAATGTTAATAGACAGGTACTCTTCAGATATTTATGCTAGTATTTGGGATGCCCCCTCTTCAAATGCATGGGCTGGCTGCTTTAACAGTTTTTACAAAATGCAACCAGTTAGTAGACAGGTTCTCTTCAAATATTTATGCTAGCACGCTTTTTAACCCTTTCAGTGCCAAGCACGTAGATTCTACGTGCTCGCTTCCACTCCACTTAAGTGCCAAGCACGTAGAATCTACGTGCCTGACTTTCCCCCCTGCTAGTTGAAAAAATAGAAAATACTCACCTGACCCCTCTTTGGATCAGGCCGGGTCTCCTCTTTAATTTGGTGCCATCCAATCCCCCGTGGGGGGGTTGGATGGCTCCAGGAGAGCCCCCAGAATAGCCCCCCCCCCCCCCCCGCTTCGGCAGCAGCAGCTGCTAACTGTAAAAAAAAATAAATAAATAAATAAAAATGACATTTACTTACCTGAGGCCGCGCTGTCTCCCAACGGGTGTCCTCTTCACTAGGGGGGCCTCCGATCGCCCCCCCCAGACTCTTCCGTGGCGAGGAGAGGGCAGAAATTGCCCTCCCCCCCACTTCCTGGAACGGGTCTGACATCGTTGTGATGTCACCAGCAGCCCTCTTAATGCCGGCACCTGACACAGAGAATCAGTCTGCCCGGGTGGTTGGAGGAGAGAGGCGGGGAGGAGGAGAGGGCTATGATCGCCCCCCCCCCCCCCTCCCCCAGGCTCTCTCTTCCAAACACTCGAGCAGACTGTTATCGCAGATTGCCGGGAGACATAGGATCGGAGGTGAGTAAAGTAAAAAAAAAAAAAAAATAAAGATCATTTTTTTTTCTTATGTGCCTTTTTATTTAACATTTAACCCCTTGTGAACTGGTAAGGGGTCCATGAGACCCCTTATACCAGTTCACAAGGCTGGGGGATGGCAAGTCACCCGCTTGCTGCAGCGGTATTTTAAATGTAAATGGTTGTTTTTCTGGAAAAACTGCAAGGTGCGCATAGCGCAGTTGTATTTTATCTGAAAATCTCCTCTGTTTCAGTTTGGGGGAGTCTCCTGGGCAGGAAAGGGTATCTATCAATACATATGTGGTACCGCTGTGACTGGGAGAAATTAGGGTTTCGCACGAAATAAAAATAGTGACAAACTTATATATTTTATTACAAGAAAACACTACAAATTGCAAAAAATTGATTTTTTACATTTTTTTTTTTGCACATATTTCACCAAAAAGTATTGAGAATACACTAAAAAAAGGCCAAACAAGAGATTTCATGTTGAAGCCCAGACTCTCTTGAAAAAAACAATGTATCATTTTCCTGGGAAATCCCTGGAAATCCTTTCAAAAATCACAGTTGAACACGTGTAGCGCAAAATAGTGAAACATGGTCTGGCAACAGAGGGCGACAAAAGCTGCAGGTAGGCTGGCAGCGAAAGGGTTAAAGAATGACACCAGGAAAAGGAAAAGCTAAATAGGCAGGTGTGTTATTAACACTAAATAGGCTTGAAAGCTAATGCAAACTCTTTAAACTTTCCCTGTCACAGCCTCTCTCTTTCTCTATCTTTCCCTCGCTTCTTCTGTTCTTTATTCTATCTATTTTTCTCTTCCTTGCTGTATCTATCTATCTGTCTGTCTATTTGTCCCTCGCTCTCTGCCTGATTTGCTCTGGCCGCAATACAGTGCCGAAATGAGCTTCCGCAAAATGGCAGCCACTTATATAGGGCTGTGACATCATTGGTAAGCCTGTCTACTGATAGGTAGCATGTGACGCGTACCCAGGATTCCTTGCCCCATGGGACATTTCCTGACATGTGGATCCACCATTTTAGATGGGCTGGATAGTAGTAAATGGAGTTTTAAGGAAGAGATTCAAGCAATCGAATCACTGCGATATTCGGAATGGTTACGAAACAAATTTTTCCTGAAATTTGTAACGAATTCGGGTTCATCAGATTCGATCTCTAATCATGATCTGGAGTGTTTTTTGTAGCAGGCAAGAAATAGGGATGGTAGCGCTAACGATGGCATCATAAGTGCTGACAATATTGGAGGTGTACTGGAAGCGCTGCAGCATGGCACCAATGTCCCTCATGGAGGCCTACTCATTGGTGGTGAAGCACTTTGACTTACCCGGGCATTCTGTAGCAGGAACTCCATTACTGCCTGCTGCTGCTCACACACCCTTGTACGCATATGTAAAGTGGAATTCCACCATGTTAGCATATCACCTATGAGGCCTGGGTGGGAGGTCCAAAGTTCCTCTGCAGTGCAGATAGACAAGCAGCAGCAGCAGGGTGTGAATGCCAAAAGTGGGTGCAAAAGGCACACACTTTATGCATAATTGCCCAGAAAACTTGGAACAAACAAGTTGAGCATATGCACCAAGCAACAAATGTGTGTCAACCTTGCTCGGCCCATGGATGCTACTAGGTTCCCCCATTGGTTCAAGGGAACAACCACCACCCATCTGTCTGACCTTGGATGTCAGTGTACAGCTCCTGGGTGGTGTGTGGTCTTTTGCCCAGACAGGTGTGTTTCAGCACCACACGCCGCCATTTTCCCATGGCTGGGCTCAAAGTGGTGCTGCAGGTGCCACGCTGACTGGATCAGGAGGCAGGAGAGAAGGAGGAATGAGTGGAAGCATATAGTAATACTAACAATGTGTTAGTGTTTGCTTTGCAGATTCCTGGCCATGGATGTGGCAACGTTTATTTGGTGTCCCACCTTCCTGTAATTTTTAGTGTGCACAGCACCACAGAATAGGATAACTCTCTATAAATAAACAATAAAAATAATAACAATGTTTTTTTGTTTGCTTTGCAGGTCCCTGGTGACAGATTTGAAGAGATTATTCACAATTTTCACTTTTCAGTGACTGGTATCACAGCCTTCAAATGACCTGAGACTTGTCGTCTGTGCAAATATTTGAAAATATGCCATGCTGGTGTGATCCTATGCGCCATCTTTCTCGGTACTTGTTCCCTGGGCATAGTGGGCATTAGTAGAAAGGACCGCTGATTCCAAAATCTGATTGCCTTTAGTCCACGTTGGGTCCACCCACTCCTCCCCACTACCCTCCTTCTCAGCCTCCACATTGCAGAAAGCTGCAGCAGTAAGCACTTGGGTTTCTTCCTCATCATAGATGTCCTGCGATGGTCCACATCCTCATCCTCCAACACAAGTTGTTGAGCATCTGGAAACCCCTATGTATGCAGCTGGGGCAGGGGCAGGTGGATGGCCCACAGAATCCCAGCTAGGAGTGTCATCATAGAGCCCTAGTGACTGTTCCATGACAGCTTGGTCTTGCCTCACTATCCTGGCAGTAGTGTTGGGGCCTACAAGAACCCTGGTGCCTGCTTTCACCCGAAGAAAAAAAAAAGGGGGGGGGGGTGGATAATATATATATATATATATATATATATATATATATATATAGTTTAACAAAGATATATTCTCTTTTGCCATGGTGCCCTGTGAAACTTTTATATGCCCCTGCTCTAAACACTTATTGTTTTTGTATATCATTATAGCAGTTAGATTGGTCAAAGAGGAAGACTAAATTAATCTCTAACCTTTAGAAAAGAGCATAACATTGTACTTCCTGACTTTAATAATAATACGCTGACTTTCTTTGCTATAGTTAAACATATTAAACACATTTTTTATTTGAACATAGTGCTCTATTTTGGTCATCGCTATTGCTTACAAATTTAACAAACTAACAATGGAAAATAACAGAAAATGTTACATTAAGGAATCATTTGATAATAGTCATTCTGCGGGAATAATTGTTATAATTCATGCCATTTTTCTTTTTTATGTTAAAGTAGAAATTAATAAAATAAAAAAAAAATAATGTGTCATTTGAAGCAGATGGCACTATCTTATATAGTTTGCCTGCAGAACATTACATATCACCAGAGATACCTCTACAATTAAAGAAGGCCTGTGGCTCAGATGTTTGAAAAACAATATCGGCACTTGAAATCCTAATTTATGTAATCATAAAAATGTTTTAGCAAGGCTTGAAATGAATATTATTACTACATCAAAATGCCTTCCTAAGATAATTTCTCTGTCATTTATTTAGGAAGCAGCTATAGAATTACAGCCTGAAATTAAGACATTATTTTTATACTTTGCAGCATTTTACAGTATAGAGGATCACACTACTTTGGACAGAAGTTAATGTAGTCTGTTTCTAGAATTTAGGAATAAGATTTTAGTCAATTATCGCATTCTCTATCCCCTGTTGTGTTGTTATAGCATTATAATGTGGACATTATCCATTCATTTACATGTCGTACATCTGCAAATTCCATACATTCTACAAAGCATAGCTTTCCAAACAGTAAATGAATGAAGTATAGTATCAGGTTATTTAGCAACATATTTTGAGCATCCACTATAATCAAATGATATGTAGGGGGACTTAGCAGTGGGAGGTGAGATGACAATATACATGTTCACTTGAATATAATGGCTGCCAATTTGAATAGGGTGACGGCCCGTGTTCCTGAGCTGCTGAATGAATTTAAAATTACAACTGCAAATTTAACCAGAGAGATTGCAACAATACAGGTGGGATTCAAAGACTGAACTGTGGATTGTTTACTGATAAAAGCAAAAAAATATTAAAAATATTAAGAACTGGACAGATATATACCTGGAATAATGAATAAGAAAGTGTGAAATATTGGCATTGTGTCTAGCAGAGGCTTGATCTTACAAAAACATTGCCATCTATGTAGACCATTTTTTTAATACAGTGCCAGAAGCATCGAGGTAGTAGGTAATTGGGAGGCACAGGGAACGGAATGATGGTTTTGGTCCAATTGAAGGACAATTTTTTTATTTAATCTGCCAAATGCCTCAGATGTTGGCTTATTTAATTCAATATTGTTAATTTAAATGTGTCTGATCCTTTTGAGGGGGATATATATTACTCAAAGGAGTGCTAGTTAACAACCATACATTGTTTAGTAAGGAACAGTCTTCTTGCACAAACTCTTGGAGATTATCCTCTTGCATATTTTTCTGCTTTAATAATACATTTTGTGATTGTGCAAAAAGGCCTCTAGCCTTGGAAAACACCATTAGATATGTGATGTTCCTGCTTGCTAGAATTCCATCAACAGTATCCACATCTTGGAACACCTCCACCTTGCCACATTTTTCAGCAAGCAAATACCCAGACACATGTCTGCTCATGGGACACATTGATTTGTGACATTGATTTGTATTATATCAATCCATATAGTAGTCAAGATGCAAGTTGTGCAATAATAGTCCAAAAGGTTATAGGTCAACGTTTCAGGGTGCATGGAGGTCCCCTTCTTCAGGACCAACCAATTGTCTGAGCAGAGAAATCATCACAAAAGATCAAACCTTAGAAATTGCTGACATGTGCCTTTAACCCTTTAACCGCCAGCCTACCTTGAGATTTTGTCACCCTTTGTTGCCAGACCATTTTGCGCTCCCCACGTTCAACTGATTTTTAAAGGGATTTCCCAGGAAAGTGATATATTGTTTTTTTTCAGCAGAGGCTGGGCTTTAACATGAAATGTCTTGTTTGTCATTTTAAGTGTATTCTCAATATTTTTGGGTGAAATATGTGCAAAAAAAAAAAATAATAATTTTTACAATTTGTAGTTTTTTTTGTAATAAAAAATGTAAGTTTATAAATAAAATTTTATTGCGTGTGAAAACCCAATTTCTCCCGGTCAAAGCGGTACCACATGTGTATCGGTAGACACCCTTTTCTGCCCAGGAGACTCCCCCAAACGGAAACAATGCTTTAGGAGATTTTCAGATAAAATACAACTATGCTATGCAATATGCGCACCTTGCAGTTTTTCAAGAAAAACAACCCTTTACATTTGAAATACCCCCAACAAACTAGATATTCCCTAGAAGTATACACCTCAGGCTTTCTACGCGTACCAAGCTTGTTGACATGGGTGCAGTTTTCTGGAAGTAATCCCTCAATGTATTCTTTGGTTGCACAGGGTTTCCCTAAAAAAGAATAAAAAAGTAGAATCAAAACCACATTTTCCTAAAAAAAACTATATGCAAACAAGAAAAAAACTGAAAATCTGAAAAAGCAAGGTTCCCCAAACAGAACAATAACCAACATGCATAGGTCCTGTCAAGGGAAGAGTTGCCAAACACACCAAAGTAAAGCATGGGCGTAATGGTAATTTTACTTCAAAATTTCATGTTTAACTGTGATTTTTGCAGGAATTTCCAAGAAAATGGCATATTTTCTTTTTGTGGCAGAGTTTAGGCTTTAACATAAAATGTTTGTTTGTATTTTACTACTTTTTTTTTCTACAGTTTTTTAATATATTTTATTATTATTATTAAATAAATAAGTAAAAAAAAATAAATATATACATATATTTTTAAATTGTCTCCTTTATTTTATTTAAAATATTTATTTTATTAAAGAAAACCATATTGCATGTGAAAGCCCCATTTCTCCCGATTACAATGATACCACATATGTAACTGAAATGAGCACTTTATAACATTTACAAATAAAATACAACTACTATCCACATAATAAAGGGTTAAATAAAAAAAAATGGTGTGGGGTCCCCCTTCACAGGGGGACTTTTTGTTCAAACTTAAAGGAATAACCACCACTGGGGCATCCCTTATGATGACTATGGATATCTCCTCATTATATACAAACATACCGAATGAGGCAGGTCTGGAAGCGGTCAAACACTTCTTGACCAAGGAACCCATGAGTATACGAACTGAATATATTCTTAGGGGCCTAGAACTGGTACTGACCAACAATTTCTTCAAATTTGAATCCAGCTTCTTTCAACAAATTACTGGAACCGCCATGGGGAGCGCGGTAGCTCTAGCTTTTGCAAATGTATTTATGGGCTACTTGGAGATCTTGATCTACCTACCCTAGCATCGTGTTCAACCCCGAAATATCTAAAGACTATGTGACTTTTCTGGACGTAGCACTACAAAAAGATGGGAATGGCGTGATCACTACAGGTTTATTTACAAAACCTACTGATCGAAGCACCTTACTAAGATATGAAAGCGCACATCCAAAACACCTGGTTGACAATCTCCCCATTTCCCAATTCTTGCAGGTTTTGAGAATCCATTCCAATAGAACTACCGCGGAAACACAATTAGATCTTATGTATAAGAAATTTAGAGATCGGGGATATCCTGAGGATATCTTGACCATAGCAAGGGGCAAAGCTTGGGAAATTTTTAATGAAGAAAAACCCAAAAAGAAGATGGAGGAACGGGTCCCATTTGTCCAGACCTTCTGCCACACCTCAGCGGGTATAGAGCGCATCACCCGTAAACATCAGGGAATATTGGATTCCGACAGAAATTTGACACCAATAATTAGGTGCCCCCCATTACGTGTTTTCAACAGAGGCCCCAATTTACGGAACATATTGATCAGAGCAGACCATGTTGAGAAATATACGGCTCACCACATGTACAGCGCTCTGCGGACGGCGGCGACATCACCTAAGTTGCTGCTGTGCAGTCATTGGATGGCGGGGTCACGTGGGGCGCGATTCGCGCTCTTTGGTGGGCGGGCTCTGCGGATGACGCGCCATCTTGGATCCCTTTCTTCACTTGTGCTGCAAGTGCTGCTGGCCTTCCTGATCGTGCGGTCCGTGAGTGCCCCTGCGGGTGGTTCATTTTACCTTTCTCGCTTTAAAATGCTTATGGGGTTCCACCTCTCTAGCGGGTTTTGGGGCATCCCGGGTGGCTATTACTATCCTTAACCCATTTACTGGCCTGTTGTGCCACTCAAATCACCATAAGGAGGCTTCTGGGGATAATGTGCTTGGGGTTCCTTCAGGACAAGCCCAGCTGTGTGTTATGTGTGGGGTATCCCCTGTCAGCGACGATGTTAGGGTATGTGCGCCCTGCGCCCAGAAGGTACTTGTGCTGCAGTCTGGGTTGCCTGTCTCGCTTCCCAGCTCTGCGCCCTTTTGCATCACCTACCCCCCCCGCGCCTGCCTCTGATCCCCAGCGAGGGACATGCTAGCGGGGAATCCCATTATGATTTGGCTACGTGGCTGGCCAGCCTGGAGAGACACATTACGGGGCCTGTCCCCGCAAGGCTTCTGGCAAGAAGCTGCACCTAAACCCCGCTGCTTCCCTTTTTCCTATTGAGGATGTGGGACAATCTGTCTGGCCATTACACCCTGGAAGAGGGGGAACTCTTCTCTGATTCTGATTCTTCTGGGGACTAGCAGGAAGCTTATGGCGGTACTGGGTCTCCTTCGGGAGAGGACCCGTGATCTCCTGAGGACACTGATAGGCTTTTGGCCCATATTTTTGATGTTTTGTGTATTGCCCCTCCTGTGGCAGATAAAAGGCAACAGGGTGAGCTTTTTGACACTGTTAAACAATGCTTGGCCTTCCCTGAGCAAAATCAATAATAATTTGGTGCTCAAGGAGTGGGAACACCCTAGTAGATTGCCCGCGGTGCCCAAGAGCTGGGACAGGAAGTACCCATTTCCTGCTGATGTGGTTAGGAGCTGATCATTTCCCCCTGAGGTGTATGCGCCCATCCTCGTGTTGTCCAATATCTCGGTCATGCATTCCCCTGATACTTCTACCCTTAGGGATGCTGAGGACCGACATGTGGATCAGCTGGCTTGTCATGCCTTTGCCTGTGCAGGGACGACCCCGCGCCCTGTGTGCGCTTCTGCTATCACGGCCATTGTTGTTAAGGGGCTACTGAAGTCTATTCTGAATAACACCACGGCAGCCAATAGGGGAGAGGATTATAGATCCCTCCTGCTTTGCTATGACTTTGTGGCTTTCATTCTCTCTGTTATGGTTGATGCGGTCAGGATGTGTGGTAGGACTTCAGCCCTACTGGTGGCTATCCGCTGCTCTGTTCGGCTGCGCCAGTGGGCGGCGGATAATGATGCTAAGAAGGCCCTCACTGGGTTCTCTTTTATGGGGCTGCTGCTCTTTGGAGAGCGTTTGGATCTGTTTGCCAGCGATGGTAGGCTGCCTCAAAGCAGAAAACAGCCGCGGTCCTTTCGGGGGGCTAGCTCTGAACTCCTCTCCTTCCGTGCTCCTAGGGCGGGATGGAGTGCTCCATTCGCAGGGCCACGTAGAGACACTTGGGGCTGGGGTAGAGGACGTGGACATCCCGGTCTCGTGTGGGGCCCCAAGTCCAAATCCTCACCCAAGCCCCCTCCGGGCATGAGGAGGCGCCCTCACCCATCCGGGTGGGGGAACGGC
Source organism: Gastrophryne carolinensis (assembly GCA_027917425.1). Classification (NCBI taxonomy): domain Eukaryota; kingdom Metazoa; phylum Chordata; class Amphibia; order Anura; family Microhylidae; genus Gastrophryne; species Gastrophryne carolinensis. The sequence goes on along the minus strand of CM051237.1, from coordinate 370,136,916 downwards.
TTCAGCTCTTTGCTCATGTCTGGAGGCTGCGCGTCTCAGACCGCTGGATTCAGGAGGTTGTATCCTCCGGATACAAAATAGAGTTTGCAGCCTGGCCGCCCCCAAGATTCATCAGATAGATCCCGGATGGCTCTAAACTCCTTGTCAGCTCAAGGTCTGTGCCTTGCGGTCCAAAACCTTCTGGAGTTGGGAGTTATCTGTCCGGTGCCTTTCAGGGAAAGGGGCAGGGGCTTTTACTCCAATCTATTCACAGTACCAAAAAAGGATGGGGCCCTCAGGCCCATCCTGGATTTGAAACGTCTCAACAAGTTTGTCAAGTTCAAACATTTTCGCATGGAGACTCTGCGCTCTGTGGTCGGTGCCCTGCGCCCAGGCGACTTCATGACTTTTGTAGACATCAAGGATGCTTACCTTCATGTACCAACCTTCCCAGGTCATCATAAATATCTCAGGTTCGCGCTGAAGGATCAGCACTACCAATTTGTGGCCTTACCTTTCAGAATCACCTCGGCTCCCAGGGTATTCACCAAGGTTCTGGGGGGCGTGATGGCTCTGTTAAGGTCTAAGGGCATTCGCATCCTTCCTTATTTGGACGACATTCTGATTTCGTCCCAGTTCTTCCATCAGGCCGAGCTGGATACCCAGATGGTGGTGTCCACACTCGAGTCCTTCGGCTGGGTGATCAACCACCCCAAGTCTTCTCTGTCCCCATCACTGGGCATGACTCTGGATACATCTCAGGTCAAGGTTTTTCTCCCACAGCAGAAGGTGGAGAGTCTTCAAGCGCAGGCCCAGCTTCTACTTTCTTGTCATCATCCCTCCATCCGGCAGGGGAAGCAGCTGGTGGGCCTGATGGTGTTTTGCTTCGAAGCGGTAACTTATGCTCAGTTTCACATGAGACCTCTTCAGCTTCATCTTTTATCAGTGTGGGATCGGTCCCTGGATCAGGTGTTTGTGCTGTCACCTCTGGCTAGGTGGTCCCTCTCATGGTGGCTGGACTCCAGGAACCTCTTGGTGGGCAGAACCTTTCTGTCCCCTTGCTGGGAAACTGTCACCACAGATGCCAGTCTGACAGGTTGGGGGGGCTTCTGGAAGTCCTTGAATGTTCTGGAACTGAGGGTGGTAAGGCTGGTTCTTGCCCAAATGACTTCACACCTCCGGGGTCGGGCTGTTCAGATCCGCTCAGACAACCAGACGGAGGTTGCCTACATCAATCATCAGGGAGGGACCCGGTGCAAGAGGGCCCTTAAGGAAGTGTCCCTGATACTGTTCTGGGTGGAGGTTAATGTTTCCTGCATCTCGGCAGTGTACATTCCGGGGGTGGAAAATCTGGAGGCAGACTCCCTGAGCAGAAGGACTTCTCATCTGGGAGAATTGTCCCTCAGCAGCAGGGTGTTTCGCTCTCTGTGTCACAGCTGGGGTCAGCCGGATATGGATCTGTTTGCGTCCCGTCACAATCACAAGCTTCCAGTCTTTGTCTCTCTGTCCCAGGATCCTCTGGCCTTCACCACGAATGCACTGGCAATGTCTTGGGAGAGCTTTCGGCTCCTCTATGTATTCCCTCCGTTTCCTCTACTGGGCAGGGTGCTGCGCAAAATATCCCAGGAGGGGGTTCCAACCATTCTGGTGGCCCCCTGTTGGCCAAGAAGGGTGTGGTTCGCAGATATCGTGCAGTTGCCAGTAGATCAATACGCCCTGCCCAAGGATCCAGATCTGCTCACTCAGGGGCAGCTACGCCATCCCAATTTACAAACGCTGGCTTTGACGGCCTGGCTGCTGAAACCTCCATCTTGATGGATTAGGGGCTGCCCGCCTCTGTGGTAATACCATGATTAGGGCTAGGAGAAGAAGTCCTCTTCCTTTATCTACTATAGGGTATGGCATCCTTACATTGCCTGGTGCGAGTCTAATTCTCTTCCCTGTCGGGTGTTCCCAGGATCCTGGAATTCCTGCAATATGGTTTGGACGTGGGTCTTCAACTTAGTACCCTCAAAGGTCATGTTTCATCTTCGCCCATTTTCTTTCAAAGATCCTTTGCCAACCATCGTTTGGTTAAGACTTTCTTCCAGGGGGTTACTCACGTGCTCCCTCCTCATAAGCCTATGTTACCAGTCTGGGATTTGAATTTGATCCTATCTGCCTTGCAGGGTCCTCCTTTTGAGCCTCTGTGTGAGGCTCCTTTGTCCATTTTGACTCTTAAGGTAGCCTTTTTGGTGGCTATCACTTCTGTTAGGCGTGTTTCTGAGTTGGCGCTTTCCATCAAACCTCCTTATTTTGAGCGACACCAGGACAAGGTGGTGTTTCGGTTTAGGCCAGATTTTCTGCCTAAGGTTGTGTCTGCATTTCATCCCAATCAGGACATTGTTTTGCCTTCTCTGTAATCCTAGTAACCCTAAGGAGAGGGTCTTACATTCTCTGGATGTGGTCAGGACTTTGAAGTTTTATCTGGTAGCTACTGAATCCTTCAGGAAGACTGATGCTCTTTTTGTTCTCCCTTCTGGACCTAGGAAGGGTTTGCCTCCGGCTAAGTCCACTATCAGTGAGTGGATTCGTCAGGTGGTGGTACAAGCTTATTCGGCTAAGGGGAAGTAGCCTCCCTTCCGCCTTACTGCTCATTCTACTCGTGCTATTGGTGCCTCTTGGGCTTTTCAGCACCAAGCTTCTGTTGAACAAGTTTGCAAGGCCACTACTTGGTCTTCTGTTCATACCTTTTCTAAGTTTTACAAGGTTGATGTTAGGGCCCCAGCTGATGCTGCTTTTGGCCGCAAAGTTCTGCAGGCGGCAGTGGATTAAACTGCTCGCTGTAACTTTTTGGGGATCCCTACCTTACGGACACTGCTATTGGATGTCCCATGTGTAAGGAGTATCGGGAACAGGACATGCTGTATACTTGGAAAAATACAATTCTCACCTGTAGAATTGGTTTTATAAGTATACAGCACGTCCTGTTCCACCCCTCCCTTGTTATCATTATTCTTGGTTACCTCTGTATGGTGATTGTTTACATTTTCATTTGGGTTCTTTCGTTATTGTTCTCCCGGCTTCTTGTCTACTGCTTTGTAACACTGGGAATTTGTGGGAGGTTCCTGGCTTTATATGTGGCCGGGAGGGGCCACAAGTCTTTTCTGCAGTCCAGCGCCACCTTGTGGCGGATAACCCATGTGTAAGGAATATCGGGAACAGGACGTGCTGTATACTTATAAAACCAATTCTACAGGTGAGTACTCACAGAATTGTATTTTTTCCATTTACTTTCCAAAATCGATAATTTTTGACTGCTTGAAAAAGCAATTGCTTCTACTAATACTACCAGGTGTATAGAAGCCACTTTCTAAGTTTTCAAAAACGTAAAAATCGCCAGTGCAATAAATGTTTTTAATAGGCAACTTGTTACCACTAGCTAGCATGAATTTACTCATAGCCATATATGTTGCATTCGCTTTGACACTACTATACTATGACTGTCTTGTATTCAAGAGCTTGAAGGGGGATGGATATGGTCTTTAGAAACCTGCCATACAATACAAGTAATTGGAGCAATTTAGATTTGTAACCAATATATTAAGACCAAATAAAATCTTACTACTTATTTGGATCTGAAAGATGGCCTGGAAGATTTGCTCATCACTACTAACCAGGTTGTGTCATTAGTACTCTATCAGTAAGAGAAAAATCCATCATCTTAAAACTTCAAGTGAAGGATTTAATTTTGCCCTCTATGAAATCACATTATGTAGATTATATTCTTGGTTACTCGTTCACAGAAATAATATTGCAATAAAAGTGCTTATTAAAATGCTAACCAAGTGTCTCTGTCCTAACTAATGATAACATCAGCAAATTGCAAAGCTAGTGGGGTTGTTAAAACTGCAGAGTTGATTGAATGACTCATTTGCAGTGTGGATCCAGCTCAGCTAATTAGAAGCTGAAGAGGTGTTAAAGTTCATCCTCACTGAAACATTGTTCTCTCCAGGATTTTACCTCTCTGACTGTGATTGTAAAAGGGATTTTCTTTAAAAATCTGCTCCAGCAAAAAATCTGCCTGGTTTACATCCTTAACGGAATAACTTTTGTTTTTACTTAAATGCATATTGGTGTCTAAATAACAATGTAAAAATATCTTAGATTTCTAGATATATTTATACTAAATAATATACATATTTTTCACGCTATAAGACACAACTGACCATAATATGCACCTAGGGTTTAGGGGAGGAAAATAATAATAATAAAAAAAAAGATATTCTGAACAAAATAGTGTCAGTGTGCCAACCCCCCCCCCCAAAAAAAACAAATAAGACCACCCCCAAATCCCCCTATAATAGGCAGTGGGCAGAATCCCCCAGTCACTCTATAGCAGGCAGTTACAGTTACAAAATCCCCCCAAATCCTTCCACGACAGGTAGTGTCCACATTCCACACCAATCACCCAATAATGGGCAGTGTACTGAACCCTCCCCAATCCACTTGTAACAGGCAGTGTGCAGAATCCTCCTCAAACACCCCATAATAGGCAGTGTGCAGAACTCCCAAAGACCCAATAGCATTCAAGGGATAGCCCCAGGTAGTGCCTCGTAGCGACAGGTAGTGAATGGCGAACACCGGGCGCTCTACGCAATACCACATTCTTTTTAAAGTGATTCCGGTGAGCGACTCTAACAGCGCCATGTAGCGTCCGATTCATCATCACAGACAGCTCAGCGCCTGGTATTACCTGTCGCTACCTGTCGCTCTCCCATACATTTCTATGGACGTTACCTTTCTTCTCTTTAAACAGGGTTATTTATTTATTTATTTATTTATCAAATCATTGTGTGACCTCTCCTGGCCTATTTAAAGTCATATTTGAAACTTTTTAGATTTTTTAAATTTTTTTGCAGAATTGTCATTACAGGTCTGGTATTAAAGTGTTAATGTCACAATGTAATAACAATGTAATTCCATATGTTTTCGCTTTGTTACTATTCGAATCGAACTTTTCACACAGCTTCTGGCACTCTAGCCTCGATTCAGAGACACATTCGTCCGGACTTCCGTAGCTGTCTGTGAAAGTTTTGGTGGGTGTTTGTCATATTTTTGCTTTTTTTCGTCCATTTTCTACTCGCATGAACGTTCGGGAATGCGCTTCCGATGAACGGAAGCAAATCGGAACATTTCCGTTAGTTCGGATCATTTTCCAAACAAAATCGGAAATTTTCCGTTCGTTCAGAAAACTCCCGTTGATTCAGAGAGCTTCCGTCTGATTCAGAGAGCTGATTTCCGACGGATCACCACCCTATAAATCCGTTTCATTTCCGATCCACTTACGAGACCTCTGAGGGCTCGGATTGCTATTGTTGAACATGTATCAGCATGGCCGAGGCCATAAATTGTATAGCAATGCATACCTGAATCAATACATTTCATGTATGCCTTATAGATGCATTTCAATGCTGACCTAAATTAGTCCTTAGCATGTAAACATTTATTTTTCCACACATCCATATAATTGCTATATTTTTTTAGACTTATGTCCTTTGTGAATTATATTTGGATTGTTGAACTTGAATCTTAATTTGTTGTAGGAGTTCTTGTTTTAGTTGGTTACCTTTGATTTGTGTAATTATTTTATATTTGGTTGCAGGAACTGCAAGATGTGCCACTCGCCCTTGCTCCTGATGCCCGTTCTTTGCCTGCAGAATGCGGGCCAGGGGTTCTCTAATCGGGCACTATGCAAAACCCGGGCCGTGGTGGCGAGGGCCCTCTGGCTTTTGAAGTCCAGATTTAGGTGTTTGGACCATACGGGGGGGGGGGGGGCACTGCAGTATGACCCCAACAAGGTTATACCAATATTTTAATTTACGTTTTTTAACAGGGACCACACGTGCCAGAGTGGCACAACTGAGTGTCAGGGTCCTTCAGTTGGTGGGCGAGATGCAGGAGCTGCGCAACTCGTTGGGGACCACAGATGAAGAATAATGTTCAGTTGCCTGCCATTGCTATGTATTTTGTTTTTTATAGTTGTTAAAATTTGAAATTTTCAACATTTTTAACAATTTTATATTTTATGAAGGAATAAAAAAAAAAATTACATTGTCATTTCATTTACAAAATACATTAACACAAAACTAATGGGCCCAGAAATATTTAAAGATGAATATTCACATGACCGAGAAGTGATTTGGGTAAGTTTTAGGGGGCTAAAATGGAAAAGAACCTAACCAAGAAGTGGTTTGGGTGAGCTTTAAGGGTCCAAAAGGGAAGATGGAGGATAGTGCTAAGTGGTTTGGGTGAGCTTTAAGGGTCAAAAAGGGACGATGGAGGACAGTGCTAAGTGATTCAGCTAAACATTGTAGTAGAAGTGAGGGTGGCAAATATGTAGGCGAGCACTTTAATGAGTTAAGTTTGTAGTGCGCAGGCGCTAGATCGTAAGGATTTCCGTCTGGACGAATATTTATTGAAAAAGGGAAACAGAATCGAACGGGAAACGTAAAGGATTCATTGGAGGATACGATGGGAAAAGGGCAAAAACGAAAGCCTACGTTGTAACATGTGAAAATGAAACGGAAAAGTCTGGATGGAAAATGACATCCTCGTAATTCGTAATCTGCCATACGAACGGACGGAAACTTTACAGAAGGTTTTCAATGCATGCATTGAATCGCTCGTACGCTCATAAGAGAACGGAAACATTTCACAAAAAAAAACAGATCGGAACTAAAACGGAAGTTTTTTTTGTCTCTCTGAATCGAGGCTTCTGGGCTACAGCGACCCAATTTTGAGCGCCGGCACTATTTGAGGCTGTTTTTTTTTTTTTTATGAATATGGTTTGAGTCACTCACACAGTCGCTACCGTTTGCTCCCATATAGTTCTGTACTGGTGTTATAGCGACTCGGTAGCAGCGACCCTTAGCCGATCACAGTGACTACTAGTGGTCGCTCTGAGCGCCTCGCTACAGACCGTCATCTGCCGGTACCTGGCGCTAGTAATGAATCAGCCTGCGAGAGTAAACTTTCTAATCTAGTCCTTTTAGTTCTTTCTGTATTTCCTGTGTAACTATAAAATAAGGTGAATTTAGAGGCGGCTAATTTCCCAGAACCTTAGATTAAAAATTGCCAGAGACACACCTCCCAGCTTTTTAGGGTAGGAAAGAGGGACAATTTGTAAATGAAGCCATGCCCCCTCATGTAGGGTTTGATAGGAGACACATTGTAACAGTTACAACACTATAAACACTTTTAATAGGCAAATTAATCATTTATTGATTCAGATCTGCATGTTAAACCTCAGAGGTTTAAGAAGGGACATGGACTTAAAGAGGGGACAGTCCCTCCAAATCATGGGCAGTTGGGAGGTATGTGGAGTGCATGAGATTCTCCTGCTAATCTGCCATCCACTCCTGCATAGCTGTTTGCTTACCCACAAAGCCGGTATGAGAAGGTGGGTGAGAGGGTGTGGATGTCTCTGTACATGGAAGATCCTATGTACAGGAGGTGCCCATAGATCTCATTTAGAGTGGTCTGTAAAATGAGGGCTGCAGGAGAGTGGTAAGTGGCCTGGGAATAGGTGGTAGGTGAGCAAGGGAGTCTCATGTGGTCTGGCACATTCAGATCTGAGGTCTTTGGGTAAGTTTACAAAAGTCTTTCATCTTGCTGAATGTTTCAACTTGATATTCACTAGATTCTGTATGCCACAACACTTTTATTTATTACAATTTCATTGTTATCTAACAGCATTCTGAACATATAAAGGATTGGACTTCTGATCTGCCAGTTTGTAGTCTCACCTGTGGAGTGAAAAAGTGAAAACACTGGGACTTTCAGCTGGGTGCTCGCTGGGCTACTCAGCCAAAGTGTTGGTAAAAGATGATGTTTCTAACATGTAGCTGTTGCTTCCAGAATTACAAGAAGCAGGTTAATGTACATCACTTGATGTAGCACAAAATAGCGAGATATTTAGGAGTGTAATTTGGAACATATGATTCACCATAAAACAGGTAGTACACAATTTAAAAAATGTCCCTAACAGTGGAGGGTGTACATTATATCAGTTTTGGCCTAAATGAAACACACGGGAAGGCTGATACATTACTAGCGCCAGGTACCGACAGATGAGCATCTGTAGCGAGGCTTTGAGAGTGACCACTAGTTGTCGCTGTGATCGGCCATGGTTCGCTATTTCAGAGCGGCTCAGTCACTGGCCGGCATTGATGAATATATTGTGTGAGTCGCTCTAACACCTGTACAGCGCTGTATGGGAGCGAATGGTAGCGCCAGCTCAGTGTGACCGACTGACACCATATTCATCAAAAAAATACCCCCACACAGCGCCAGCGCTCAAAATCGGGTAGTTGTAGCCCAGAGCGCCAGACTCTGTGTGATTAAAGTCTGTTTTTGAACATGTATCCACTAGTAACAAAGCAAAAACATATGAAATTACATTGTTATTACATTGTAACATGAACAATTTAATACCAGACATGTAAGGACAATTATGCATAAAAATAATATAAATCAAAAATGTCATTTTCTAGGCCAGGATACAATGGGAAAAAAAATGGGATCAGGAATGGGATTATAAGAAACGTCTATTGAAATGTATGGGAGAGCGTCAGGTAGCGACAGGTAAGACGTGGCGCTCTGCAAGCCTGAACGCTGGAGCTGTACACTGAACTTTGGGTAATGATGAATCGTACGCTACATGGCGATGTTCCAGTCGGTCACCATAATCGGGTTCATAAATGTGGAATTGCGTGCCATGCCCGGCGTTTACCTGTCGCTATCCCTTCATGAATAAAGCCCATGGTGTAGGTGTGTTGCAGACAGGTATTCCTGGTTGGTTGTTCTTGGATTCATCAGGGAGTGTTGTGAGCTAAACTAGGTGGTAGCTGCTTTGGTTAAGACAGGTAGAACTTTATTTAACTCTTCCAGGTTCACCAGGTACATCACATTCAAGCTGGATTATTGCAGAGCGGTAGTGATATCAGCAGTACAATCTTTCAAATATCAATCTATTTACATCAAAGAGCTAGATAGGTACTGACATGCCTAAATCAAATTGAATCAGACTGGTTAACATAAATCCACATCCCATATCAAATAAAACCCAGTAGAGAACCTAGTGGCCAAAGTGAATATCCAATAAGTTTCTCTTATTCTCAATTTCTAGATTTCCCCTTTTAGAAGGGAACCAAGCCTCTACCACTAGCTGGGAAGGACTGAACCATTGGTAGCTAAAATAATAGCCCCATCTAATGGCTGATGGATCCAACAGGGTCGATTCATGGTTGGTGTGCAAACATGCTCAGGCGGAGCAAAAACGATTTCACGTGCACATAAGCACATGTGCTCAGGTGCGAACTGCACCAAATGGCAAGCGCACGGGAGAAGCCTATTTTTGCGCCTTCCGCAAGGAAAATCTATTGTCTTGAAGAGCAAATGGCCCTGTCCCATGCATATTTGTCCAACTAAGTGCTTAACTGCTCCTGATGGTCCCCCACATTTCTCCCCTTTCCTTTACTGTTTCTCCATAGAGATTTGATCTCTCCAGCTTCTGTGTTTTCTGGGAAGCTCTATTCAACATTTTGGAGTGTATTCTCTGGAGAACCTGTGTTTTTTTGGGAGAAATATTGTGATTCCAGTTAACCCTTAACATTACTCTTAACTCCCCTGTTTGGTTTGCAAATTAATGCTAAATAACTAGCATTTTTTTTGTTTTTGCTAGACTTTGGGGCCCAATATTCACATTTTTAGCTATATATATATATATATATATATATATATATATATATATTATTTTTGTGATTTTGAACAACATTTTATAATTTTTTTGCAACAAAGAACAAAAAAAAAAGGTTCAGTCCCTAAAAAGAACAAAGAAAGCAGCTGACACTTTCATTGTTCAATAACATGCCAGACGTTGCCTGCATGTGTTTTCGGAATTAAATAAGCAGGTTACTCATTGGAATCAGCAGTTTCCTCCACCTAAAATTGCCACATTTGCGTACACTTTTCTGTCCTCTAAATCAAGTGGCGGAGACAGTTTAGTGCACCAAAATGGCACGAGCAGAACATTTCTGGTGCAAATTGCTATTCTAGCACACAAATTGGCACAAAAAGCGCATATCATTTTGACAACCATGAATCAAGTGAAAGCCCGACTGCAACTTGGTGTTCTAAAAAAATGTGCAAATTTGTTCGCACAATCATAAATCGATCCTTATGTTTATAGATTAGTGGCCCTCAATATTCTTCTTGAGAGTCACCAATAGGTCATGTTTTGTAAATATCCACACAGACAGCTCTATAGCTGTCTGAGCATTAATTGCTTAACACATTGAAAACATGACCTGTTAAGACTCTCAGATAAAGGTTTGGGAAATGTCACTACACGGGCAACTATAGTGGACAGTCGCATAGGTAGAATTGCCAGACCAGCTGACATAAGAAGCATCAGTGTTCACTAGAATAAGCATTGGTGTGATAAAGAAGTGTCATATTGTGAGTACTGTAGCCAGGGAGCAGCAGTACCGAGTGGATGTAAGTGTGTTGAGAAAGATTGTCCATAGGGAGCACAGGGAGAAATCCCAGAGGGCATCACTTAGGCTGGTTGTAGCCTCCAGAATGCAGCCTATACATTGCTTCCTAAAGGTGACCCCTGACTCACACAAAAACAAGGATGGGGATTGCTGGGCCTCCCCTAACAGATCCCAAACGGGACCACAGGCTCTGTCCACCTCCAACCACGCCCAAAATGTCCCAAAATGTTATAAAAACATTAAATTTATTATTCATGTATGTGATTAAAAACAACTGTTGAACACAGTAACATTGTTACACATACATATGGTGCCTATCTATACAAATATACAACAGTAGAACTTTGTTGATATGCAGATTGTTTGAATTGCTTGTGTAGGTATGTAGATAATCTATTCCGCAAAATGGGCAAAAGTGGGCAAACTAGTTTCGCCTAACAATAGGCTTCAGCAGTGCCCATAATTATATACCTATAAAAAAATATACAATAGAATCACTGAGCAAATCAGCATAGAACTTCATGGGCTTAGGTCCAAATATGGACATAAATGTTATAACACACATAATATATACATAAGTTCATACCTTCATTGCAATCAATGATAGACGCAATTAAGAACGACCCATGGTTCCTGCAGTATAATAGCTTAACAGCCAATGAGGTAGTTATAAACTTGCAATGCAAGAAGGAGATCAAGGTGCAGCCAGCAAACCATATGGGGCAGTAAACACCTAAAATAGAGAACAGGATTGCCTAATGGTAATCTAGCATAATAGTGTGGGCAAAAATCCTAGCAGCTCCATAGCAGAGCGCAGCAAGCTGTCTTACCTTGTGCACTCCTTGTAGCTTGATGAAAAGGCAGCATGGGGGGGAAACATAGATTGTCCCTTCTCCTTCAGTGAACCACATCGGAGGATGACAGGGGCAGGGGCAGGGCACACACTGAGACATACCAGTGCCACCCAATCCCCCGGAGGACGGAGCTGATGTCACGCCCTAGCTAGCCAATGGGGCAGCAGGCGCTAGATGTCCCTGCCGGCGCCTTCACAGGTCTCCTTTTGGGCGCCATTTTGGGGAAGACCATTGTAAAGAAATTAATGGACAAATAGTGAAGGGCTAAGTCAGGCTACATGTTATAATAATGATGCAGATGCCTCATAGTGGTCTCTTGAGGGAACCAGTCCTATGAATATTAATGCTGACCTAATAGTAAATATTATGCAAAGTATTGTAATTGTAATCTGATGTACAAGTCCCTGATCTGAGACCCTAGCTGGTAACAATTACTAATTGCATATGCCAGAAGCCATTTTTTAAAAACTGAACTATGATGTAATATGGATTCCTAATAGGTGGATTAACCCCATAGAACCACCCATAAAGGCATGGCTTACCACCTTATATCCGAGACCTGTGAAAGTTACTGTAACCCAAACCGGGCTGGTGCAGACTTGACTCAAAAACAATACAGTATATATACTGGTAGCCAAGCTTGTTGCCAAGTTGGCCAGTAAAATCTAAAGAACTGCAGGTGTTTTGCCCACCAGTCAGAATTAACTGCGGCCATCATGTACAGAAATACAGATTACAGTAGCGAAAGAAGGAAAGAAAAAAAAAAAAACACAAAAACCACACCAGCCACCAACCTCCAAATATCAAATACAATTCACCATTATATACCCATCACAGATAAGGGACATAGCTAATGGATTAATTTAATCCCGGATGATAATGGGCCTTACAATTAATTGAGTAACATTTTCAATAAAGGATACAGTAAGATTCTTTCTACACAGCAACTGACTCCTGGAGGCCTGCTACACAGGAAGTGGGGTCCAAAGATGGAGGTGGGAGTTAGCCTACAACTATAACAAATACAAGCAATAAATAAACATGAAAAAAAAAAAAACAATAACAATATACGAATTAATGCATACACTTACAGGCTTCCAAAGAACATGCCGATTCTTGAGGAGATGCTGAGGGCATGCTGAGGGTCTCTTTAAAAAAAAATGTATTTTTTAAATGTTAAACCCTAATAAAAAGCATTAAAACATGTTAGACACAATGCATTATAAAATTACCATGCACATCTGGCTGCCTTGAAGTGGTGGCTTGGGGAAGGGCAGCACTGGCCAATGGCTCAGGCCCAGAAGCCTCAGATGCACCTGTGCCTCTGAAAAAACACGCATATTAAATGTAACACAACATATCTTTTATATGCAGCTTTACCTGTGGTAGAAATACAGCTTATCAAATATGTTTTTTTTTGTTTTTTTATAAAAGCTATTTTAAAATAAAATAATTAAATTTAAATCAACCTAAAAACCTCACCTTCACCCTGTGGTGTCATCCCCAGCATCCACACCCTGCAGCTGACGAAGTGGAAGCGATATGTACTCTTTGGAGCCTGCTTTTTCCCACTATCCACCATAAGGTCAGACTCCATCTTTTTCATAAGGGCCCTTCTCAATGTGTAGAAGCGTTTTTTGCAGGCTATGCCAGTGCGTGGATATTGAGCTGAGCTGGTGAGCTCCTCCTCAATGGCATCCCACAATTTGCTCCTTTCTTGTTTGCCCAAGTCCCGACTTTGTGACCCATATAACAAAGGCCACTTAGCCAGGGTCAGCCTCACAAGAGTATTATTATCCGCCAAATTAAATTCTGGCTCCCTCTTTGCAAAGGGACACTTAGCCTGTGGTTTAACCCCTCCAACAGGCTGTCCCATCTTGTGTGAAGGAGGTCTGCGGGCACCACACAGCCCACTGGTACTGGGGGCCCTAGGGGGCTCACCAGCACCAGTCAGATTTCCAGAATTTGGCTCCATCCTGTAGCTGCAAACACCACCACCAACAACACACACAAGGACGCATGCAAACTACAGAATGGCAACAATTGCTGTATGTGTGGTGTAGTTTTAAGTGCTAGTTGAACCAATCACAACCAGCCCATGTTAATTTAAGCTCACATTCTATATAGGTGTGTGTGTATAGATTTAATCTTACTATAAAAATTGAATTCTAAATCTACAACACATGCTTCATGTAATTAGTTTAAACAGCTAGTTTGTTAAACACATGATTACTTACATCTGCCAATATATGTGAACACACTCCCAAACGCTGAAAGGCTAACAGCAATTTGAATTTCTTAAACATTTGTCTGGTTGTGCCATAGCGTTAGGTATGTGACCATATACGCACAATTATGCAGCAACTGTTACTCAAGGTATTTCCGCAACACCTGCGTATTGTTTATTACATACAGGAAACAACACTGAAACGTGCATGCGGCTGTAAAGCGTACGATACATTGGGATAAGTTAAGTATAAATAATGCTTTATGTGTAACGTATAAGCTTTGGACGCTGTGGCAAAGGCTGTAGTGTATTTGTGTTGTGCATATTGGAATTGAGCCAGACAAAGGCAGTCTGTTTCTCATTAATACTGTCTGTGGTTTTGGTTGGTCTCTATTACTTCAGTGCTGTTTAGATCTGAGCTGAGATTTTGTGGCATGTGCAAATTTTGTGTAGGACACAGAAAGTTAGAAAGATTTGGGTAACTTTAGTGGACTGTCCAGCATTTTTCTAACTTGGGAAGCATACTTTTAGCAGGTTTTTTCAATACATCTGGTTGAGTGTAGGCCTGCATTTCTTAAATTGTTCTTTTACTTCTGGATTGTTTTTGTGAGTATAAAGCTATATTTGTGTATTGTATGAGATATGGCCACTTGTGGGCAGGAAGATTTTGGTGTTATGCTTAGTTTATGGATATCTTGTATTGCCAGCACAGAGGAAGGGCAGGAGCCAAGGGAAGCAACCGCTATGAGGGTACGGGCACCCAGATGTTTTCCCATTCACCTCTCTGTATGGGATCTAAGTGACAAGCAGATCAGAAGTAGATTTTGTCTGAATCGCGCAGCACTTAGGGCCCTATATGACCAGATAAAGACAGACACACTCCATCCCAGCCATTGTGCATCTTTGTGCGATCCTTAACATACTGGCATGGGGAAATTTCCAGGCAACCGCAGCACTCCTCATCAGCCAGGCCACTATGAGCAGCATATTCCATAAGGTAGTGCTGGCAATATGTGAATTAATCCCTATTTATATCACCTTTCCTGAGGAGGAGGTGGAGATCAAGCGGGCTTTCTACTGCATGGCAGGGATATCTAATGTCCTAGGGAGCCAGGATGGGACACATATCCCTTTCTGCCCACCCCGAGTACAGGAATTGCATTATAGAAATAGAAAGCAGTTTCATTCAGTATCATTCAATCAATGTGATGGTGGTATGCGATCCTGAGATGAAGCTGAGGGCTGTGAGGTTGGAATTCCCTGGATCTTGCCATGGCTCATATGTCCTCGATCAGTCTGCCGCAAATTTGAAAATATTGAAATGCCGGCAGGATGGCTACTAGGTAAGTACTTGCTAACATTCACCAACAAAGCTCAAGCAGACCTTAACAACAATAGCCAGGAATAATATGTGCATATTATGACTTTCATCCTATAGGTGGAGCAGTGTGACTAACAAGTTTTTTTTCCTTTGTTCTCTTTACAGCAGATCAGGGTTATGGGCAAAAAACATGGCTAATGACTCGCAGGCCTGCACAAGTGAGATACAATGCAGCTCATCAAAAAACAAGGTGTATTATGGAAAGAAGCATCAGCCTGCTCAAAGCACGCTTTCTCTGTTTGGCATGCCCAGGAGGGGAAAAGTTATGTAGTCAAGAAAAGGTCTCCAAAATCATACTAGCCTGCTGTGTCCTATATAACATTTGTATTTGCCACAGAATTCCAGCCCCAGAAGAAACAGGCCTGCACAAGTGAGATACAATGCAGCTCATCAAAAAACAAGGTGTATTATGGAAAGAAGCATCAGCCTGCTCAAAGCACGCTTTCTCTGTTTGGCATGCCCAGGAGGGGAAATGTTATGTAGTCAAGAAAAGGTCTCCAAAATCATACTAGCCTGCTGTGTCCTATATAACATTTGTATTTGCCACAGAATTCCAGCCCCAGAAGAAACAGCACTGGTGCCAGAGGTACCCAACATGCCCGCAGATAGTAGTGAAGATACACAGACTGGCTCTGCCCGGCGGGAACAAATGATTAATTCATTCTTTGAGGTAAGTGACCCAAGCAACCATCTACAACAATTACAGTACTAAATGGGGACATTATACTTTCAGTATAACATACCTTAAGAGCTCATTATAAAAAAATGTTCATGCTTTTTTATTTTGATTAAATCACAAAAAAAACAAAACATTCTGGTGACATTTAAGTTCTTTAAAGTGGTTTGTGTGATGTGGTTTGTGAAAAAAACCACCAGAACATTGGTTAATACACCACTACAGCATTGTAATGCTCAGACGCTGCATTGAATTAGGCCGAGTGTCTGTTCAGTGCATTTACAGTGACTCAAACACATGACATTTAACATTGGTAAACAGGGTTCCTACAGTGGGGCTTCAACGACCGAGGTGCTCTGTTAGAGCGCCTGATAGCTGAGCACGGCATCTACTAGTGGGCGCTCTTAGCGCCGCTGTACAGACGCTTATCTGCCAATAGCTGCCGCTGGTAGTGAATCAGCCTGCCCTTGGTGAAGCCAGTGTGAATTTCAGTGCATTGCAGTGTGGATTACAGTCTGCATCCTGGTGAATTAGGGGGTTATTATAAAGGGACAGTGCCAGGTAGTGCCTCATAGCAGCAGGCAGCGTCTGCTGAATGACGGGCGCTGTAGGCAAAACCACATCTATGAAAGGGAATCTGAGCGATTGTAACAGCGTCATGTATTGTCTGGTGTATTATTACAGGTGGCTCATTTCAATGGGCTTTCATTTGCTTGTGTTTAAACAGCATGTTTGACTTTTTCTTTGTTTTTTTTTTTTACCCAAATCATTGTGTGACCTCTCCTGGCTGCAAATAACATTTTTTTAGTTCAATTTGTCTCTATTGGGATTTTGTACAATACAGAAAAAACAAATACACATTACAAAGTACAGGGGTAAAACAAGATGAAGGTTAGCTCAAACACAAGGACATCAAACCCACCCCCAGGGCCCCCCCAACCCCACCCACACGACCCAACAGCACCCCCCCCCCCACCAGGGGGCGCCGACAAGAGAGCAACCATGGATAATGTCCGCATCTCACACCCACGCCCGTCATCTCCCGGTGGACGGTTGATCTCAAGCCCCAGCAGTCTAAGGTGCGTCTATAAGTCTATGACACAGATAACTGCAACCAATCACAGAGGAAGATACATTAGACCACCCATGACGCAGCACCATATCCGGCGCGTAGTTCCCATGAGGCGTCTCAATCTCTTCTAATCTCGTTAAAGCTATCGATGAGCCAGGCTTCTCTCTGTGGACCAGTGCCAGGGGGACTTCAGATGGTCGAGCGGGGCTATTTAAGGGTGAGAGGGGGATACCGCAACTCTCTACCCGAGGTGAAAGGAGGGGGGAACAGGGCAGCAGGGCGCGGGGACGGGAGCAAAAGAGGGGGAGGCGGGTCCGGGAGGGAGGAAGACAAGGGAGGGTACAAGAAGGAAACAGAAGGAAGGGTGGATAGGAGGGGAGAGAAGAGGAGAGATAAAAGACCAGGAGGAAAGAGAACACCAGAAGGGGGGGTGAGGGGGAATTCCGAGGACCACGAGAGAAAGAGAAAGCCTCTCTGCCCCAACCGGGCCAGGCCAGTACCGACGCCCCACCGGATCGCCCCCCCATGGGAAACCGCATCGCCCTCAGCCAGCATCCAGCGCCAAAAAGGCCTTTGCCGTGTCAGACTCTCTGAAACGTATCCAGTTTGTCCAGGTCAGCAGATACGCCTCTGGATTTTCTCTAGTCTCAGAAACTAGGTCCTCCATCCTTCGTATGTGGTCCATTTCAGTAAACCAGTCCACCACAGTTGGGGGGTTAGGAGTTTTCCAGTGCCTGGAAATAATTGTCCTTGCTGCCGTCAAAAAGTGTCTGAGGATACTCTTCTTTCCTTTGGAGAGCGAGCCCGGAATAAGGGATAATAGGGCGTCTCCGGCCGGTTTGGTAATTCTCGACCCTCCACTTCTGCATGTATCCGGAATACGGTCTCCCAAAGTTGCTTGATCTTGGGACACTCCCACCAGATGTGAAGGATGCCCCCTTTGGCCGCCCCACACCTCCAGCAGGCTCCTGATTCTTCTGGCGAGAATGCTGCAATGTCCGCTGGGCAACGGTACCACCTCGTGAGGACCTTGTAGCTCTTCTCCTGCGCTGCGCTAGCGCCTGAAAGTCCATGTGTCAATGCAAAAATCTTGCTGGCCATCTCCCTTGCAAATAAAGATTTTTTAATGCAGCATTGTCATTACAGGTCTGCCACTAAAGTGTTAATGTCACAGTGTTAAAACAAAGTAATTCCATGTGTTTTCGCTTTGTTACTGGTGTATATGTGTTCAAAAACAGACTTTAATCACACAGCGTCTGGCGCTCTATGCTGTAGCGACCAGATATAGAGCGCTGACGCTGTGTTTATGTAGTTTTTTTGATAAGTATGGTGTGGAGCATCGAGATTCGCTCGCACTGAGCTGGCATTACCTTTCACTCGCTGCGGTGCTGTACTGATGTTAGAATGCCCAACATACATCTCATCAATTCGGGCCAGGTTACTGCAGCAACTGAGGCGCTGTTACAGAGCCCGATACCCGCTTACAGCATCTACTAGCGGTCGCTCTAAGCGCCGCTATACAGACGCTCATCTGCCGATACCTGGCGTTAGTAATGAATCAGCCTCCACATGTTTGTCCTACTTTTTCCCCCAAAAAATCACCTGTACCTGCAATGGGGTATTTTTACAGGTACATCATATGTCCAACAGGTATGTTTTTTCTTTAGTTTTTAAATAACAGAATCCTTTGGGCTATGCTAAATAAGTCATCTTTTTCCTGCTGTTTTTTCCAAACTTAAGAAAAATACATCCTTACCTCAGGAAAAATGAGGT
This sequence comes from Gastrophryne carolinensis, assembly GCA_027917425.1. Classification (NCBI taxonomy): domain Eukaryota; kingdom Metazoa; phylum Chordata; class Amphibia; order Anura; family Microhylidae; genus Gastrophryne; species Gastrophryne carolinensis. The sequence goes on along the minus strand of CM051237.1, from coordinate 370,118,416 downwards.
CCCTCACCTGTAAAAAAATCACAGGCGATTCAGGTTGCAATCCACACCGCAATGCACATTGCAAGTCACATTTGCCTTGATTCAGAACCACTTTCACATGCACTTTCGCATGTGTCTGTGTATTTTTTGTGAGTTTTTACATGCTTTTGCGGCTTGTACGTTACTTTTTTCATGCGAATATGCACGCGCTTTCGAAAAACATATGTTTATCGGCAATTTCGTTATTTCGGGCAACTTACATGATTGGTATGGGCTGGTGGGTCATTCTGAGCCTTGTTTGCCGATGACAAACCACTCAATAAAACAAGTTTGCTTCTGCTGAACTTACTGGGTCATTTTGTAGGTGAAAGCAAGCTGTTAAGAATTTTGAGGAGGACGTGGAGGAGTATGAGTGCCTGCAGCTGAACGGCATGCTGTGCATCGCCATGGCAGAAGCCAGATCACACCGCGCACGCATGGATATCGATCGCATGCATGGCGTTGAGCTGTTTGAGCTCACCCGCCTTAACCGCGTTTCCCTCCATAATTTGTATAGTGAGTTGTGGGCATGGTTAGCCCGCACCACAAGGAAGGGGCATGCAGTTGCAGGTATGACCAAGATGCTTGGCTGCCTGCAATTTTTGGGGAACGGCTCGTTCCAGAGGCTGGGTGCCCTCTCCGTGAGGATGTCCCAGCCTACGCTGAGCCGCACACGAACCAAGTTTTTGGATGGCATGGCTACCCTGTGTCAAAAATACATCTATTTTCCCGACAACATGGTAGCCTGGAATGCAGTTAAGTTTGGCTTTTTTTAAATATAACTACACTAATCAGGTGTGCACCACCTACACAATTCCATCAATAGCAGGTGCCAATTAAAGGGACCTACTACTCACAACTCTCTATGTCTGGTGCGACCCCAGGGCTGGCCCACCAATCGGTCCACAAATGCTAATTGCACACTGCTAAATCTAATGTCCAATTTATTAGAGCATAAGAAATTCATACATAGTACCAATTACACATAACAACATATATACACACAGTTAAAAAACACTTAATAAAACCCAAATAAAGTGGGGAGGAGCTCCAGGGCTATATTACTATCAAAAATGAATAATCAATTAATCATATACCCAAACATCGGTAATAGCAGACATCTCATAGTGCAATGGCGCTTATAGAAAGTGCTGGGTGCATAAGGTGCCTAGTGTCTACTTATAAAGTGCTCTATCTATTTGTGAACAGTTGCACTGCTAAAAACTCGCAGTGCTTATAACATCCAAACCTGTGCAAACATGCAGTACATAAAAGTACATGAACTACCAAGAAAGTGCCACGTGCAAAAAGTCAGTGCATCTACTCTAAAACTAAGCCTAGATGGTGCTACTACAATATCTAATAAGCGCCACTCACATATGGTGTAAGCAGATGAATGTATATCTATATAAACTTGCAGTAAAATAAGCGCTGCAAAGTACCAAAAGGAGCCCCCTGTCCTCCCCACTTACCTCACCGGCGCGCTGCGTGGTCCTCCACCACTTCGCTCGGGTGTCTGGGTTGAGAACGCCGGCATGTTAAATACCCCCTGGATCACGCAGGCGGAAATGACGCTCGATCCCTGGTGCGCGTCACTTCCGGCCGATGGAGCGCACACACCAGGAAGCCCACAACGTGCCCTATCTCAGTGAGTGCGCTCCACCGGGCGGAACCGCCGCGCCCCCCACATCCGCCCACAGAGGCCAGTAAATTACTGGGTAAAGGACGTCAGCTTGTGGCGCGTCCTCCAATCACATAGGTGGACCAGGCATTCAGCTCCAGGGCCGCGTCACTTTTTTTAAATATAGCCGACATGCCCAACGTCATGGGTGCGATCGATTGCAGACATGTTGCGTTAGTTCCTTGAGCCGATGAGGAATATCTATTTAGGTTTGTGGTTTAGGTCAACATTATGAATTTGCTTAACTAATTGTTTTTCCGTATCTTCAATTTTATATCTAAAGCAATCATTTTAATGCATACCTTAACTAATTATTTCCATGTATGTCTGAAATAAATTAGTTCATGCATACTTTAACTAATTATTTCCATGTATGTCTGAAATAAATTAGTTCATGCATACCTTAACTACTTATTTCCATGTTTGTCTGAAATAAATTAGTTCATGCATACCTTAACTAATTATTTCCATGTATGTCTGAGATAAATTAGTTCATGCATAGCGTAAATCGTCCTTATCATGTATACCAGATTAAAAACCGACTGTTCTATTTTTGGTTGGATTTTTGAGCAAATAGTTTGGGGTTGTAACTGTTAAATTGACACTTTAACAATAAGGATACCTTATTTTGTGTGGTGTCTTTAGTTAAATGTGTGTTTTTTTTAGTGTGCTAATGAAGTGTATTTCCGCTCTTACGGGAACAGGAAGCTGGGTCATTCTATAAATGTCCAAGCTGTGGTTGGCCCTGACCTGTGCTGAAATTCGAGCCTCTATGGTCGTTTTCAATCAGGAGAATTGTCTGGTGGATGGCTACTGGGTAAGTTTTGTGTAAGAATAGCATTAGAATTTCAATGTCAGACTATTATTTTATTGCCTATAAACCTGTCTCAACATATTGCTGTTCTTTTCCTCTGATGAAATGATATACAATGTAGCTAACAAGTGGACCCTAATTGTATTTTTTTTTTTTTTGGCTTTTCAGTTGATTCGGAATACCCACTACTGCCATGGCTGATGACCCCCGTCCTGCGCCCTCAGACTCAGGCCCAGGAGGGCTATAACAGGGCCCAATGCAAGACCAGGGCTGTGTTGGAGAGGGTCTTCGGCCTGCTCAGGTTTAGATGCCTGGATCATACCGGGGAGTGCCCTGCAGTATGACCCCAACAAGGTGATAAAGATCATAATGGCTTGCTGTGTCTCTCCAGCCACCACAGACATTCCAGAGGAATTGTATGAGTGCACCCAGAGTGTTTCTGGACAAGCCGTCCGTGATCATTTAATTTCTTCTTTTTTTGAGTGATATTTATCTGGCATTTTTTTTTTTTTTTTGCTTGCCAGTTGTTGTTTTTTACCCAAAGTCCAAGGACACTTCCTCAAGGCAGAATGCTCCCCGTACAACAAAATTCAGACCCCTAGGGAGTACTATTATTAAGGGCAAGGGGCTCATGATGGCTGCAATCCCTAGACCAAAAACCACACCCTCTCCAGCTCGTGCCCTATTTCTGCATTACAATGTAGGCAGCCGTGCAGCTCAACGGCTGCAACTTCAAGGGCCAGCCAGCCTATGACACCCAGCCCCCAAGCAACTGCAACACAATACTTTATGCTCTCAAGTTTGAGCTATGAATGGGTTGTTAGTCACCCAAGAAAGTTCACCAATATTCCACCCACCCACGATGATGTTTGCAGGATCTCATTAGGCATAAACCTGCTGCGTGTGAGCTTGAGCCGGCGCTTTAATGAGCCAAAAAATATGGCATGAGCAAGTGGGGTTTCTGAGCACTATCATGAGCTTTATGGCCGAATTTCTAACACAACCAGCTTAGGCTCAAATGGGCAAATATGTTTAGAGATCACCAGACAGGTCGACTAAATGTGCTGCCAGCTCCTCTCTTAATCTTAGGTTCACTGCCCGAAAGTTGCGGCAGTCATTCCGCCATGCTGTCTCCACTATCTGCAAACGCCTCGTCTGGCTGACATGGCGACGTGCCTGAGGGCGTCCTCCACTTCCCCGGGTTGGGGCGCGTGCAGATGCTGGAGCTCTAGCCCTAGCAACCAGAGCAGATGTAGTCGGCAAATCTTCTGCAGCAGAGCTAGCATGTGGGACAGTTGGTTCTGTCTCTTGATGCTGGCCATGGTGGGCTGTCAGCAGAGGGCGTATTAGAGTCTGCTGCAGAGGATTTGTTGGCGGCTGCTGCTGGGGCAGTGAGACCTGATGTGGCTAGGTAGGCATTAGTGGGGCCATGTTACTGATCTCCTCCTCCTCCAGATGGTGGATTGCATCCATTATGGGTGGTGTCTGTAGGGATATCGAAAATAAACTGTGTAAGATATTTGCCCCAATAGATATTTGCCCAAGTAGTCATCTTAATTCACATGCATCACCAGTTCTTGAATATTACACTTACCAGATTCCGCTGGTCCTGTGTAGAATATGTTTGGACTGGCTGCTGGGACGTGTTTGCAGTGGGCAAACAGGTTGAGGGTTGCGCAGTCGCTGGAATATTCTGAGGAGCTGTAATGTAACAGTAAAGGCAAGTTAACACAGAAACCTAACTTGGGGAAACATCGGAGTAGCTAGGCTTTAATGCACCCGGACTGAAGTTTCAGAATGGCCTCCGGTTTAACATACACCCTTTTGCTCAAACCTGAACTGCTGTACCCTGTGAGTGGGACCCCCCCACCGGTTCCATCTAGCTTCGGGTCTGTGTGTGTCGTGGCTTTGTTTTTACTAATCTCAATGACAAATGTAAATTAAGAATCATAAAAATACATACCTTCTTGAAAGTCATAGTTGTCTGTGTCTAGTGCCCCGGATAAGCCCTGTAGTGCCTGCCTTTGCTTATTCCTCTTCTATCTCACTGCATATTTGAGGTCTGAAAACTTCCGCTGGATCTGTTCTACATCTTTGGGTCCCCACACAATTGACCTGTCTGGTGATCTCCTCCCAGATTTGGTTCTAGCATACCTTGCTGGTGGCTTTAGAATTTCTGCCATACAGCTCATGAAAGTGCTAAGAAACCCCACTTGCCAACGCCATGCTTTGGGGCTCACTAAAGCGTCCGCTCAATGTGCCACGCCGTAGGTTTCGCCCTAATGTTGCCCTGGATGGCTCTTCATGGGTGGGAGGAATATTGGGTGACATTCTTGGGTGAATTGCAGGCGTTGAATAGGCAGATATTTCACTCAACATGGATTGGGCTGGACTTGCTTGGGGGCTGGGTGTCATCGGCTGGCTGGCCAAAGAAGTTACTGGCGAGGAGCTGCACGGTGACTCAGGGCTATCCACGTTCGATTCCTGACATTGGGAAGGAGCAGGAGAGGGTGTGGTTGGGGGGCTAGGGCTCTTAGGACTAGGCTTACCCTTTCCCTTACTAGTAGTGCTCCTTTGTGTTTGGGATGTTGTGGGCCAGGGAGCATTCTTGCTTGAGGATGTCTCCTTCATCTTCCGCGATGTGGCAGATTTGGAGGTGGCTGGAGTGTGTTCCACTGGATCCTTTTTGTGGTGACTGGATTTTCTGGTGGAATGCGAGTGGCCAGTGGTTTTGTGGGACCTAGTTGCAGGCATCGAGGAGGTTTTTTCATGCCGTTCGGCACGACGCTCATAGCGCTCAGAGGATTTGGGGGTTTTGCGGCGAGCTTTCTTTGCTGGCATAGCGATATCTGTAAAGACACTCAGCTGTTTCTCCAAGTACCCTTTAAATAATTATGACTGTGTATGACGCTTTCGCGTAAGCGTGCGTATGGACGTGGGCATTCCGGAAACCGCTGGGGCGTAACATATCTGGTGAGCAAGGCAATCAAAATGGCACCCACGCTCTTCACCTGTGAGCAACAGGATACCATTATGATGGTAAATGGCAGCTACGGTAAAACGGTAAAATACGAGGTTTACAGGGTAATGTATACGTTAGCCTCGTCCTGTCGAGGACGCAACGAGAGGCAGAAAATGCCATCCTCGCTGGCTTATGCAGCTACGAACAGTAAACGGAAGGCTTCCGCTGAAGGCTCTAAATCATGCGTAAGCTTACACGCATACAGGAAAAAATTGTATTATACAAAAAACGGCCCATATACGACAAGGTTTTGAGGAGGCTCTGAATCAGGCCTATTGTCTTCAACAAATAAATAGCATGACGCCCACCCCAGACAGGGACCCAAATTTAGAGGAGGCAATTTCAACTCACTAACTTCATTCTACACAAAAAATACAATATACACAGAAGCCCATATATTTTTTTCTATGGCCAAAACAAACCTAATAGAAATATAAAATACAATTGTAATTCTACTGCAAGCCAGGGGAAATATACATATAGTTTACATTTACAGCATGAAAAAATGTTTTGCACTCAGTTTTCACTTTTTGCAGAAACGGCCTTTATATTATGGTCTATATTTTCTGTTCTATCTTTATAAGAGAAAGTTGTTGATTTAATTTTCTGCAGTTCTCTAGCCTTTTGACTTTTGGTAGCACCAGACAGATCACCGGTAGAGTTTTCTGTAGTGAATGTCATGGCTTAGTTCTACATAAACTATTTGTAATGCCAGCCTATTGCAAAAAACAAGAGCTAATCATGTTCACAGTGCCTATGCCAATTAAAAAAACCTAACCTATTTTATTCTGCTGCATGCAATATAATAACCAATTAAATTATTTTCACACAATATGAGAATAATGTGAAAAACATTGTACAAATAAAAGGGTCAAGATTTCTGTCCTGATCCTCTACATCCAATTACATCATTGTACATTTACGACCTGCAGTTTAGTGGAATTGGCTTTTTTTAGTTATATACAGTATGTGCTATATTCTGCTCTTCAATTTAATGAGCAATATGAACAATATAAAATATTACACTATTTATGTATTATAACCGCCTTATTAGATACAAATCGAAAAAAAAGGAAATTGTCATTATTTTAAAATAAACAATGGGCTTACCTTCTGCAAATGGCATCTGCAGGAATAACACATTAGTATACTCACGTTAGCTCCCTACAGATGATCCAGGTCCCATGCTTCCAAACTTCCCATTTAGAAGACCTAACTAGATTGCTTCAGAATACTGACCTCTGTTGACATAGTATGGAAGCGGACAGCTTTGCACGCTTTGTGCATGTTGGGTTTGGTTATGAATAGTGATATATGTTGTGATGGAGCCAGGATCATTTAAATAAGTAAGATTTAAAGCAGATTTGGATTGATCAGTTGCTGGGGAGAAAATCTGAGAATCCATTTTTTTTTTACAGATGCCCTTTGTATTTAGCTGATAAGGGATACGGGCGGAAGATGTGGCTCATGACCCCCCCTGCGGAACCCACATACCACAGCCGAAGTGCGCTACAATGCCTCTCACTGTAAGACCAAATGCATTGTTGAAAGGACCATTGGCCTGCTGCAAGAACGCTTCCTATGTTTGGCCTGGTCAGGAGGGGAGATGCTGTACAGCCCAGAGAAGGTGTCCAAGATAATTCTCACTTGCTGTGTGCTGCACAATATCTGCAGACTCCATCGAATGAAAATGCCCAAGGAAACGCTACTCGTGACTGAAGTCCCAGAAATGTCCGCAGACAGTGCAGAAGACACACAGGCTGGCTTTGCCTGGCGGACACAAATGATACATTCTTTCTTTCAGGTAAGTGTCACAAAGTAACTGTGGTCTGCTACAGTAGCTACAGCTAGAAGATATGTGTAAACAGCTAAAGCAGACCTAAAATGACGCCCAAATAATGTAGTTGACATACATACTTGCAACTCTCTAAAGCTAAACAACAGCTATAGGTAGAGATCCCCTGGAGAGTTAGGGGAGGCATAGACAGGTTAATTGAATAAAAGTTAGACTGAGTGTTAAAACTGACATGTTCGCTTCGGTTCACATCTGGGCACCACAACATGGATGAAGCACTTTCTTTTTGGTTATTGTTTTTTTGGGGGATCTAGGATAATTTGTTAGCTTAAAATCATGGATAATAAAAGAATATAGCTAAACAATGTGTGTGATCTGTATTGGTTGTTGTAGAGAACACTGATGTGAAATTGCTATAGGCAAACATTGAATGTCAGAGACAGGATTTTTCACAGAGAGTCCGCATCATGAGTGCCCAGCGTTCATTACTTTACATTACATTATCAAAAATAGACAGAAAAACACAGCTCCACTAAGCAAGAAATGCTAAACAGAATAGCACCTTTGCCCTTTGCCACCGCAGATGCTCTCAGTGCATCTCCTTAGCAGCAAAACTGGTGCTCAGCAGCAATAGCAATACATGACCCTTAATCTTTTACACCATATATTACAATTATAACTAAAAAAAATCCCCACGAAACGGAGTGTAATCACATTCCTCGTTCATTCCATGTGGAGCTAAGGCACTTAGCTCATACATCCAAAACATCTCACATCGAGACAATCTTTTCCTTATGTCTCCTCCCTTTTTCATGGGTTTGATTCTCTTTATTGCAATGAATCTTAATTCAATATTGTGCCCTGCATTTAGAAAATGGCGCACTACCGAGGATGTCATGTCCTCCCTCCTAATGTTGCTCCTATGTTCTGATATGCTGACACGTCTTACTTCTCGTGTCATTTGGCCCACATAGATCATGCAGCAAAGGGTATTTCAATAAGTATACTACGAAGGCTGAAGAGCAATTTACAAAATCTTTAACCTCATACTTCTTTCCTGTCCTAGGGTGGAAAAAAATGTACCCCTCCACAGCTATGCATGCCCTTTGGTTTAGGAAGCTGGGATGGCCAAATACCTTCTTGCATCCTAGATTGACTTTGAAGCTCATTATCAGCCCTAATGATGTGGCTCCAGATATTTTTTGGTTTCTTAAAAGTGAACAGCGGAGGAGATGTGAACATATCTGCAAGAGTCACTTGTTAATATGGTCCAGTGCTTGTTAATTACTCTTTTAACATGACTACAATGTGTAGCATGGATTTAAACTACAAGCATCCTGTTTTGACTGTCCTTATGATTATATTTTAATAAAGAACCCACCTTCACTCTAAACATTTTCATCTTAACTTCTTCTACCAGGATTTAAGAGAGTCTTTAAAATCTCTTGCCATCTTCTCTGCTCGAGCCAGAAATGTGCACCACAAAAGCCTTGCCAGAAGCACTAGCGATTCTACTCCATGTGAGTGTAGAATGCAAGTGCTAACACCCACCACACACTGAGACCAGAAAGTGCAATCGCCCTGCAATCATGCTAGTCTGAAACCAGCCATAGAATCTAAGGTACCACCGCTGGTACTCTCGAACCAGTGCAAACCCCTGATCTAGTCTGTTCTGTTTTCAGAAGGCCTGATACAGGAACATTCTATGAAATGGTGCCCCCCTCTGAAAACCTCCAATGCCCTCCTGTATTTCTTTGGGAATCTTTGGATCTAGCTTGGCTCTTCTTTGGTTTCACAAGCGATAACACAACAAAGCCTCATTTGCTATTGTGTTGAGAATGCATTGCATGAAAACTGGGGGTTTTAATTAAAATCATTAAGGTAAGAGTGGACACAAATTAATTGATTCATTTTTATTTTGGCCTGGACAGGTCATTCGAAGTGGACCAAAAATCCATGATTTTGACTATTCGGGGTTTTGGTCTTTGCCCCCAGGACACTGTGTAAACCCCCCCGCCAGGTTGCCCGATCTGACTCACCCTTCCCTGCTCCTACGCCACATGCGTGGCCTCTTGTCCAGTCAGTGCGAGCGGATCCGAGCTCACTGGCGCTGCGCATCCACCGCTACCTTCTAACAGGGAGCATGCCCGCGATGGCCATTCACAAATTCCAAACACGTGCCCTGCTAAAGCTATAGTGGGAATGCGGCTTCTGCTTGTACATGTGCCACTGAACCGGAAAAGAAAGAGTTTCCAGGCGACCTGGATGGGGGGGAATCTAGTGGCCCTAAAAACTTATAGATACCAGAGCCATTGGGGTGTGGGTTTTGGTCCACTTTAAGCTGAGGAAACTAACAGAAAAACAGAGAAAACAAATGTAACTCGTCCTCTTAAAATGCCAAAGCTACAGCATGAAAGAAAAACATTTGATTTAGTCTCATACTGTACATTGGAAATTCATTTTAGAATTTGTCAGGCATCCTCCATGAGAAAGAGTACTTAGGAAACCTGGGCATATTGTATAGGCCTCACTAGACCTGGACATGCTCATATGTTATACTCTGTACTCTTCTTCCCTCTTCTAATCTCTTCCCCAATCCCCCTCTCTCCACTTCCTTCTAACTTTTATCCATTTTCCATTTTTTTTTTGCTCCATACTTCACATACTCCCTCCTTGCGCCTCTCCCCCCCCCCCCCCGGCAAGTCTTTTTTTGTCTCTCCTGCAGCAGGGGGCTTAAACTGTCAGTGTTTCTTTTGTATTTTGTGTGTAGCCACAGCAATTGTATGTGTCTATAAGCTGCAGCCCATGGACAATGTTATTTTACTTGGCTATCTCTGTATTTCCCAAAATGTAATAAAAATGATGCAAATATAATGAAGTTTTGCACTTTTCCCCTGTTTTTTATTGACAATATGGTGCAGGACAAAGAAGGGATCCCGGAATCCCTAAAATATAAGGTAAATATAAGACCACTTACCGTATTTTTCGCCCTATAAGACACACCTGCCCATAAGACCTAAGATTTGGAGGAGGAAAATAAGAAAAAAAAATTATTAACCACATGTTGTGCTAAAACACCCCATTACAGACAGTGTGGCATCCCCCCATCCCATTCCCCGTGGGCAATGTAGCATTCCTCTATCCCATTACTCATGGGCAGTGTGGCATTTCTCATTCCCATAGGCAGTGGTGCATTCCCCTTCCCATTCCCATAGGCAGTGATGCATTCCCTCTCCCATTGCCATAGTCAGTTTGGCACTCCCCCCTCCCATTCCCTTTATAGGCAGTGTGGCATCCCCCCATTCCCCATAGGCAGTGTGGCATTCCCCCTTCCTATTACCCATATAGTAAGTGTAGCATTCCCCCTCCCATTCCCCATATCGGCAGTGTGGCATTCCCCCCTCCTATTGGATTCCCCCCTTCCAAATCCCCATATAGGCAGTGTGGAATTTCCCCCATCCGATTCCCTATATAGGCAGCGTGGCATTCCCCCATCCACTTAATCAGTGTGGCATTAACCTCAACTCCCCAGAAAAAAAAGGTATACTTACATGAACGCTCTGGCTGAAAGCCGAATGTTTGTGTCAGTGCCTGCTGACCGCAAGCACCTGGCTGTCAGCGGCCGCCGGCGCCAGAAGCCAGAGCAGGGACAGCGGGCGTGAGATAGATGTAAGTATACTCTTTTTCACTTCGCCAAATAAGACGCACAGACATTTTCCCCCCACTTTGGGGGGAAAAAATAGTGTGTCTTATTGGGCAAAAACTCAACCACTACGCTAAGGGGGTCCTAGATTACCCCTGAAACTTCTATCCCCATGTAATTAGATGCCGCACTCTGAGAATAAAATCAACAATATTTTATTAATAAATTATTACACGTAGACAACACAAACTGCAACACACCGCAGTACACTATACAAAATTAAAAAACATATACACACACAAAAGCGGGGCAAAACATTGGGCAAAAAAGCGGTACATAACAAAATATACAGTAAGATGTGCTTTCTTATAACTCTATAAATGCAAAACAAAAGAGTGGTAACTGAAACTGAAATAACAAATTATATGAAATTAACAAACTAGATATATTCATAATTTTCGACAACAAACAAAAACGTATTTCTTTTAAATACAGCTTACACAGACACTAGATATTTCTGTAGCATGACAGCCAAAAGGTCTTGTTTACATCGAAATTAACATCTGGTCTAAAATTATCTTATTTGATGGCATTATTGTAGAGCACAAGCTTGGTTTAATTGTGCCATTTAAAAATCTTATTAAAAGGATGTATTGTGGTATGAACAGATGGCCAATGGGATGACTGTCAGCAGTTTGTTCATTTCAAAAAAATATATAATATTTCTCGGAATGAGTAAATTTTACAGCTTACTGGGTTGGTATCACAAATTACAATATAAGAACTATTATATAAATCTAACTGACTAAAGAGTAACTCATTTGGTGCTTTTTTTAAATGTTGCAAGGAAATGGCACCAACTGAAACATGTAAGTCCAAACAGATGCTGCTTCCGATCCCTTATACTGTTAATTAGAGCTAAGTGAAATACTTCAAACTGACTAATAGCAGCTCAGCTCCCACTACCAAGATCCACCCCAGTGGTCCGCATAACAAAAAATAAAAACAACTTATTTTTTAAAGAGACACAACTTTCAGCCACCAGACCCCCTCTCCCCCCTCTTCCATCACGCGTTAACTGGCTTTGTTGTGGCTATTATAAATTGAATGCATATCACACTGCTAGCTATGCCCAAGTGATCTGGTAGCATCTATACCACTAGATGAAATGAGGTCCAGAAGAATCGATCCCACTAGACATAAGGTGACTTGATTCTGCATTTAATGAAATGTAATCAGAAGAATCAATTCCACTGGATCTAAGGTGACTCAGAAAAGTCTGCAGAAGAACCAAAGGGACTAAGGTTGAAGCAGTGACCCAACCCTGACCAATGGGTCATGTTTTGTGAATCTCCATACAGGCAGCTCTATAGCTCTGGCTGAGCACTAATCACTTCACATATATGTCTGTTAGTGGCTCTCAGGGAGAGGGTTGGTCACTGGTCTAAAGCATCCATAAATTCTGCTAAGAGACGGGCAGGCTGATTCATTACTAGTGCCAGGTAACGGAACATGAGCGTCTGTACAGCGGCACTAAAAGCGACCGCTAGTGGTCGCTCTGATCGGCCGTGAGTCGCTATTACAGAGCGCCTCAGTCGCTGTAGTAAAATTGATGAATTTGATGTGTGAGTCGCTATAACACCAGTGCAGCACTATATGGGAGCGAACGGTAGCGACCGGTCAGTGTGAGCAACTCAAACCATATTCATCAAAAAACAGCCTCACACAGCGCTGGCGCTCAAAATTGGGTCGCTGTAGCCCAGAGCGCAAGAAGCTGTGTGATTAAAGTCCATTTTTTTGAACACATATCCACTAGTAACAAAGCGAAAAACATATGGAATTACATTGTTATTACATTGTGACATTAACACTTTAATACCAAACTTGTAATGACAATTCTGCATAAAAATATAAAAAATCAAAAAAGTTTTCAAAAATGACATTTTATAGGCCAGGAGAGGTCACGCAATGATTTGATTAAAAAAAATAAAATAAAATAAAAAGAACCCTGTTTAAAGTGAAGAAAAGTAACTTCCATTGAAATGTATGGGAGAGCGACAGGTAATACCAGGACGCTACATGGCGCTGTTAGAGTCGCTCACCGGAATCGCTTTGATAAATATGGTAATGCATACAGTGCCCGGCGTTCACCGTTCGCTACCTGTCGCTACGAGCCACTACCTGCCACTATCCCTTGATGAATAAACCCCTCAGTGTCATTGGAAAGGGGCAGCAGTTCAGGAAGTAATTACGAAGGTCTCCTTTGAATCATGTCCTGTGGAAAAGTAATAGAAATTTGCAGTAAGGTTAGAACCAGAACATTATTGAAAGAATTAAGGAACAAGGCATAGGGTACAATGGAACACAATTAGGGCTGGATTACAGGCAGGGCCCAAGGGTCAAGCACAGCTGGGCCTCCCCTATTTTCTTGTAAAAGGCGTCAAGCAAGATTGGCCTGGGCGGCAATGACAGGGCCAGGATTGGTGCCAACGGGGCACGTTCAGCCCAGAGAGGGCATTTTTCAGGCAGGAATATGCACTTTGCAGGGTGGAAAATAATGCTGGTAGCCAGCTTATCTTCAGCCAAAGGGAGGAGACCCAAAGCAGTGGTGATGATGAGGATTGTAATAGACTGAGAGTGACTGAGAGTATATAATAGACAACAAGTGGCTGCTTGGCAGACATTTTTAGGGAGGTCTATTGTTTGCACTGGACTACCGCTTTAAAGGAAAAAATAGTGTAACAGGGGCCTCCACCACACTTAGTTTGACCCTGAGCACAATAAGAAAACATACAATATGTTTGGTTACAGTTAATTAGCTGTCATAAAGTAGCTTCTAAAGGAGGATATTTTAAATATGTTACTAAGAAATCAATGCAATAATGCCATTTACTCATGTCACGTGTCTATACCTAGGAATAAATCAGGGCACAAGTTAAATGGCAACATATTGTTGCCCAATTTAATGTGAACCTCTGATTATTCTTCCAACTTCCAAGCTGGTTTGGTTACTGGACTGTCTAATTAATGCAAAAATCTAGGGGAAGTTACAGCCCCCGTCTCTGATATTGTCCATGTAGCTGACCTCCTTCATTTAAAAATAAACACATGGACACATCAATGGTTGCACAATACATGATTCAATTTAATTTGATCTCCTGGGATTCATTCAAGATCTTCAAGATAACAAGTGTTGGGCATACTAGTTTCGCCTTGCATTGCTTCCTCAGCGCCCCTGTAATTTTAAATACACAGAGATAACATTTGCAAGGATATAACTTGTGTGAATGTGAATATGATTACATTTTCAATTTCAAAAGCTCAGCTCCCACTACCAAGATTCACCACAGTGGCCCATAAAACATTTAAACCAATCATTTTTTTAGGAACACTGCTATCATATAATGTGTGACTAAAGACTTCCAACACATTTACACAGTGTTTATTCCAGACAGATTATAGGAGTTCTGGCTTTGTCGTGGCTGTTATAAATGTTATGCATATAACACTGCAAGTTATGCTCAAGTGACCTGGTAGGAACTACACCACTAGATGAAATAAAGTTCAGAAGAATCGATCCCACTAGACTGCCTCTGAAAACTCTGTCTCTCTAGAAATTTCCAAAATACAGTATTTTTCACTCCAGAAGATGTACTAAGGTTGCGTCTTATGGAGTGAATGTCACCTTAGGTGGCACTGTTAAGTAAAGGTCCACTAACCAATATTCCTAATAATTGTCCTCCTGCAGCCTGACACATGTCTATTACTGAATTCTGGGTTTGATGTACTGGCTATTTTTGGGTTTTACCATTTGGCCTTCCTTTTATGGGTTCATGGGGGGGTTCTGACACTCTGTCTGTTATTAGGATCGGGGAAGGAAAATATGAACAGACCATTTGGTTCAGAATATTTGTTACTTCTCCTCCTCGCCTCCTCTAAACCCTAATGTATAGTATATAAATACTGTAATTTGAACAACCCCAAATTATAGTGGGCATTAGAAGTTGATGCTTTTATTTTATACAAAGTTGTGTGTTCTGTAGTCCCCTGTTACTTCTTTGTTCCCTTTGCTAAACACAATAGTTAACTTTATAAATGAAAAATATGTGCAATAGTGAATTTATTTTAACCAATTATAAAGTTCCAAAGAGAGAAAGTGAGAGTGAAATTAGAACATATTTTTGCTATAATTATATGTTTTGCATTTTTTAAACTTTATAATTACAACAGTATTCCCTTTATTTTTTATTTATTATTTTTTATTTATTTTATTTGCAACAAGGCAAGTTTTTTGTTATGAATAATGTACATATGGGACCTCGTCACATAATTATAGATAAAAAAAGCACCATAATGTTCACTGTAATTAAAATACAAAAATACTGTTTAAACTATGAAAAAAAAAATTATATCGGCATTGTTTAACAGTTGTGTGGCTTTTTCATAAGGTATTTATTTTTACTACTTTTAAGATGTAATAATAATAAAACAATATTGTAGGACAGTCATACTTTTTTTAATTGGAAAACATAAAATGACATTATACAGGAATAAAATTGCAATTATTTAATATGTTGGTATTCTTCTATCAAAGTTAACTTTTAAATTGCATATAACTGCTTTTATTGTTTTATTGTTTTATGTGTTTTATTACATTTTTAAGATTAAACTGTATTTCAATGAACGTAAACTTCAATGCTGAACTTTGTAAAACAAAGCTTAAATATACAGGTATGAAATGTGTAATTAGTATTGCTTGATTTTAGCTTGAGAGCCGCTCAGCCAAATTTGTTAAGATGTTAAGTTACAGAAGGTCTTGAATATCATTTGAGTCATAGTGTGAAGGGAATAATGGGCTTTGTGTTCTGGACACTGGAATGCAAATTTAAGTAAATCATCAGTCAAAAAAAGTCAAATCTTCAGTCAAAAAAATATAGTTACATAAACTACTCAGTCAGTCACCCGAGCGAAGTGGTGGAGGACCACGCAGCGCGCCGGTGAGGTAAGTGGGGAGGACAGGAGGCTCTTGGATAGTCTGCAGTGCTATTGTTCACTGCGTGTGTTTATACGTGTGTTTATACTTATATGCTTACACCATATGTGAGTGGCGCTTATTAGAACTGTAGCAGCACTATTTAGGCTTAGCCTTAGAGTAGTTGCACTCATTTTTTGCACTTTGCACTTTCCTTATGGTATATAATTTCTGCATGTTTGCACAGGTGTTGGATGTTGTTAGCACTGCGTGTTCTGAGCAGTGCAATATTTCACAATAAACATAGCACTTTATTAATAGACACTAGGCACTTTATGCACTCAGCACTTTCTATAAGCGCCATTGCACTATGAGTTGTATATTAATTTTATTTTGAGTATTGAATCAATTAATTATCTATTTGGATAGCAATATAGCCCTGGAGCTCCTCCCCATTTGTTCTGAGTTTTAATAAGTGTTTTTTAACTGTATGTTTATATGTTGTTATGTGTGTTGGATACTATGTATGAATTTCTTATGCTCTAATAAATCGTATATTTGATTTAGCAGTGTGCAATTAGCATTTGTGGACCGGTTGGTGGGCCAGCCCTGGGGTCGCACCTGATTTAGAGGATTACATAAACTACTCCCCTAAGCCCCTCCCATCACAATCAGTGGCATATGATGATCGAGAGTGCTTGAACTCATTCAGAACTTGTGGAATATACAGTACTTGAAGATGCTGCACTCCTGGATTGCATGGAAGTGGCATCTCCACACTGGAGATCTTTGCTTACACATGAGCATGAGTGAAGGGGGGGGGGAGGTTCTACTGGTAGATTTTATCTGTTTCCACACAGAATGATAAAAGGAGATGAAATAATTTTCTAGCTGGCTCAATTGATCAAAGAAAGTTACAAGCTGGGCTTCAGTGTGCCTGTGTCATTCAGTGTCTCTACACAAGGCAGATGGCCAATGTGGAGGCAGAAGCAAAGCTGGATGTTTTGCTAAAAGCAGCTCAGACCAAACAGCGAGATGCATGTCTCAGAAATACGGGGCAGCATCTTGATCATGCCACACACTGAATGAACAACTGGAGGAGAAATGGAAAGCTGAGTATGCAAATTCATGACTCTGGAGCTGCACAGCCTTGAAACAGTTTCTATGAGCTCTCTAAACAATGAAGAATATTACAATGACTGGATATTCACTTCTGGCAAGTGATATAAGATGATTGCACATAGATTGACTGCAATTTGACTGTGGGGCTGGGTTTTTTAGGAGCAGGGCTGCCAGGTGCGTAGCTTCTACTATGCAGTTCTGGAGTACATCAGCTTTCCCAAATAGTTTATACTGATTGCGGGGGGGGGGGGGGGGTAGAGGAGCAACTTACTTAGCTTTTATTTGACTGAAGTAGCCACACGCATATACATGTTGTAAATGACCACTGAAACTGGTTTCGCGCCAGCCTAGTTTGCCACTGAATGGGGTGCGATTGCAAGCACTAACACAGCAAAATCGCAGCATGCAGGACTTTTACGGTCTGGTTGTGATCGCCCTGCAATCACCAAACACCTATGTGAAAGGGTCTACAGGTTACTACTGGCAGTACTTTCCCAGCAATTTCAGGGTAATTGCAAGTGGATCCTAATCACCCCACAACACCCTGGTGTGAAAGGAGCCTGGATGTCTGTTTAACTAATGGGGATGAGACAGATTCGCTGTCCATGATCAACCTACATGACTGGACCGCAGCCTCCCCCACAGGGGAGGCTGGTGAAGAGGTTGATGGACTTTAATTGTTTCTTGTGCTGTGGTATTGGGAAAAGCAAAGGAATCAAGTCAACATGAAAATGCTGACCAAAGGCAGAACTGTTGTAAACTTTGCTGACAATATGAACTGTGGGTTTGATGTATGTGTGAATGAGTCTCAGCAATCTCATGCAGTACCGGTGCTAAATGATGAGACTGACCAACTAAAATGGTTGCACAGCCATGAGGTGTCTGATTTTGAAATGCATCTTTATTATGCAAACAGAGACAAAACTCACGCTGCAACTGGAGGATATGTGGTGGCACCACGGTGTATCTGTATATAAGAAGCTGAAGGAGCTACATGATTTTGTGTGTAAATCAGCAGAGATGTCTGATGTCTGAAAGCCATGGGTGTTCCTGTTCTATGTAGCTTAACCTGTAAGGAGTTAAATCCCAGGGAGTTGGATCGCAGAAACTGTGACCTGCATACCATGTCTTTGGCAAGCGGAGACCAGGGGCTCAATTCAGCAAAGTTTGTAGCAAGAAATTAGTCCTTTTATGTTAGAAAAAATACTACGGTTTTAGCTTTTTCTTGTTATTTAGCAATGAAAATGCCATGCCTCATTTTCTACACTATTTTTTTTACCTTTCTTCTCTCATAAAGTGAGAAAGATTAGTCTTAAAGAAAAAAAATACAACTGAAATGTATGACTGTAAAAAATGGTGCGATTCAGCAATGTTTGACTCTAGTTTTTACTACTCTTTTGAACAAAGTATTTACAGCTGCCTCAAACAGCACATTCCCTTATGTTTTTTTTTAACCCAAAAAAGCCAGGTCAGCAACTGCTGACACCCCAGAGTACCAAACCTGGGGCATAGGCTAAAAGGGCTAGTGAGTTGCCAGGACCAGACTGGTGCACTAGCATGGCAATTTGGAGGGAGGGGATATGATTTAATTTTTTATTGAAACAGTAAAAAAAAAAGTAAACAAATAAAAAGTTAACTCCAGTAGGTTTGCAGGAATACATCTAGGCAATTGCAATAGCTGTTATCCAGTGGGATAAATAACAAAACATGTGGAGGAAAAGAAAACAGCATGTCCAGTTTCCTTGATTACTCAATAAATCTCTTTATTAATTTTCTATTTTTTTATTACTTTTTTATTAGCTGTCACCCCGGGACAAGTGCTAAACCTTGGCCAAAGGTCACGGGGCTGGAAAGTTGCCAGGGCCAGGTTATTTGGCTTTTTTGACCCTGGGCTTTCTATGCCTGGTGCCTGGTAAAGTGGGGGAATGGCCATGATTCTTTTTTTATTTTATTTGAAACTGTTACAAAATAAATAAAATAAAGTTAACGCTTGCATATCTGTAGGAATAAATCTATGCAACTGCAATAGTGTTTTTTTACTTCAACACATCTTGCAAGTCATCCAACTGTCTTTTTTAATATTGAGATGAATAAGAAAATTTGTGAAGCAAAAGAAAACAGTAAGTCCAGTTGCCTATTACTGAATGCATATCTAGCATTTCATGGATGCATATGATCCTTCATAGCAAAAAAGACTTGTTACACAAGTGCATTAAAGACAATTGTCACAGATATATTACATGGAGACATCATCTGATCATTCTGAAGCTGTGTAAAGAAAACTACATTTGGGGTAAAGACTTCTCAGTACCAGAGATGCTTTCAGAGATTTACGATTTCCAGGGGGAAAATTAAAGCAGAATTTTTGCTTACTAAACCCTTTTTCGTATGGAAGCGTACATTTTTAACCTGCATTTTCGTCTGGCCAAATTCAATTAGTCAGTTTTGTTGAATCACTCGAAGTTACGTTTTTCGCATGTGATCCAACTTTCCAACCAAAACTATTTTTTTTCTATGTTTGTTGAATCAAGTCCCAGGAGTTTTTGCTCGACTCATAGATATGTTGCTTGATGTTCCTGATGAATGTTGCTTAACAGAGACCCAAACAGCAGTGATTGCAAAAGCTGAAGAGGCAGAGTCGGCTAAACTGCAACACAAGGTGAGTGATCCTATTGCCAGATGCAATTTTCAGCTGGAAAAGTCTCCCTATGGGTCACAGTGCAGTGCAGTTATAGCCCTGCCCTGTGGTGATGAAATGGTTACAAAAATGGTCAGCCCAGTGAGGGAGCCTGATTCCAGACCTGATCAGGTAAGTTTGGCTGAGTGCAATGCAGACAGCACAGTGTGTGACGTAGAGATGAGCTACCAGAACTGATAGAATGCGGTTTCAACCCAAATTTCAGTAAAAGTGTGGTTCATGTGAACCCGAACTTCCCGTGGTTCCAAGGCGAAATGCGGAAGACAAACCTGGCGGGATTTCACCAGCACCGCCCCACAGGTCATGGCCAAGGAAAAGCAGAGAGACAGGGTCACATTGTTGCATCGTCAGAGGGCAGGGTAGCTGGCCAATCAGGAAGCACTATTGCAGGAGATGGCTACATGATGCCCCATCTAGCCACCGGTATTGAGCTGGGTGTTGCAGAGAGAGCACTGCTCTTAGAGCAGGGACAGTTTAGAAACAGTTTAGGGCAATTTGAGCCACAACATAGGAGAAAAGAAGGGACAGGAAAGGAAGTGGGCACAGTGGGATGCTGACGGGGGATGTTCTGCACAGAAAAACTGCATCTGCCTGCGCTGGGATTTGCTGGTCATTGTAGTCCACCCTGTTTTTTTTTGTTTTTTTTTTTTTGTTTAGCTGGCCCCTGTCACTGTGCTGGGGAACTTGGGGCACACCATGCCTCAGTGTTAAAGGAGCACTATCGTGAAATTGTGTAACATTAAAAAATCCATATAAACACTTAAGCTAATAAGGGGAGGGGTCACTTATACACCCGAACTGAATAAAACTCCCGCCCAAGCTTGTGGTTAAAGGTTTAGTCTTTGAGGGGTGAAAGAGTCTGTCACCCGAGATGTCCTCTTCCTTCCATTAAAATAAAAAAAAAACAATCCTAGCTGGATATTTCTCGATACCGTGTGTGTAAGTGACCCCTCCTCCCTCCATCCTGCATATTTATATGGATTTTTATCATTGGGCAATTTTTTCACGATAGTGCTCCTTTAAATATAATTTAAAAAAAGCAATATTTTACGGAACATCTATCTGTTTTAGGAAATACTACGTAAAATGTCTGGGAAAGGAAGGGGTGGGAAAGGACAGGGTAGAGGAAAATGCATTCCTGCAATTCCTTCTTCCACTAAGGATAAGGATTTTGGTGCCAATACCAACACAGTGATCAGCAGCCATGTGCCCAGGCCCAGTAAAAGTAGGACCAGCAATTTGCCAGGCCCATCCATAGTAGTGGCAGCATCCATTTGCCCAGACCCACCACTGCTAGTAGTAGCAGCATAAGCAATGTACGCGGTAGTAGTAGCAGCCAGAGTTGTCCATTACCTCCAGTGGGTGTGTTTGTTCGGACAATGCATCTATTGTGGACTGGTTGACTCTCTCTCACTCATCTCAGGAGGAGGAAAACTCTGACACAGTAGGGTTGATTCAGAGACACATACGCATGCACTTTCGCATGTGTTTGTGTATTATTTGCAAATTTTTGCCTTGTTTTTTGGTTGTTATGTTACTGTTTTCAAGCGTAATTGCGTTTATGTTAACGTGTATATGCGATGGACGGATCGAAATCGGATATGTTGCGTTATTTCTGATAAGTTACGTTATTGGTATGGTCTTGCGTCTGATTCTCAGACCTGATTGCCGATGGACCTCCGCCCTAAATAACGGTTTCATTTCCGCTCCACTTACGGGATCCTTTTGGATTCGGCATTCCTGTTGAAAATGTTTTGCGGCTATGTGGAGGAGTATGAGCACCTTCAGCTCAATGGCATAACGTG
Organism: Gastrophryne carolinensis; assembly: GCA_027917425.1. NCBI lineage: Eukaryota > Metazoa > Chordata > Amphibia > Anura > Microhylidae > Gastrophryne > Gastrophryne carolinensis. The sequence continues at coordinate 370,096,846 of CM051237.1, read as the reverse complement.
TATCAGCATGGCCGATTAAGTTGGGATTTTATAATATCACCATCATGCCCAACGTCATAGGTGCGATCAAATGCACCCACGTTTCCTTGGTCCCACCCGCAGCCGATGAGTACATCTATAGGTAAGTTAATTATGTCATTTTTTAATATTGTTTAGCCAAACTTAATTTTAACTATCTATTTATCCCTCCTTCTCACGTATCCCTTTGAAACTGTTTAGAATGCATACCTTAATCACTCCTTCTCAAGTATCCCTTTGAAACAGTTTAGAATGCATACCTTAATGCCGCCTTCTCAAGTATCCCTTTGAAACAGTTTAGAATGCATACCTTAATCCCTCCTTCTCAAGTATCCCTTTGGACCAGTTTAGAAGGCATACCTTAATCCCTCCTTCTCAAGTATCCCTTTGAAACAGTTTAGAATGCATACCTTAATCCCTCCTTCTCAAGTATCCCTTTGAAACAGTTTAGAATGCCGACTTTAATCTCTCCTTCTCAAGTATGCCTTTGAAACAGTTTAGAATGCCGACCATGTAGGCCTTATAAAAGCATTTGAATGTTTACCTTAATTAGTCCTTAGCATGTTCACCTTTATTTTCAAACACATCCATATTATTTTGATATTTATTTAGGCTTATGTCCTTTGTTATTTAGTTTGGGATTGTTGAACTAGAATCTTTATTTGTTGTTGTAGTTAGTGTTTTTGTTGGTTACCTTGGCTTTGTATAAATTTTATATTTTGGGTTTCAGGAACCGCAAGATGGGCCACTCACTGAACATACAAGCAGTGGTTGGTCCGGACATGCGATTCCTCAGTGTCCTTGCAGGGCATCCAGGGTCATCCCATGATGCATATATATTGAGGAGCTCAGGCTTATATACTTGGTTTGAATCTGGCAAATTATCAGGTAGATGGCTCCTGGGAAGTTTGTTAAAATTCCATCATTCCCTTTTCACTGTATGCCTATGAATATAGTTGATGGCCCATATCTTAACCTATGGCTGTTTTTAGCCCTTGATGACATGTTAAACAATAATGTTGCTTAGAAAGTGTAATAAATGTTAGTATTTTGTTCTGCTTTCAGGGGATTCTGGATATCCGCTGATGCAGTGGCTCCTGACGCCCGTTCTTCACCCGCAGAATGCGGCCCAGGAGTCCTATAATCTGGCCCACCGCAAGACCCGGGCAGTAGTGGAGAGTGTGTTCGGCCTGCTGAAGTCCAGGTTTTGGTGTTTGGACCATACAGGGGGGGGACACTGCAGTAACCAACAAGGTTATAAAAATAATATTAGCTTGCTGCATGCTCCATAACTTTGCCCTGAGACAGCATTTCCCCCATTATGTGGATATGCCCCCCTCTCCACCCAGGCAGGAGCCTGATGAAATTTATGATTGCACCCCGAGTGCCTCTGGGCAATCTGTCCGTGCCCATGTTATTGAGACTTTTTTTCTTAATATTCATTTAGTTTGTTATTGTTTTTGTCTTATTTGTATATTTGTTGCCTATGTGAAGGCCTTTTTTTGGGTTAATAATTATGACTAAATTACAAAACAGTTTACACCTGATTTGAGCGTAATGCAGTTTATTTTCTCATGTTTGTCATTACAAACCTTCATTAATGTTAAAGGCACACAAACATAAATGCATCAACTTAGGCAAGAACAGCTAAAGTCCCATTCCATACATTTTCAGGAAATATGTTACATTTTTTTGGAAGGGCACTTGCAGACTCCATGGACATCCATTTTCAAACATAAGTATACATTGGGCCCGACTCCTGGCCCATAACAATTGCACACATCCAGGAATTCTAAGCTAACTTACTCCAGGCCGAAGTTTACCCACCCACCAACATCAAGATCCATAGGGAGCACGACTTTGAAGGGGAATAGTTGGACAGGAATACATAGGGCCACATACACACCCTCTCCTGCTTGTGCCACATTTCATCAGTGCAATGTTGCAAAGCCGGAGTCATCTCCAAACTCTAGGGCTGAAAGTTATTTTTCCAGCCTATGACAGTCAGCATCCATGCCAGTCCAGCCCAATCTTTTCCATGGCCAAATGGCAATGTTCTGCAGCCAAGACTGTCCCCCAATATTGCCAACAAACAGGATGAGTCAGCCAGCATTTCCTTAGGCCCAAGTCTGCTGCGTGGGAGCTTGAGCGAGCGCTTGACTGAGGCTTAAACTCAGGCATTGGCTAGTGGGTTATCTGAGCACTATAATGAGCTTTATGGGCAAATTTCAAAAGAAAACAGCAAAGGCATAAACCACCAAATCTTGGTTGCACTCACCACACAAGTAAATAGTGTTGGGATAGAGAGGAAAGATGTTGAGCAGATCCAGGGCAAATTCTTAATATTGTTGTTGGCCATAATAATGTTGTGGTTGGCCTTGGAGGTGGCCCAATACCTGGGCATGTGTGGCATTCATAATCTGCCACTGCTCCAGCATCTGTTTGTTGCTAGTGCGAAATTCATCTAGCATGGCAGTGAAGTTGTTATTTAAGGTGGCCATTTGTTCTGTCATCTGTCTGTTGCTATTGTGGAATTCATCTAACATAGGGGTTAAGTTGGTATTTAAGGTTCTGCCATCTGGCTGTTGCTCGTCCTAAATTCTTTCAGCATGGTGGTGAAGTTATTATTGAAGGTCTCTAATTGTGCAGTAATCTGCTCTGTGGTTCAGTCACCTGCCTAAAGTAACGGCTGTCATGGCGCCATGCTGACTCCAGGATCTGCACGCGCCTCCCCTGGGAAACTGGTCGACGTTGCTGACTGCGTCTTCCAATTCCCCAGGTTTGAGCGCCTGCAGATGCTGGAGGTCTAGGGCGAGCAACAGTACCAGATGTACTAGGCAAAACCTCTGCAGCAGAGCTAGCACTGGGGACTGTAGGCTCAGTCTCAGCCTGCTGGCCATGATGGGCTGGCAGCATGCGTCCAGCTTCACTCTGATGCAGAGGATTTGGTGCAGTAGGATGCTGGGGCAGTGGCAGATTAAGTTTCAGGGGGATCATTTCAAGGTAGAATCCGTCTGGCATCCTCCTCCTCCATATGCTGGATTACATCCATTAGTGGGGGAGTCTTTTGGGACATGTGAAAAACAGTGTCAGCTTTTTGGAGAAATATATTTTTGACCAATTAGTCATGTTCATTCACATGCATCACCAGTTACAGCAAAGTACACTTACCCTATATATCTGGTCCTGTGTCCTAGGCAGCAGGGAAGTAGATGGTGTGGTCAAACTGGAGGAGGCTTCCACACTTCCAGAGGCATGATGCTGAGCTGGGGTTAAAATTAAAAAGCACATAAACACACAAACATCCCTTGATGAGCCTGATGAGTAGATATGCTTTAGAACACATGTGGCCAAGCAGGAATTACAACTCCCCCAACGGTTAAAGTGGACCTTCCCAATGAATCTGAGTCTATCTTATATATATGACTCACCCTGTACCTACAGATTGCTCACATTAAAAAATAAAAACATGCATGTACTGCATGTTAGGAGGCTTTAAACATCCAAAATGGCGCCTTAGGGGCCAACAGTCAGCTTTCAAATAGCATTTGCCTTCTAAATGTGTGCTGCTGTGCATTTTTGCAATGATGACCTTTCACTGGCCCCAGCTCAAGTTTGTCTGACCAAAGCACAGCTAGAACCCCAGTGGTAGAAAGAATAAGAAGTAAGTGTTCACAAATTTTCTCAATATTCACATCAGATGAAGTGGTTTGGTAAGCTAAATTGTTTTATATTTTCAAGAAATAATGGTGAAGGTCGTGAATAGACTGCAAATCTTTTAAGGACCATTAACTACTGCACCCTGCGAGAGTGTCCATCATTAACCTCATTCCTCAGCCATTCAACACCCGCCTACTACAGTAACCTCCCCTCAAAGCCACTCCTTAGGGGCCTGTGTTGATATCTGCATGTGAGCCTCATTTAAAATGTTTCCAATAGCTCTCATTAAAACAATCATTACTAACCTGCTGAAATGTCCTGGGTGTCGTATGTGCCAGAGAGGACCTGTAATGTATTGCAATTTTGTGGGGAAGCCTCCGCCTGTTTGCAACCTGAAAAGAAGACAAGCAACATTATTTTTTATTGTGGTAACTACAACAAGCTGCAAAATGCAAACATCAAATATGTACCCGTGAGTGCGCCATTTATTTTGCTTCTTCCTTACTGCATATTTGAGGTCAGATATTTTTCGCAGGATCTGCTCAACATCTTTCCTCTCATCCCCCGCTGCATTCACCTGTCTGGTGAGGTCTTCCCAGATTAGTTTTTTTGCACTTTGCTAATAGCTTTGAAATTGCGCCCAAATAGCTCATCAAAATGCAATGTTAGGCCACTTGCCAAGGTGAGTGTTTGTGCCTCACCAAAGCGCCCGCTCAAGTGACCTCGCCGCAAGGTTCTGCCTAATGGTTGCTGTTCTGGCTCTTCTCTGGTTGTTGACAATTCAGGGGACATTCTTGCCTGAGTGTGTGGGGAAGAATAGGCCATCACGTCGCTGGAACAAGAATGGACTAGGCTGGCATTAGGACTGGGGGTCATTGCCTGGCTGGCCACATAACTTGCAGCCATGGATGTGGCATAGGACTCGCTTGTTTCCCCGTGTTCTGCTGGCAAATGTGGGCGAGCAGGGGAGGGTGTGCTTGGGGGGCTAGAGCTTTTCGCCATCTGCTTCCTTTTCCCCTTGGAAGTCGTGCTCCCTTGCTCTTTGGATGTGGTTGGCCGGGGAGCCTTCTTCCTGGAGGAGGTTTCATTACTTTTCCTGGTGATGGAAGATTGGGATGGGCCTGGAGTTGTGGCCAATGTAGCCTTGTGGTGGCCACTTTGGCTCCGCGTTACCGGCACTTTTGAACTAGATTTGTGGGACCGAGTGATCCATCTTGAGGATGTGTCCTCATGCCGCTCCGGCCTTTTTGTCTTGCGCTCCTTGGCTGGTGGTTGTTTGCCGCTACTTTTCTTTGGTGCCATGATGACATTCACAAAGAGAAAGAGCTGTATGTCCATTACCCTTTAAAGTGGACCAACACCCAGGATTTTGACTATCCTGGGTTTTGGTCCACTTCGGCGGAGTGCCCCACTGTGTGAAACCCCCCAGAACGCCCCAAAAACTCACCTCTCAACGCTCCCACGTGAACGCCGCAGCCAATCCCCGCCAACGTCCAGGCGGGGGACAGGAACGTCCAAGCCGCTTCTGCCGCCTCCCGCGCGTCACTCTCGGCGCGCGCGCACCCCCGCCGGCCATTCACAGAGGGCCGGCGCGGGCGCGCGCACGTCTGGAGGGGCGCGCGGGAGGCGGCGGCGGCGGAAGCGGCGGCGGATCAGGTAAGATCTTTTTGGGGTTTCTGGGGGGTTTCACCCCATGGGACATCCCGATCTCGGATGTACCGCGGGGTGGGAGGTGATCGGCCCGGGAATCTTATAGATTTCCGGGCCGATCACCCCTGGGTGTTGGTCCACTTTAAATCCTAATGACTGGGTATGACGCTTACGCGTACGCGTGCATCTGGCCATGCGCATCACGGAAACCGCTGGGGCACTACCTATCTGCTGTGGACTAGAAGAAAGATGGCGCCCACGATCTTCACCCACCAACAACAGGATCTGATTATGCTCGTAAGTGTATTGTAAGGACATTGATTTGACATCTAAATGCATGCATATGCCTTAAGGAAGCGCAGGAAGAAGTTGTTTTTAAAAGTGATTTATACTCTGTGCAAAACAGAAGTTAGTGTGCACATGTGCGAACCAACTCACTTGCATCTAGAAGGATAGGTTAAGGCTAGAAATGTGAGGGGGGGATGTCATTAACTCAACTGATTTAATTGTGAATGATCTTTGTATGCTGTTTGATCTAACCACTCTTTTGATTTTTGTGTTTTTTAGACCATGATGGAGCACAGGTATGACTACCTGCCCAACGACTTTGAGAAGAGGAAGCTGGTCCTGGAGATAGTGGCCAGGATTGACCAGAACACGGACACCACCTTCACTTTCACGCAGATCATGCAGCACTGGTCGGACCTCAAGCGACGGCACAAGCCCCGGGTGCTGCGATTTGTTGCGAGCCATTTCCCAAGTAAGTACATACCGATTGCATGCTAGATGTAACAAACACAGAAGGTAGGCCTTTATTTAGAAATGCTTTTCTTTTCTAGTGTCTGAATTTGACTACCGCATTAGACCCACAGGGAGGCGCACAGTCCGGCCAGTGCGGGATGATTCTGCACCAGCAAGTGAAGGTGGCGGATCTCCAGGGCCAACTTCCTACCCCTCCTCTGTAGCTGGCTCAGACCAGCCACTCGACCTCTCTACAGAGGAGGGGCCTCACCGCATGGGCAGGGAGACGTATCAAACGACTCAGCCAATACCCTCCAGTATGTGATTTTACCACACACAGGTACATGCTATTTAAACCAATACTGATAACCTTAATCTCTTTTTATAGATGAATATGTAGCGGGTGAAGGATCGGGAGCCGAGAGGGCAGCAGATCCAGCCCAGGAGGAACATGGAGAAGGTGGGTGATGTCACACACACATTCTAAGTGTCATTTGGTTACCGGTCAATCAGACATTAGAAGTGAGCCTATTTTAAATGTCTCTACAGCCTCACATTCCCAGCAGTGGCAGGCCCCAGAGCGTAGGGTGGTCCCCGAAGCTGAGGTCGCCCACCAGCCAAGTAAGTTGTAATTTAAATATTTGGAGTATGTCGAGCATAACATCATCAGCAATAAACCTAAATGACATATGGCCTCATCCATTGATGAATTCATTAGCATAATGACATATGGCCTCATGATTTATATTAAAAACTAATAATCATTCCATCCACAGCTGGGAAACGTGCAGAATAATTTTCACAGGCTAGATTACCCAACTGACAGCTACTGTGTTTCGGCTGGTGGGCGATATCCAGGAGCTGAGAGCTTCGATGGGGACCACAGAAGAAGAAGAATTCTCTGGGGCCTGCCATGGCTTTGTAAATAGTTTTTAAAAATGTTACAGTTTTAAAATTTTAAAATATTTATTCATATTTTTGTAGTAGGAAAAAAGAATATATTGTTAAATAAAATAAAATAAAAATTACTAAGAACACAAGTTCTAAAAAGTGCAATTAAATTTTGCATTTGTTAATAAACAAAACAAAAGAAAAAACTTGTTTCTGTCTTATTTTATGTAAAAGAAAAATTCATTAAGGGTTGCTTATAGGAAAACGTTGAAAGAAATAAAAACAAAATAGCGCAAAGTGAAAAAAAATGAAACCGTGAGGGAATTGAGGTAAGCATTAAGTGCGCAAAATGAAGATAATGCAAAGCGTAAAGGAATTGATGTAAGCATTAAGTGCACAAAATAAAGAAAAATGAAACCGCGAGGGAATTGAGGTAAGCATTAAGTGCGCAAAATAAAGAAAAATGAAACCGCGAGGGAATTGAGGTAAGCATTAAGTGCGCAAAATAAAGAAAAATGAAACCGCGAGGAAATTGAGGTAAGCATTAAGTGCGCAAAATGAAGATAATACAAAGCGCAAAGGAATTGAGGTAAGCATTGTAGCAGAAGTAAGAAAAAAGCAATATAGCACAGTGCTAAACCAAATATGTCTTAGGTCAATAATCTTAATTTTGCTCTCACGTGTAAGACAGCTGTCCAATCCACCAGCAAAGTAATACAACAAATATAGAGATGACACGGAGCAATAAATAAAATTTTAAAAAAGTCAGATGCCCTTCAAACGAAAAGAAAGGTCAAGCGAGGCAGAAGGGGAGGTACAAGACATAAGAAAACGAAGGTGGATGTAGGAAAAGGGATCTTTTGTGACCCTTTCATCCAATGAGTTGTGTCTACTGGATCAGGGTCTTAAATATGCCCCTCCATGTCATTTGAACAAATTCTCAATGTTCATTGATCTTCAGAAATTTGTTCGTAAATTAAATGTAAAAAAAGTTCTTTTTAACAAAAAGGAGGGCCCGCAGGATGATAATAGTGGCCCATTGGTTGACCACACTGATACCTTTCAACATACATCTTTGAGAAATTGCTCTTTGTTTAATCCACTAAATGGTTCTAATCACCACTCGGAGTCCTTTAAGGCAGTTATGACAAGGGATATTAGACGTATGAATATAAGGAAGAATCGGTGGCCACCCCCCATATTTAAGGGTCTAAAGGAATTAGAGGCTAAACATGAAATAATTATTAAGCCAGCCGATAAAGGGGGGATTTTGGTAGTTCTAAATAAAGTGGACTATCTTGAAGAACTACAACGCCTACTCTCAGATACGGATACTTATGTAAAGCTAAAGGGGGATTCTACTCAGGAATATAAACAGGCTCTTGGGGTTTTGCTTAATGAAGGTTTGAGTTTAGGCATTTTAACCAAAAAAGAGTTTGACTACCGCGCATTCCCACCATCTATCAACTCCCCAAGGTACACAAAAGCCTTCTTAAACCACCGGGATGCCCCATTGTGGGTGGACTTGACTCGGTTACATGTAGACTTGGGGAGTATATAGATTCTTTCCTTCAAAATCTGGTGATACAGTTACCTTCCTATTTGAAGGATTCCACTCAGGTGTTGGAACTAGGCTAAGTGCAAGTTGTTACAGGAAATTGTCTATTAGCTACGGCGGACGTTACGTCACTGTATACTGTGATTCCACATGATCAAGGAGTAGCTGCAGTTCGCCATTTTTTACAGACCAAATCGGACCTTCCCCCTCCCAAATTGATTTCATCATAAGTTGTCTTAATTTTGCATTGGACAACAATTATTTTTGGTTCTCTAACGATTTTTATCTCCAAAAGAGGGGAGTCGCCATGGGCGCAAAATTTGCGCCAAGCATGGCGAATTTATACGTCGGCCTTTGGGAGGCACAATTTATAGATGGAGGACAATGGCCCAGCTTAACAATTTGGCAGAGATATATTGATGATGTCATTTGCATATGGAATGGGGCCCAGTCAGACTTAGAACTCTTTTTTAAAAAGGTAAATGAAAATTAATTTAACCTGGAGTTTACTATGGAATGTAGTTCTAATTCTATAAATTTCCTAGACCTGACCATCACAAAAGAGCATACGAGTCTGATCACGTCTACATATTTTAAGCCGACAGATCATAATGGATACGTGCCAATGACTAGCTGTCACCATCCGCAGTGGCTAAAGGCAATCCCTAAAGACCAGTTCACACGGCTTAGACGTAATTGTTCGTCCATTAGTAGTTATGAAACACAATCACAATTACTGGCCGAGCGGTTCATAGAAAAGGGGTATGATCCAAATCAGATCCAAACTCAAAGGGAGCAAATTAAAAGCACAGACCGTACCTCTTTTTTTAGGGACTCTTCAGTCAGACCATCATCCTCTGGCTTCGATTTTTCCTTTATTACTGATTTTAATACCCAACATAGAGAGGTTAAGAAATTGGTGTCTAAACATTGGCACATTTTAAAAGAAGATTCTATTTTAGGCCCGCTGTTACCAAATCACCCTAGGATCATTTTCAAAATAGCCCCTAATTTAAGACAAATGATAACTAAGAGTTTCACGGATCCACCACGGAAAGTGAATCTGAAAGGTTTTTTCCATTGTGGTATGTGTATGGGCTGTAGGACATGTCTGAAATTGAGCAAGCAGACAAAAACTTTTTTGAATTTTAAAACTGGCACTGATACCTGGTAGAGATACCTACCTTTGTTTCTTGTAATTCTTCTCACGTTGTATACTTGATCTGGTGCCCCTGTCATTTGTTTTATGTGGGTAGGACCACACGGGAGTTAAAGGTGAGGATAAGGGAACACGTCTATAATATTAGACGTGGCCTTGAATCCCACAGTCTGTCCGCCCATTTTAAATATAAACATTCAAGCGATCCATCATTGATGACATTTATTGGCTTGGCTAAAGTGGACAAGCACTGGCGGGGTTCCCATTTAACAAGAGAAATTTCTAAAAGGGAGGGGAAATGCATTTATGAACTAGATACTTTGTCACCTAGTGGTCTGAATATAGATTTTGATATTAACTGTTTTATCGATAATTCTTAATGTATTTTCTTATTTGTAAGGACTTGCTTCTTTCAGCCATTATAATATTTGTCTTTTAGCTATTTTTTATGGTCTCATTAATTTGTGACCGCTGGCCCTTTAAGAGGCCATTATGCGGAGTGTATTCATTTACATCTAGCTGCTCTGCTTTTTAAGGCTTTTTAAGTTGATCTTTGTATTTGAGTATTGAAGGATCTGTGAGTTTGCAAGTTTATTATTTAGGGAATACGTCCTTTGGCATATAGTTTGATGTGTTCTCTTTTCTATATGTCCCCTGTTGAGAACAAGTAATGGGATTTCAGAGATGGCGAGAAAAGGGTTTATGGCCCTGCCTCTTTGATGTGTCTTGTATTGAGGGAGAATGGGAGAAAGTGTGGATCCCGCCCCTCTATTTGAAAGACCGGAGAGATGGCGTGTAATTCCGCCCCTCTGACCTAATTATTTGAGAGACGGCGTGTAACTCTGTCCCTCTAACTGACGTAGTTTCAGACTCCCGCCTCCCCCTGTATTGTAAAGGGAATCAGTATGATGTATGACGTTCCCTCCCTCACAGCTTCTGATTGGTTGAAGGGCGTAAACACACAGTGATGCATCTATTGCGGCTGTCGGTGGGCGTAGAGGACGGAAGTGAAGTCCGCACGTGTAAGTATATATTTAGCTCTGTTTTGCCATATCCCCAGCCTTCGTTAAAGTTGCGATCACAACGAAACGCGTCAGGCGGGATATGGCGTTATTATAAAGAAGATTTTTATCAGCTTTACTACTGTGGATTGTCGCTGGCTTATATTTATAACTGGTTCCGAGAGAAGAAATTCCTCTGTGCAGTCTGGTATTTTGGAGTTTGAAAAACGCTGCTATTTGAAGATTGGTTTGTAAGTGCAATATTTTTAACTATTAAAACATTTAAGCTTGCTATACAGAGTTGCACTAGGTTTCTGTTTATGCTTCCTTCCCTCTTCTTATGTTGGCTCATTTACTGAGGGACAAGTGATTTTTGCTGCTCACTATTTCAAGAAAAGGAAGTCTGATCAACAAAGAGTCTGGAAAGCTAGAGGATTGGAAATTCATTTGAGGCTTTTTTATTGGCTGTGTCTGGTAAGCATCCCTTTTGGACGGTGGAGGATATTAGAGCACGATCAATATTAATGTTGAGTCTATGCACCGTGGGATCTTCATTCTGATATAGCTAAAAAGACTTGTTTTAAAATTTTATTTATTGCTCCGTGTCATCTCTATATTTATTGTAGCAAAAGAGAATAGTTGAGACGGGCACATGAATGAGTTAATTTTGGTGTGCACATGCGTAAGTTCAGACAGATTTCCGTCTGGACGTTTATTTATAGAAAACGGAATTCAGAATGTAACGGGAAACGTAAATATTTCGTTAGTGGCGACGTTGGAAAAAGGAAAAAAACTGAAACCTACGTTTTTTCCTAACTAACGTAAATGAAAAACGAAAGCAGAAAAATGACATTCTCGTTGGCGTACACAGTGACGAACACTTAACAGAAGGCTCCCGATGCCTGCTTAGAATCACGCGTACACACATACGCCAGCGGAAAGAAAATGAAAAATAAACAGATCGACTCCAAAACGAAAAACATTTTATTAGAGTTTTGTGTGTGTGAGAGTGGCGCTTGGTATGGAGCTGCACTTGGTCAGATGGCTAGGCTGACAATGTCAAATTGTGTAGGGTTGTAAAGGAGGATTTCAAATGGGGCCTGCAGAGGGTTAACTCCTTTGCTGTTCCCACTTTTGTCTTCCACAGGTGCGCTGATTGTTTGAAATGGAGGAGGTCTCAATTACAATTGTTATGTGATTGATCCTTCTCTTCTTCTGATAAGCTATTATTTAATATAGGCTGCAGGATTGATGTCATTCAAAGCATGCTGCCATTCAATTACGTGTTCAACAAAAGAAGATGGCCAAGAAAGATATGTCTGAAGACACTTACCCGCCTGGCCTGGGGGTGCACGACCCGCCCTGGGCCCCTGAGTTTTTTGCGCGGAGGTTATGGGGTACTGCACCACTTGTGGTGCATCTGGAAGTTGGTTGCTCCCTTTTAATAAAAATCCAATCGCTGGGTGAAATCTTCAAAGCTTTATTTTGGCAAAGGTGTGCGCTGATTTAAAATAAAATAATGTGTATAAAATAAAATAAACTGAAAAAGTAAAAGCATGCTCAAGGCTGTGTCCTTTTTGTGCGCTGGAAGTTTTTTTCTCCTGCCAGATGTCCGTTAATGTCCGTTGATGCGCTCTTTTAAAGTGTACTGTGCTGTGCTGCATAGACAGTTACAAGTCCGTGTCTAGTTCACCCCTGGACCGGCCGACTACCTCCAAGGGGCATGGGTCTTCTAAGGGCCCACAGAGGCACAGGGCCCCAAGCACGACAACACCCTCTCCTCCTCGGCCACATTCTCCACCTGCACAGGTGTCAAGGCACTCTGAATATGCCACATCTACACCTGCGACTTCAGTGGCCCCCCATCCACGCTCACCCAGTTCCTTTCCAAGTCCGGTTCAATCTGCAGCCAGCCAGAAGTCCGTAATTTCACACCCACACAGCCAGCCCAGAATATCCCCTGATTTTCCGCCAAACACTGAGGAGCCAGAACCACAACCAACGCGCACATTGCGCAGAGGCCAGTTGAGTGGCAGGTTTGGTGAGGCCCAAACTGTGGCATTGGCTAGTGGCCTCACCTTGTATTATGATGAGCTATATGGGCGCAGTTCCAAAGCTACAAGCAAGCAGCGCAAAGCCGAAATTTTGGAGGAGCTCACCAGACAGGTCAATGCAGCGGGGGAAGAGCTCAACGATGTGGAGCAGATTCAAAGAAAAATATCGGACCTCAAGTATGCAGCACGGAAGAAAGAGAAACGGCATCATTACAGGTACATATATACTTTGTGGATTTGTCTTCGTCTTGTATTGGCACCATTTAGCTAAATGTGTCCAACTATCTTTTTCAGCTTACAAACTGGCGGAGGATTCCACACTAAACTGCAATTTACCCGAGCTGAGGAGATGGTACTGGGCCTGCTACATCCTGTGGCCTTAGAGGGACACTCGGCATGACAGGACACGGACATTACGACTATTCCTGCCGGTTAGTAAGGTTAGTGTGTATGTGAAATGTGAGCTACGTGTAAAATAAGGCACCAAGCCATATATTAACACATGCCCCTAGGATGTGCCTTGTAGTGGAGGTAACAATTTAAACAGGGTGTGTTATGTGTGTGGACTCATCATTTGCTAATTTCCTTGCCCATATATGAGTTTGGAGAGTCTTGAGGAACACTATTGAGATTAGCAAAGGTCTGCCTGTTATGTATTTATTGTCAATTACATCCAACACTTCCATCTTTATCTGTAGGCCACTTGGGTTGGAGCTGTGCTTTGCTCAGAAAGACTTGATCTGGGGTGGTTGAAAGTTTGACCTAGAAAAAAAGGCAACCAGCATAATCTGATGGCAAATGCTATTTGCAAGCTGAGTGTGGTCCCCTAATGGGCTTTTAGGGATGTGTGAAGCCTCAGAACAGCCAGTACATGCATGGTTATTTTGGTTAAGGAGACCAATGTGTATGTACTTGTTGACTAATACATCTAACAGATAATGGCATTCATAGTCAAGGTCAACTTGGTCCATTGGGGGAGTTGCCATTCATGCGTGGCCCCGTGTTTTAGTGAACCATATGTGTTATTACACATCAGCAATGCCTAGTTGTGTGTTAACATGCCTTTTTCCACAATGCAGCCCAGCATCATCCCTCAGCTAGTGGGGAATCCTCAGCCAGTTTTACCATGCCGTCTACTTCCATGCTGCCTCGGACCAAGGATCCGATATATACGGTGTCTTTTTCTGATGTTGCTTATGCATGTGACTTGCCATGTTTCTTTTTGCGGAATTACATATGTATTCCCCAAACTGAACCTTTTTTATTTACATGTCCCAACAGACCCACACACTGATGGAGGAAATCCAGGAGCTGGAGGAGGATGGACCCTTCATTGGACCTTCTGAACAGCTCCCCCAGGACAGAATCTGCAACATGTTTCTACACCAAATCCTCAGCAGCAGAGTGAAGCTGGCTGCATGCTGCCAGCCCATCGTGGGCAGCATGCAGAGACTGAGCCGACAGTCCCCAGTGTTAGCTCTGCTGCTGAGGATTTGCCAAGCAGACCTGTGGCTGTTGGTGGACCTAGAGGCACATCACCTGCACGCCCCACAACCCGGGGAATTGGGAGGCATAGTCAACTACGTTGCCCAGTTTCCCAGGGGAGGGGCGCGGCGATGATGGAGTCAGCATGGCACCATGAGAGGCGGCTATTTCGCCTCCAAAATCAACAAAACCACGAGCATCTTCATGGGCAATTAGAGACATTAAATAACACCTTAAACTCCATGCTGACTGAATTTAGGTCCAATAACAGCCACATGGCCACCTTATTAAATTATTACAGTGCCATGCTTGAGGAAGTTCGAAATAGCAACAGCCACATGGCCACCTTAATGAACAATCTCAGTGCCATGATGGCTGAATTTCGAACTACCAATAGAAACATGTCGGAACAGTTGCAGATTCTGAATGCCGCACAGGCCCAGGTGAGGGCCCACCTCCAAGGGCCCCAACCTGGGTTTTATGGGCATCCCCCATTTTAAGGCCTATTTGGCCTGTATCTGCTCCACATCTTTGCTCTACATCCCCACTGTATTTACATGTCTGGTGAGCCCTACCAATATACCCTTTTGGTATGGCTTTGCTTGTATGATTTGGATTTGCGCCCATATAGCTCATGAGAGTGCTGAGGTAGCCCACTAGCCAATGCCGGAGGTGATGCCTCAATGAACCTGCCACTCAAGCTATTGCGCTGCAGGCTTGTGCCTAATTACATTGATTCTGGCTCCTTCTGTTTGTAGGCATGATTGGGGGACATTCTGGCCTGGCAAACAACTACCTTGACCCCTGGCTGAGATTGAACTGGACTTGGATTGGGACTGGGGGTTCTTGTTTGGGTGGCCCACTGGGTAACAGGTGTAGATGTGGCATAGGTTTGGCTGCTTTACACCTGTGCCTGTGGCAAATGTGGCCAAGCAGGAAAGGGTTTGTCTGTGGGCCTATTTGTTTTCATAAAAATCTGGACATGGCAATGCTTGTCACATATGTTTTTGTATTGTAAATTTGTATTAAACTTTTGCCAGGAGTGCCTTACTTTGAAACTCCTGCCTGTGGCCAATTGCTATGTGGCATGATTTGCCAAAAATGACATTTGTTGTTTGACCATGTATTTTCATGAACTATAGGAGTGACCATCAACTCCAATGTTTGCTTTTCAAATAAACCCCATACATTTGTACTTGTACACCTGTTGTTGACTAAGTTTATGCCTTTAGGTTTTTGGGGAATAAAGATGAGTTAAAGTTTGCAGTAACAAATTGGGAACCAAAAAAACCATGAGTCTCAAATCAGGTGTGAGGTTGTTTGTAATTAATTAATTACTGTTTGTAAAAGTAAGAAACAAACATACAAACACAAAGGGCAAAAAACACAATTAACAATCAATAAAGTGACAACACAAACAAAGGGACAACAAATTAGGAAAAATGTGTGGCTACCAAATTTGACCGCACGGCTTGGCCAGACGCACTAGGTGGCCCACGGTAGTCCTCCTCTGGATCATCGGTAGGTGGAGAGGGGGACAAATCCACATACCAGGGGACACGCTGCAATATGGCAAAATTATGCAACACTGCACACGCCATGATAATATCTATGACCTTTTTGGGGTCATACTGAAGGGCTCCCCCGGTATGGTCCAAGCATCTGAAGCGGGTCTTTAATAGGCCAAACGCCCTCTCCACCACTGCCCTGGTCTTCCTTGTGCCCTATTATATGCATCCTGGGCGGCATTCTGGGGCCGGAGGACTGGCGTCAGCAGCCACGGAAGGAGTGGATAGCCGGAATCACCTGCAAATATTGTATGCAAAACACATAAATTACACATTACTCCCTGAATTGAATCCCAAAAACGGCCCATCAACATGACTAAGAGCCTATGTCACATTTGCTAAACAGCATGAGCATACATATTGCACAGGCAAAAAAAAAAGCCTATAAACATCTAATAGATGTGGGAACAATTTAAACGTCAAAGATGCCGGATGAGGGACAATCAGCCAGACTGCTAACAGGTATTGGTTTAGGACTGTGCTGCTCAGCATTCTTGGATGTCTTAACTTTTTAGGACCCTGTAGCTGCTTTGTCTGAGGCAAAAACAGCTCAAACACGGCCCCTGCACTTTATCCCGCTCTCCTCTACTCAGTAAGTGTAATGCATCTAAGCTAAGATGGTGCAGACCCTATCATAAAGTCCAGAACATAATATCAGCCGAGTGTGAGGAAGAGTAATGATTAATTTACTATAAATTCAAAGTTTAAAATTGGCAAATGCAGAACAAACATTTGGCAAGGCTTTGTTGTTTGAAAAATCTAATGGTTAAGGCCGTGTTTCACATGTAAACAAGGTGTTCAAATAGGCCTAGTTTCATACATGGGATACAAACTAAATTCATAGGCATACATATAAAAAAAAAGGACGTTATTGGCGTCAACTTACCAAGGAGCCATCCACCGGAAAATTCCCCAGACTCAAACCGACCGTACAATCCAGATCTTCGCAGAATGTAGGCATCATGGGATGAGCCTGGAAACCCGGCGACCATACTAAGGAACCGCATGTCCGGGGCCACCACTGCTTGGACATTCAGTGAGTGGCCCATTTTCCTGGGAAAAAAAAAAAGAACATTATCAAGGCAAGGCAAACTAGTGAAACACTAACTTATCACACCCTAAACAAAACATGTGGGCCAATACAAATAACACTAACCAAGTACATTAGTATTTGGTACACAAAAAAAAGGATATGTATGTTTGAAAAAGTAAAGATTAACTTTGAAGTGTCTAATTCAGGTAATTAAAATGTTTCCCTTTTGAACACATGTTAATTTTTGGAAAAACTAAATACGGTCCATTGCTTACACGGACTCTTTACAAGGAGGGCATAATTATAAGGAGGGCATAATTACAAAGAGGGCATAATTACAAGGAGGGAATAATTACAAGGAGAGACTTTTTACAAGGAGGGACTTTTTACAAGGAGGGACTTTTTTCAAGGAGGGAATTATTACAAGGAGGGAATTATTTCAAGGAGGGACTTTGACCTTCTCAAAAATTTTGAAAACAATAAGGTCAAGTAATTGTAAAAATGACAGATTGTACTTGCCTGTAGATAAACTCGTTGGCTGCCGGAGGCACCAGGGCAACGTGGGTGCAGTCAATGGCACCCATGACGTTGGGCATGTCGGTGATGTAATAAAATGCCAGCTTAATCGCGTTCCTGGCTACCATGTCCTAATATAAACAATTCAACCTCTCCTGAGTGGCTGGCAAAATGTAAACAATACTAATAATAATAATAATATTATTAATATTATCTCCTGGCTGGCGCAAGCCAAATGTAAACAAGAGAATATAATAATAATATTAATATCTCCTGAATGGCTCTTAGCCAAATGTAAACAATTATATATCTCCTGCCTGCCGCTCGGCAAATGTAAACAATATTATAACTAGATATTAATAATATTGTGTATATATTTATCCTGCCCGGCTCGACTAAAATAGGCAAGACATATACCAATATTGTCAATATCTGGCCAATGATCACGCAATGGATACACGCATAAGACTATAAGACTGTAGTTCTTTTGACTTCTGGTAAATGCAAGAGACACTGAGACAAGTAGTAAATAAAGAGATATATTGTTGACAAAATAACACAATAATGCAATCAAATCTCAAATCAAACACAATACAATCCAGTTATGAGACTGGCATACATATATACAGGGAAAGACACATTACCCTCCTGATACGGCACTCACAAGCTTCTCCTGTCCCAGCAGTCTCCCGGTCCAAGCCTTCCTTTCCTTCTGCCTCCTAATTATACTAAGAGTGGGCTTCTGGTATTCCGTTGATCTTTTACGACCCTAGTCTTCTTCTAATCTGGCTTCTCAATCTTGTCCCAGCCCTGCTTTATTGTCGCAGGATGCTGTCCTATCTGATTGGAATACAATTCCTGCCCGGCCACCTGTGCATGCTGGTATTGTAAACTATTTGCTGTATATTCCTATACTTAAATATGCAACATTATTAGCAATATTGATTTTCCATAATGGCCCCTTATTTACAATGTCCTCAGGAAAACGAATATATTTCCGAGTAATGGTAGCCATGCCTTCCAAAAACTTGGATAGCACGCGGCTCAGCGCAGGCTGGGAGATCCCCACAGAGAGGGCACCCAGCCTCTGGAACAAGCCGTTCACCAAAAATTGCAGGCAGCCAAGCATCTTGGTCATACCTGAAATTGCTTGCCCCTTCCTTGTGGTGTGGGCTAACCATGGCCGCAGCTCACTATACAATTTATGGAGGGAAGCGCGATTAAGTCTGGTCAGCTCGAACAGCTCAACGTCATGCATGCCATCGATGTGCATGCGCCGCCGCCGGTGCAATCTGGTCTCAGCCCTCCGGACAATTTCAATGCCCATGAGCTGCAGATCCTCATGCTCGCCAAATACACTAGAGTCATCCATAGCTGCTAGTCTCGAGGTCAAAATAGTCCCGTAAGGGGATCACAAAGGAAACGGGTTTATAGGGTGGTGGTCCGTCGGCAATCAGCTCTCTGAATGTGACGCAAGCCAATAGCAATAACGTAAGTTATCTGAACGAATGAAAAATATCAGATTTTGTTGGGAAAATGATCCGAACTAATGCAAATGATCTGATTTGCTTTCGTTCATCGAAAGCGCATATACGCATTTGTCTGAACGTTCGTACGAATGAAAAATGGACGGAAAAAAACAAAAAAATGACAAACACCAACAAAAACTTTCACAGACAGCTACGGAAGTGCAGACGAATGTGCCTCTGAATCGAGCCTTATGTGTCAGTAGTTTTTTCTTAATATTCCTGATGTGTTCTGATATTCCGGTTTTGAAAGGCCTTTTTGTTTGCCCAACGTATATTAGGCCACAAGGGCACTGTAAGCAATAGATTACACTGGATGTATTGCAGGTGGTACTGTCTTTGAGT
The DNA here is from genome assembly GCA_027917425.1 of Gastrophryne carolinensis. Lineage (NCBI taxonomy): Eukaryota > Metazoa > Chordata > Amphibia > Anura > Microhylidae > Gastrophryne > Gastrophryne carolinensis. Next base: position 370,077,641 of record CM051237.1, on the reverse strand, counting down.
TTGTGCGTTATGCCGGATGCAGGATTTGTGAATTCAACACGTCTCCTGGGAAAGGTGGCATTGTTTGATGTTAATTTACATGCGTTACAGTCTCAGCATTTATTAAAGCCCAGAGGTTGTGTCTAGAGATGAGCGAACTTATGAAAAATTCGATTAGACTGATTCGCCGAATTTTCAGACAAAAAGAGTTTCGACCCGAATTTATTCGCGACGAATCGCTATTAAAAACGGCTATTTCTGAGCTTCCTAGAGCCTCAATAGGGTTGTAAACCATTCTGCCTTGCTGTAACACGCATAGGATGTGTGCTGGGTTTGTGAAATAATACTGTAAATAATTAGGACATGCAGATCAGAGGCATCGCTATTAGAATCGCAGAGCGGCACAATTGCAGAGAGTTGAGGTGGCATTACTATGAGGGGCCCCTATATTGCCTAAAATACACACCCTGGAGCTGGCAGCAGCAGGAGCCCAAATATTGGCTGAAAGACATGCTGGAGTTGGCAGCAGGAGCAGCAGGAGCCCAAAAATTGGCTGAATGACACCCTGGAGTTGCAAGCAGCAGCAGGAGCCCAAACATAGCTTGAAAGAGACACTGGAGTTGGCAGCAGGAGCCCAAAAATTGGATGAATCACACCCTGGAGTTGCAAGCAGCAGAAGCCCACACATTGGCTGAAAGAGACACTGGACTTGGCAGTAGGAGCCCAAAAATTGGATGAATCACACCCTGGAGTTGCAAGCAGAAGCAGGAGCCGCCCAAACATTGGCTGAAAGAGACACTGGAGTTGGCAGCAGGAGCCCAAAAATTGGATGAATCACACCCTGGAGTTGAAAGCAGCAGCATGAACCCAAACATTACTTTAAAGAGACACTGGAGTTGGCTTCAGGAGCCCAAAATTGGATGAATGACACCCTGGAGTTGCAAGCAGCAGCAGCCCAAACATAGCTTGAAAGAGACACTGGAGTTGGCAGCAGGAGCCCAAAAATTGGATGAATCACACCCTGGAGTTGCAAGCAGCAGCAGGAGCCCAAACATTGGCTGAAAGAGACACTGGAGTTGGCAGCAGGAGCCCAAAATTGGATGAATCACACCCTGGAGTTGCAAGCAGCAGCATGAACCCAAACATAACTTTAAAGAGACACTGGAGTTGGCTTCAGGAGCCCAAAAATTGGATGAATGACACCCTGGAGTTGCAAGCAGCAGCAGCAGCAGCCCAAACATAGCTTGAAAGAGACACTGGAGTTGGCAGCAGGAGCCCAAAAATTGGATGAATCACACCCTGGAGTTGCAAGCAGCAGCAGGAGCCCAAACATTACTTTAAAGAGACACTGGAGTTGGCAGCAGGAGCCCAAAAAAGTGGATGAATCACACCCTGGGGTTGCAAGCAGCAGCAGCAGCAGGAGCCCACACATTGGCTGAAAGAAACACTGGAGTTTGCAGCAGGAGCCCAAAAATTGGATGAATCACACACTGGAGTTGCAAGCAGCAGGAGCCCAAACATTACTTTAAAGAGACACTGGAGTTGGCAGCAGGAGCCCACAAAAGTGGATGAATCACACCCTGGGGTTGCAAGCAGCAGCAGCAGCAGGAGCCCGAACATTGGCTGAAAGAAACACTGGAGTTGGCAGCAGGAGCCCAAAAATTGGATGAATCACACCCTGGAGTTGCAAGCAGCAGCAGGAGCCCAAAAATTGGATGAATCACACCCTGGAGTTGCAAGCAGCAGCATGAACCCAAACATTACTTTAAAGAGACACTGAAGTTGGCTTCAGGAGCCCAAAAATTGGATGAATGACACACTGGAGTTGCAAGCAGCAGCCCAAACATAGCTTGAAAGAGACACTGGAGTTGGCAGCAGGAGCCCAAAAATTGTATGAATCACACCCTGGAGTTGCAAGAAGCAGCAGCAGCAGCCCAAATAGCTTGAAAGAGACACTGGAGTTGGCAGCAGGAGCCCAAAAATTGGATGAATCACACCCTAGAGTTGCAAGCAGCAGCAGCCCAAACATAGCTTGAAAGAGACACTGGAGTTGGCTTCAGGAGCCCAAAAATTGGACGAATCACACCCTGGAGTTGCAAGCAGCAGCAGGAGCCCAAACATTACTTTAAAGAGACACTGGAGTTGGCAGCAGGAGCCCAAAAAAGTGGATGAATCACACCCTGGGGTTGCAAGCAGCAGCAGCAGCAGGAGCCCAAACATTGGCTGAAAGAAACACTGGAGTTGGCAGCAGGAGACCAAAAATTGGATGAATCACACCCTGGAGTTGCAAGCAGCAGCAGGAGCCCAAACATTGCTTTAAAGAGACACTGGAGTTGGCAGCAGGAGCCCAAAAATTGGATGAATCACACCCTGGAGTTGCAAGCAGCAGCATGAACCCAAACATTACTTTAAAAAGACACTGGAGTTGGCAGCAGGAGCCCAAAAATTGGATGAATGACACCCTGGAGTTGCAAGCAGCAGCAGCCCAAACATAGCTTGAAAGAGACACTGGAGTTGGCAGCAGGAGCCCAAAAATTGTATGAATCACACCCTGGAGTTGCAAGCAGCAGCAGCAGCCCAAACATAGCTTGAAAGAGACACTGGAGTTGGCAGCAGGAGCCCAAAAATTGGATGAATCACACCCTGGGGTTGCAAGCAGCAGCAGCAGCAGCCCAAACATAGCTTGAAAGAGACACTGGAGTTGGCTTCAGGAGCCCAAAAATTGGATGAATCACACCCTGGAGTTGAAAGCAGCAGCAGCCCAAACATAGCTTGAAAGAGACACTGGAGTTGGCAGCAGGAGCCCAAAAATTGGACGAATCACACCCTGGAGTTGCAAGCAGCAGCAGGAGCCCAAACATTACTTTAAAGAGACACTGGAGTTGGCAGCAGGAGCCCAAAAAAGTGGATGAATCACACCCTGGGGTTGCAAGCAGCAGCAGCAGAAGCAGGAGCCCAGACATTGGCTGAAAGAAACACTGGAGTTGGCAGCAGGAGCCCAAAAATTGGATGAATCACACCCTGGAGTTGCAAGCAGCAGCAGGAGCCCAAACATTGCTTTAAAGAGACACTGGAGTTGGCAGCAGGAGCCCAAAAATTGGATGAATCACACCCTGGAGTTGCAAGCAGCAGCATGAGCCCAAAAATTGGATGAATCACACCCTGGAGTTGCAAGCAGCAGCAGCAGGAGCCCAAACATTGCTTTAAAGAGACACTGCAGTTGGCAGCAACAGGAGCCCAAAAATTGACTGACACACCCTGGAGTTGGTAGCAGCAGCAGCAGGAACCTAGAAATTGGCTGGAAGGAACCCTGAAGTTGGCAGCAGCAGGAGTACATACATTAGCTGGAAGGCACACCCTGGGGTTGGCAGCAGCATAAGCAGGAGCCCAAACATTGCTTGAAAGACACCCTGGAGTTGGCACCAGCAGGAGGCCAAAAATTGGCTGAAAGGCACACCCTGAAGTTGGCATCAGCAGGAGGCCAAAAATTGGTTGGAAGGCACACCCTGAAGTTGGCATCAGCAGGAGCCCAAAAATTGGCTTAAAGACATAAATATGTTTTGCACCATTTGGAAAGTGTAAAACGTGGCACCATGCTGAATCTAGTCACATGCATCAGCCATTGGTGGGTGGAAATCCTGGCTGATCCATCCCTGATTAATTTTGACAAAGGTGAGTCTCTCCACATTTTTAGTTGACAGACTAGTTCTCCTTGCCGTAACTATGGCCCCCGCCGCACTAAACACCCGCTCAGATGGCACGCTACTTGCCGGGCAGGACAGCTTTTCCAGGGCAAACTCTGCTAGTTGCGGCCACAAGCCAAGTTTGGCTGCCCAGAAGTCCAGCGGATCCTCAAGGTGTGTTGGCATGGTCATGTCAAGGTATGACAAGACCTGCTGGTTACGTCCTGCTCCAGGTCTTCCTGCTGCTCATGAGTAACCTCACTATGAGGGTGTAGAAAGCTACTCATTAGCGACTGAAAACTGAGGCTGCTGCTGATGGAGCTGCTGCTGCTGCTCCTGCCAACCAGCAGCCATAGCAATGGAAGGTGAGTGCAGAGGTCCCCCCGAGTCAGACCTGCGAGAGTATGGACCATGGCGCAGATAGGCATCGGCCAACTGACTACGTAGAATGTCTTTGTAGTAGTTCAGTTTGTCCACCCTCTCGGCAGGTTTAAAAAATGCCCCCATTTTGTGCCGGAAGCGAGGGTCCAATAAGGTGGACAGCCAGAAGTCATCCCGGCGACAAATGGAAACAATTCTGGGGTCACTACGCAAGCACGTGAGCATGCTTCCTGCCATTTGCGCAAGTGACACGGAGGGACTACCCGTCTCCATCTCCACTACATACTGCCACGGTGTGTCCAGGTCCACTGTCTCGCCTTCCTCAAAACCCTCTAGCTCCTCTGGCTGCTCCTGCTCCTCCTCTCCTGTCCCCTGACTAGATAAACCAGTCATTTCGCCAAGCCTAAACTGTGCTTCACTGGGCCACTCCTCCTCCTCTTCCTCCTCCTCCAGTTCAGCTCCAACGGGGTTCATGTGGCTGTAAGATGTAGACGCCATGTCTCCAGTGCCCTGACCAGCCATGGTTTCCAACATGTGCTGTAGTACATGAAGCAGTGGAATCACGTCGTTCATCCCGTAATCCTGCCGACTGACAAATAAAGTGGCTTCCTCAAAGGGCCTGAGCAAACGGCAGGTGTCACGTATGAGCTGCCACTGGTTGACATTGAAGTTACACAGGGGAGTCCCCCTATCCGCTTGGATCATCAGGAAATCCGTGATGGCTTTTCTCTGTTCATATAATCGGTCCAACATGTGAAAGGTGGAATTCCAACGGGTGGAAACATCGCAAATCAGACTAGAGGCTCGATTCAAAATCCCAAATGTCATTATGTTCGTATTTGCAATCGAAAGTTTTGTTGGGTGTTTGTCATTTTTTCCTTTTTTTGGGGGCATTTTCGACTCGCACGAACGTTCGAACATAGACGTATATGTTCGTTCGTCCATCGAATTTAATTTTGTGGTTTTACGCAACTTCGGGACTTTTTTCCTTCGAAATCGTAAATGTTTCGATCGGTCAAATCATTTACGTCATTGCAATGGGCTGGCGATTAATTCAGAGAGCTGATTGGCAAGTATTCCGACGCCCATATAATCATTTCCTTGTCGAGCGTCTTACGGCACCTTTTTGACCTCGGGACTAGGCAGCCAAGCGTGATGGAGAGTGACTTTGAAGAGCATCAAGCTCTTCTTCTGTTTGGCATTGATGTGATCCTGAGGTCAGAGGCCAGATTGCACCGGCGGCGACGCATGAACATCAATGGCATGCATGACGTTGAGCTGTTCGAGCTGACCAGGCTTAATCGCGCTTCCCTCCATAAATTGTATAGTGAGCTGCGGCCATGGTTAGCCCGCACCACAAGGAAGGGGCAAGCAATTTCAGGTATGACCAAGATGCTTGGCTGCCTGCAATTTTTGGCGAACGGCTCGTTCCAGAGGCTGGGTGCCCTCTCCGTGGGGATCTCACCGCCTACGCTGAGCCACGCACTATCACATTTTTTGGAAGGCATGGCTACCCTAACCCCCAAATATATTTTTTTCCCAGCTGATATGGTAGCCAGAAACGCCATTAAGCTTGGTTTTTATAATATCGCCGACATGCCCAACGTCATTGGTGCCATTGACTGTACCCACGTCGCCCTGGTGCCTCCGGCTGCCGACGAGTACATATACAGGTAAGTAATTGTTTTTTTTTTTTTTCCAATTTTAGGTTAACCCTCCTTGTAATGGTCCCTCCTTGTAATGGTCCCTCATTGAAATGGTCCCTCCTTGTGATGGTCACACCTTGTAATGGTCCCTCCTTGTAATGGTCCCTCCTTGTAATGGTCACACCTTGTAATGGTCCCTCCTTGTAATGGTCCCTAATTGAAATGGTCCCTCCTTGTAATGGTCACACCTTGTAATGGTCCCTCCTTGTAATGGTCCCTCCTTATCGAAATGTGTGTGTTCATTTTTCAAAATGCCTTCCTAATGTTTTCTTGTCTTCCTTTTTTACCAGGAACCGCAAAATGGGCCACTCCTTGAATGTGCAGGCAGTGGTGGGTCCGGACATGCGGTTCCTTAGCGTCCTCGCCGGCTACCCAGGCTCAGCCCATGATGCGTACATCCTTAGACGATCAGGATTGTACCGACGGTTTGAGTCTGGGGAATTTTCCGGTGCATGGCTCCTTGGTAAGTTAACATAAACCACATAATGTAGTTGTGGATGTTTGTTTTTAATTAGCATTTGGCAGTAATGTCTGCAAAACTTACACCTTAAACAACCTTCTGGCCATGTGAAACCACACTTGAATGTTAGTTATTAACCAACCAAGCGTTTCACCAAGTTTGGCCTGCATTAGCCACATTATAAATTATCTGTTTGTCTAATTTAATAATCCCTCTTACACCACCCTCGTGTGGAATCGTGCACTTAACTTTAGCATAGTTTAGGACCCATATTTGCTTAGCTGGTTTGCACTTCCACACGAGAGTAGAGCGGGATAAAGTGCATGTGGCGTGTTTCTGCTGTTTTGGTCTCACACAAAGCATATAAGGGGTCAGCCAAACCTACATCCTAAGCACACTTTGAAACCCAGAGCTGGGATCCTTATGTATGATTGTCCATCATCCTCACTCTTTGTATGTTGTCCTTTTGTAAACCTCTAGGACATATGTTTAGTTTGGGACTGGGACAGTGGCAAATGTTGCCTCATGTTGCTCACACAATTGACAAATAGCCTCCTATTGATGTTGCTGGTGCCTTGATGGTCTTACATGTTTTTTTTCCTAATCTTATGTATAAGGTGATTCAGGATACCCGCTGCTGCCGTGGCTCTTGACGCCAGTACTCCGGCCCCAGGATGCCTCCCAGGATGCCTACAACTGTGCGCACCCCAAGACCAGGGCTGTGGTAGAGAGGGCCTTTGGTCTTTTGAAGACTAGGTTTCGTTGTTTGGATCATACCGGGGGCGCCCTGCAATATGATCCGAAAAAGGTCATAGACATAATAATGGCCTGTGCTGTTCTGCACAATTTTGCAATTTCACAACGGGTCCCCCGGTATGTAGATTTGGCTCCCTCTCCACCCAGCGAAGACCAGGAGGACTCATTTCTGGACACACATAGTAGTGTGTCCGGCCAAAGTGTGCGGACTAATTTGATCGCGACCCATTTTGCTTAATGTAACCTGTATTGGCCTTTGTTTAACATTGTGTTGTTGATTTAGTTTTCTTTCCCTTTGTGTATGTTTCGTTATGTTTGTGGTGTTCAACTAAGTAATGAAGTAATTACTCACCACAGGCCTAATGCTTTCCAACTCTCTTTTTTGGATGTGTGAACTGTGTGAATGTCCAAGTATATATTTCTCTGTGACACCCAAAAAAGAGACAATAAAATTTATGAGCCACAGGTGTCTTTAACTGTTTATTTTTTAAAAATAATAGCTCAAACTTGGAGTTGCTGCTCACTCCAATTTGCAAACAAAATATATGTAACCACAAAGGATTAATGGTTAGATCAACCATGCCAATAATTAAATCCCAAAAAAATCCTGGTTGGCCACATTTGCCCCTGCCACAGGTGTAAACCTGGTACAGGTGTAGAAGCTTGAGTGGCACGTTCAGTGAGGATTCAGATATGGCCTTGGCTAGTGGCCTACCTCACCACTCTAGGGAGCTATATGGGCGCAAATCAAAAACACACAATCCAAGGCATACACCAAGGGTATCTTGGTTTGCCTCACCAGACAAGTCAATACAGGGGAGATTAAGAGCAAAGATGTTGTACAGATTCATGGTGTGGAGACATTAATATGGGTGATGGCCATAGTACCCAGGTGGTGGCCCTTGCTGATTGGACCTAACGTTGGCCTGTGTGGCATTCTGAATCTGCAACTGGTCCAAAATGTTGCGCATGATATTTACCATTTCACCCCTGTAGGCACGGTTGTCATTGTTGGCAGTCTCCATGTGGCTGTTGAGGGTCCGCAATTCGGTCTGCACAGCCTGTAATGTCGTATTTAGGGTCTCGATCCGGCCATGCAGTGCCTCTCGGTTTCTTTGGTTTTGGTGCTGGAAGGTAACCCTCTCGTGGTGCCATGCGTCCAAAATTGCCATGCCCCTCCCCTGGTTGCGCCGTAGCGGATTCCGCCTCCCCAATCCCCTGGTTCGGGGTCGTGCCGAGGATGTTGGTCTGGGCCCCTCAACAGACACAGGCATGCTTTCACTATCCTCAACAGCAGAGACAACACTGGGGACTTGACTGTCAGTCTGTGCATGCTGGCCATCATGTGCAGCCACCATGCAGCCAGCTTCCCTCTGCTGCTGCGGAGTTGGTGGTGAAACATTTTGGACCAGTTGCAGATTCTGGCCCAGGGGTAGATCTTCAGAAGGGCACATCAAGGATCCATCCTCCTCCAGCTCCTGGATTTCATCCATGAGTGTGTGGGTCTGTATGGACAGAGACAAATTATATGTTAGCTTGCCCACTACATATGTCAATCTGTTAGTAGTAACATGCAAAGTAACATGGCTAACCGACATTTGCTCAATAAACTTACCGAATATATCGGTTCCTCCCTCCTAGGCTGCACGGAAGTTGACGGCATGTCCACACTGGCAGTGGATTCCACAGTAGCTGAGCGATGATGGTGGCCTGCATGAGAAGCAAAGACACTATGTAAACACACACCTATGCATTGTTGACGGGTCAAAAGACATATGCCGAATTAGTTAACGGGTCAAAGCTGTCATGGGCACTACAACAACGGTGACAAATAAGCTTCAATTTCCATGCCATTATCTTTAACATTTTTTTGCCTATAACTACTTCAACATTGTTCAACTCAACTAAGCCGAACATTCAAGTTCAGCTTGTTCTGTGGCTGACCACATCCCTTATAGGCCATTAAAGCGGACCTTCACTCTGATTAAGAGTCTAGCTTATATGTTTCCCACACCCTGTACATACAGATTGACCACATTACAAATCTTCCTACCTGCATCTAATGCATGTTATGAGCCTTTAAACATCCAAGATGGCGGCTTATGGAATCCGCCATCTTATCAGGCAGCCTGCAAACAGGAAGTGCCTCCTGACTGTGCTGCTCTGCATTCTTGGACTGGTGACCGTTATCTGACCCCAGCTCTGCTCTGTTTGAGCAAAGAACAGCTATAAGCCGCCCCCCTGTACCTTATCCCACTCTTCTCTCCTCAGTAAGTGTGATGCTTCTGAGTCAAGATGCCGGCGCACGTATCCTAAATTCCTGGACAGAGTTGCAGGCCAGTGTTGGAAAGAATAATAAGTTAGTGACTAAAACTGAAATAAATAGTAATTTGACATGCTGGGGAACTGTTTTTTCAGACTTTGGCCTTTTCATTAAATCACACTGAAGGTCCGGTTTAAGTGTACACACTCAGCCTGGACATAGCAGGGACCTGGTTTTTGGGAGGCCTAGCAATGTATGTTTTTCGAATTCAAACCAAGCCTGTTTGTTGATTTTTTAATAACCCAAGCTCACACACAAGTCCACAACAGATCAAGATTGAAGTGTGTGATGTCATGGAGTGTAAAGACATAACTGCCAGGTTAATGGGAACCCACAAACTTTTACACTCGGGTTCAATGTACATTCACGTCTTGTATGTGGGCCAAAAATCAGAAGTTAAGTGGCCACACACATGCCACACCCTGGCCCAACACAGAAATCACCTACAAGCCACAGCCTAGGTGCCTGGCTTCCCAGATGTGTTACTGTCTAATTGTGCATGCTCACTAATTGTAAAGGTCACATAAATCTTACTCACCTGCAGGACGGGTCGGTGAATCTGTGTCCCTTAGGGCCGCGTGGCCTTCGACGGCGACTGGATGCATCATTCCCAAAATCATCTCCTCAGCTGGGGTCAACTTGAGTTTGGAGGGAAAACCTCCTCCAGTTTTCATGCTGCAAAAAGAGTTAGGCTAATTTAGAACCAGGTGGCCAATACAACATCCAGTCTAATCCTAAAGCTAACATTTTTACCTGTAAATCCGCCTTTGATTTTCTTTCTTCCGCGCAGCATATTTGAGGTCCGATATCTTGCGCTGAATCTGTACAACATCCTTTAACTCTTCCCCCGCTGCATTCACTTGTCTGGTTAGGTCGGCCAAGATGTTTGCTCTGCGCTGTTTGGTGGTGTTTTTTGATCTGCGCCCATATAGCTCATCATAAACTAAGGTCAGGCCACTAGCCAAGGCCATAATTTGGCCCTCACCAAAACGCCCACTCAACTGCCCTCTTCGCAATGTGCGCCCTGTTGTTTTGGGTTGTGGGTCCTCCATGGTGTCATCCAAATGGGGTGACATCCTTGCCTGGGTTTGTGGGGGATAATGCAGGGAATGGTGGCTGCCTGGGGATTGGCCAGGACTGGGCAAGGGACTGGGTGTTCTGGCCTGGATGGCCACAGAAGTCCCAGGTGTTGATGTGGCATAGTAACCTTGCCTTTCCACCTGTGCCGGTGCCAAATGTGGCCGAGCAGGAGAGTTTCGTTCTGAGGCTGAAGTAGTGCTGCCCTTGGAGGTAGTAGGGCGGACCAAGGGTGAGGGCGATCTTGCAGGGCCGGCCCTCTTCTGTTTTTTTTTTTGGCCCACTCTTGGGGGGCTGCGGGACCTGGTTCTGGCTCTTGGGGGGCTACGTGGCCTGCTGCGGCGTCTAGGGGGGCTGCCTGGGGACCTGGTTCTGCCTCTAGGGGGGCTGCGTGCCCTGCTTCGGCGTCTAGGGGGGCTGCCTGGGGACCTGGTTCTGCCTCTTTGTGGGCTGCGTGGCCTGCTGCGGCGTCTAGGGGGGCTGCCTGGGGACCTGGTTCTGCCTCTTTGTGGGCTGCATGGCCTGCTGCGGCGTCTAGGGGGGCTGCGGGACCTGGTTCTGCCTCGAGGGGGGCTGCGTGGCCTGCTGCGGCGTCTAGGGGGGCTGCGGGACCTGGTTCTGCCTCTTTGTGGGCTGCGTGGCCTGCTGCGGCGTCTAGGGGGGCTGCGGGACCTGGTTCTGCCTCGAGGGGGGCTGCGTGGCCTGCTGCGGCGTCTATGTGGGCTGCGGGACCTGGTTCTGCCTCGAGGGGGGCTGCGGGACCTGGTTCGGCATCTTGGGGGGCTGCGGGACCTACTGCGGACTATTGTGGGTGTTGTAGTGGGGCAGGGTGGGGTGGGTCTTCGGACCCTCTTACCCGTTTTCGGCCCAGTAGCCATACTAGCCTTTGTGGCCTGTGTCTTTGCTTTGCCTGGCTGCTCCTTTTTTTGCCCATAGCTGGTAGTTGGCTGGGCCGGCGTTTTGGTACTAGGCCGTAATTTTGCTTTGGGCTGCTGCGACCTGGTTTTGGGCCCTTCGGAAGGCTCCTGCCGTTTGGCTGCCTTCTTCCCCATTTGCTCCTTTCCAGTTTTGCCAGGAGGTTTTTTGGGTGCCATTTTGATTTTGGAAAATAATCAGCTGTGTGTGCAGGGACCTTTAAGTAAGCTAGCCAGCGTGTGACATACGTTCGCACGGCCGTGCGGAACCCGCTGAGGCATTGCGTACGTTCGCATGGCCGTGCGGAACGCGCTGGGGCATTACTTATCTGCTGCCGAGAACAAGAAGCAAGATGGCACCCACTATCTTCACCCGCCAACAAGAAGAGATCATCATGCTCGTAAGTGTATTTGATGGACTTTTCTTAGATTAGGAAATGCTGCTCTACATGTGAAGGAAGCGCAGGAATAAATGGCTTTTGGTAAAAATGTGATAAACTACATGCACAACCAAAGGCACGCAACACACGTGCCAAACAACATTTAGGCCATATTGTGAAATTACTGAACCCTAGAAATGTGTGTGTGTTAATGTAATTACACAAAAAAATGTATTGCTGACACATATTGATAGGTATTTAGAAGTAAAGTCGATGTTTTCTTTCTGTTTTGTAGACCATGCTGGAGCGCAGGTACGACTACCTGCCCAACACATTTGAAAAACGCAACGTCGCCCTGGAGATAATCTCGACCATCCAACAGCAGACCAACACCACCTTCACCCACACGCAGATCATGCAGCATTGGTCGGACCTCAAACGGCTGCACATGCCCCGGGTGCGGAGGTTCTTCGGAATCCATTTTCCAAGTAAGTACATTGCGATTGCATGCAATATGTAACTAAGACAGAAGGTAGGCCTTTACTTAGAATGCCTTTTCTTTTCTAGTGTTGGAAATGGATTACCGAATTCGCCGCACCCGGAGGCGCAGAGGCCGACCAGTGCTGCATGATTCTGCAGCTGGGAGTGAAGGTGGTGGATCTCCAGGGCGACGGTCCGACCCCTCCTCTGTGGCCTCCTCAGACCAGCCCCTGGACCTTACCACAGAGGAGGGGCGGCACAGCGTGGGCAGGGAGTCGTACCCTGCCTCGCATGCGGGATCCTCTGGTATGTCACTCTTCATGTCTACACCAAAACAGAGAATTGCTAGCTCCTGATATCACCAAACTGAATCCTTTATTCTGTATTTGTAGATGTTTCGGTTGCGGGTGAAGTAGTGGGTCAGGAGGCAGCAGATAGGAGCCCACAAGACCCTGGAGAAGGTGAGTGATGTGACCCAGACTTAGCTAAAAACATTGGAGGACTGCGGAATCAGACATCCAAACTAACCATTTGGCCCATGTTTCTACAGGCACTTCTTCACAGCAGAGCCAGGAACCAGGACCTCAGGGTGTTGTCCCCAACGAGCCATCTCTCGGCCACCAACCAAGTAAGTAGTCATGGCATTATAGAGATTTCGGTCTAAATTCCCATGAACACAAAAACACATAATGCCCTAGTCAATGCCAATATAAGAGGGACCTGTGTCCACTGAATTAGCTTAATTAGTTGCCCAACTGTCCTGTGTCCACTGAATTAGCTTAATTAGTTGCCCAACTGTCCTGTGGCCACTGAATTAGCTTAATTAGTTGTCCAACTGTCCTGTGGCCACTGAATTAGCTTAATTAGTTGCCCAAATGTCCTGTGGCCACTGAATTAGCTTAATTAGTTGTCCAACTGTCCTGTGGCCACTGAATTAGCTTAATTAGTTGTCCAACTGTCCTGTGGCCACTGAATTAGCTTAATTAGTTGTCCAACTGTCCTGTGGCCACTGAATTAGCTTAATTCCTACCACAACTGTCCTGTGGCCACTGAATTAGCTTAATGACCTGTGGCCACTTCCTAACCTTAATTCCTGTCATTAATGACATATGTGCATTATAGTAAATTTGTTTCTTAAAATACATTAAATCCACAGGTGATAAACATGTATTGTTCTCCTAATAATTTGATTTTCTGAATTTTTGGCAGGGACCACAAGACAGCGACTTGCTGATATCAATCAGAGGGTCCTTGAGTTGGTGGCCGATCTGCAGGCGATGCGGGACACGTTGGGGACAACAGAAGAGGAAGACTAGTGTCCTGGTTCCTGGCCCTGTAGATTTGTACATAGTTGTATTTGTACATATTTTTATTGTTTAAACAACAAATTTATTTGTATATAGTTTTATGGTTTTTAAAAAGATTTTATTGTATATAGTTTTAAAATTTTTAAAAAAAAACAGTGTATATATTTTTATACAACCAAAAAAAAATTGTATATAGTTTTAAATTTTTAAGGGCCAAAGTTGCCAAAAATAGTTTGCTAACAAATGGCAATTGAGCAATAAAAAACAAAAAAAAAAAAAAAACATGTTGTCCCATTTATTTGCACACATACATTTTAAAAAAACAAGGGGACAATGACATATTTGAAAATCAAGATTGTGATGTCCGTGAAGTGATTTGGGTAAGTTTTAGGGTGTGAAAATGGAAGAAGAAACAAGGCGCTAAGTGATTTGGGTAAGTTTTAGGGTGTGAAAATGGAAGAAGAAACAAGGCGCGAAGTGATTTGGGTAAGTTTTAGGGTGTGAAAATGGAAGAAGAAACAAGGCGCTAAGTGATTTGGGTAAGTTTTAGGGTGTGAAAATGGAAGAAGAAACAAGGCGCGAAGTGATTTGGGTAAGTTTTAGGGTGTGAAAATGGAAGAAGAAACAAGGCGCGAAGTGATTTGGGTAAGTTTTAGAGTGTGAAAATGGAAGAAGAAACAAGGCGCTAAGTGATTTGGGTAAGTTTTAGGGTGTGAAAATGGAAGAAGAAACAAGGCGCTAAGTGATTTGGGTAAGTTTTAGGGTGTGAAAATGGAAGAAGAAACAAGGCGCTAAGTGATTTGGGTAAGTTTTAGGGTGTGAAAATGGAAGAAGAAACAAGGCGCGAAGTGATTTGGGTAAGTTTTAGGGTGTGAAAATGGAAGAAGAAACAAGGCGCGAAGTGATTTGGGTAAGTTTTAGGGTGTGAAAATGGAAGAAGAAACAAGGCGCTAAGTGATTTGGGTAAGTTTTAGGGTGTGAAAATGGAAGAAGAAACAAGGCGCGAAGTGATTTGGGTAAGTTTTAGGGTGTGAAAATGGAAGAAGAAACAAGGCGCGAAGTGATTTGGGTAAGTTTTAGAGTGTGAAAATGGAAGAAGAAACAAGGCGCTAAGTGATTTGGGTAAGTTTTAGGGTGTGAAAATGGAAGAAGAAACAAGGCGCTAAGTGATTTGGGTAAGTTTTAGGGTGTGAAAATGGAAGAAGAAACAAGGCGCGAAGTGATTTGGGTAAGTTTTAGGGTGTGAAAATGGAAGAAGAAACAAGGCGCGAAGTGATTTGGGTAAGTTTTAGGGTGTGAAAATGGAAGAAGAAACAAGGCGCTAAGTGATTTGGGTAAGTTTTAGGGTGTGAAAATGGAAGAAGAAACAAGGCGCTAAGTGATTTGGGTAAGTTTTAGGGTGTGAAAATGGAAGAAGAAACAAGGCGCGAAGTGATTTGGGTAAGTTTTAGGGTGTGAAAATGGAAGAAGAAACAAGGCGCGAAGTGATTTGGGTAAGTTTTAGGGTGTGAAAATGGAAGAAGAAACAAGGCGCTAAGTGATTTGGGTAAGTTTTAGGGTGTGAAAATGGAAGAAGATACAAGGCGCGAAGTGATTTGGGTAAGTTTTAGGGTGTGAAAATGGAAGAAGAAACAAGGCGCGAAGTGATTTGGGTAAGTTTTAGGGTGTGAAAATGGAAGAAGAAACAAGGTGCGAAGTGATTTGGGTAAGTTTTAGGGTGTGAAAATGGAAGAAGAAACAAGGCGCGAAGTGATTTGGGTAAGTTTTAGAGTGTGAAAATGGAAGAAGAAACAAGGCGCTAAGTGATTTGGGTAAGTTTTAGGGTGTGAAAATGGAAGAAGAAACAAGGCGCTAAGTGATTTGGGTAAGTTTTAGGGTGTGAAAATGGAAGAAGAAACAAGGCGCGAAGTGATTTGGGTAAGTTTTAGGGTGTGAAAATGGAAGAAGAAACAAGGCGCTAAGTGATTTGGGTAAGTTTTAGGGTGTGAAAATGGAAGAAGAAACAAGGCGCTAAGTGATTTGGGTAAGTTTTAGGGTGTGAAAATGGAAGAAGAAACAAGGCGCGAAGTGATTTGGATAAGTTTTAGGGTGTGAAAATGGAAGAAGAAACAAGGCGCTAAGTGATTTGGGTAAGTTTTAGGGTGTGAAAATGGAAGAAGAAACAAGGCGCGAAGTGATTTGGGTAAGTTTTAGGGTGTGAAAATGGAAGAAGAAACAAGGCGCGAAGTGATTTGGGTAAGTTTTAGGGTGTGAAAATGGAAGAAGAAACAAGGCGCTAAGTGATTTGGGTAAGTTTTAGGGTGTGAAAATGGAAGAAGAAACAAGGCGCTAAGTGATTTGGGTAAGTTTTAGGGTGTGAAAATGGAAGAAGAAACAAGGCGCTAAGTGATTTGGGTAAGTTTTAGGGTGTGAAAATGGAAGAAGAAACAAGGCGCTAAGTGATTTGGGTAAGTTTTAGGGTGTGAAAATGGAAGAAGAAACAAGGCGCTAAGTGATTTGGGTAAGTTTTAGGGTGTGAAAATGGAAGAAGAAACAAGGCGCGAAGTGATTTGGGTAAGTTTTAGGGTGTGAAAATGGAAGAAGAAACAAGGCGCGAAGTGATTTGGGTAAGTTTTAGGGTGTGAAAATGGAAGATGAAACAAGGCGAAGTGATTTGGGTAAGTTTTAGGGTGTGAAAATGGAAGAAGAAACAAGGCGCTAAGTGATTTGGGTAAGTTTTAGGGTGTGAAAATGGAAGAAGAAACAAGGCGCTAAGTGGTTAGGGTGAGCTTTGAGGGAGCTCAAGGGAAAAGGCAGGATAGCGCTAAGTGGTTAGGGTGAGCTTTAAGGGAGCTCAAGGGAAAAGACAGGATAGCGCTAAGTGGTTAGGGTGAGTTTAGTGATGGAAGTGAAATTATGTAGGCAAGCACTTTAATGAGAGAAGTTTGTAGTGCGCAGGCGCAATATCGTAAGAATTTCGTCTGGACAGATACTTTAGGAAAAAATGAAGCAGGATGTAGCGGGAAAATGATAGGATTCGTGTGAGGATACGATGGGAAAAGGGCAAAAACGAAAGGCTACGTTGGTAGTTGTGAAAAATGAATCTGAACATTTTCGATGGAAAATGACATCCTCGTCTGCGTACTCTGGCATACGAGCACACGGACGCGCTACGGAAGGTTTACGAAGCATGCATAGAATCGCTCGAACGTTCATGCGAGAGCGGGAAATTTTGAAAATCTTACGACGTCGGCAACAAACCGAAAGTTTTTGGGTGTCTCTCTGAATCAAGCCTTATGTTGGGGGATAATGTTCTGACGCTGTAGCTCCAGAAGGGTGTGTTTGGCGGTGTATGAGTGGCTGAAGTGCATGCGAAGTTTCCTTGAAGTTGTTAGGATGTCTTGCATATGGGGGGAACACTTCAGAAACTGCTTGACAACCAGATTGAAGACGTGAGCCATGCAGGGGGCATGGGTCAGCCTTCCTTGGCCCAGCGCAGACAAAATGTTCTTCCCATTGTCGGTAACCATGATTCCCATTTTAAATTTTCTTGGAGTAAGCCATGTTTGGATTTCCTGATGAATACATTTAAGCAGTTCCTCCCCTGTGTGACTCCGTTCGCCAAGACAAACCATGTGAAGCACTG
This sequence comes from Gastrophryne carolinensis, assembly GCA_027917425.1. NCBI lineage: Eukaryota > Metazoa > Chordata > Amphibia > Anura > Microhylidae > Gastrophryne > Gastrophryne carolinensis. Next base: position 370,060,570 of record CM051237.1, on the reverse strand, counting down.
CGTGACACCTCTGTGCCCTGCACACATGGTAGACTGGAGGGGCACTGAGACTAGAGCCTACAGTGGAGGTTGAGGAGATGGCGGAGGATGAGGAGGCCGAGTCGCACAGTGTCACAGGCCCAACGGGCAGGGAGCGCGGAGGCCGAAGCGGCGTGACCTGTCCAAGTTGCTGCTGCTGCAAAGGGACCACATTCACCCAGTGGGCCGTAAACGACATGTACTGTCCCTGACCGTAGTTACAGCTCCAGACGTCGGCGCTGCCATGTACTTTGCTACACACCGACAGGCTCAAGGACTGGCCCACCTTCTGTTCAACAAAAGTGTGCAGCGCTGGTACTGCCTTCTTGGAAAAGAAATGACGGCTTGGGACTCTCCACCTCGGCTCGGCACAAGCTATCAGTTCTCTGAAAGGTGCAGAGTCCACCACCTGAAAAGGGAGCGACTGCAGCACCAGCAACTTGGACAGGAGCACATTCAGCTTCTGCGCTGTAGGATGAGTGGGCGCATACTGCTGTCTCTTGGACATGGCTTCACTGATGGATTGCTGGCGGGATGCATGACTTGGAGGAGGAGGAGGAGCAGGAGTGACAGAGGATGGGTATGACGCACAGCTGCCTTTGGCTGAGGTGCTGGAGCCTTGGCTGGCAGAAATTGGGAGCGGCGTGCCACTTGGTGAGGAAGCAGGCTGGACCACCCCTTGGGAGCCTCGGTTCTCCCAGGTCGCTTTATGGTGACGCATCATATGTTGACGCAGGGGCGTGGTGCCAACATTTGGACCCTGGCCACGCTTCACCTTCTGCCTACATATCTTGCATGTGGCCATGTTACCCTCCTGCGGATGCTTCAGGAAAAACTGCCACACTGCCGAGTAGCTACTTTTCCCACCAACAGGCCTCACTGATTCACTGCTACTGTTGCCAACTCCAGGAACCCCTGCTCCACTACCTCCCGATAAGGTAGCCTGCCGCACAGCAGGTGCTTTAACCCGGCCCTGGCCCCGTTTGGCTCCAGGCTTTACAATTGTGCCCCCATGCTGACTGCCAACCATGCTGCTAACACCTTGCTGCCTGAGCTGCTGACTCCGGGGCAACCTGCGCCCCTCTTCGCCTGATGATGATGAAGCCCCTTCATCACCCGGCTCCCAAGTGCGATCGGCTTCATCATCATCATCATCACCGAGTTGTGGCTGTACGTCACTGATGTTCTCGGTTTCCTCAGTGTCTGGCGCAGGAGCTGGAAAGCTCACAACACCATGACACTGTCCACATCACTATTTGTCTGCTGAGCTAAAGAAGCCACCTCCATTTCATGGCTGGGCAGTAGTTGCTGACTGTCCTCTATCTGATCGTCCTCCTCACTAAAGAGTGGAGCTGAACCCAAAGCATAGGATACGTCGCTGGGGGAGGGAACGGCGTAAGACAGAGGCAATGGGAGGACAGTGACTGCTCTCGGGGCATGCCAACTCAGGGTTGTGTCAGAGGAACCTACCGACCCTAGACTGGGGGTCTCAGATGTAACTTGTGCTGATGTTGATGAGGCCGTTAACCAATCTACCACGGCAGATGCGTTACTGGTGGAGACACGACCGCTAGCTGATACTGGCAGATCAGGTCTCTCACCGTGACTCCTGCTGCCACTCGCCCCTAGTCTGCTGCGACCTCTGCCTTCTGCATCTTGGCCTCTTTGAACATCTTGGCACTTGTCTGCCTGACATTTTTATGTATTTGCTTATTTAGTATAAACAGATCGGGTGCAAGGTGCGGCTTTGGGGTGCCCTGCGGCCTGGTTTATTGAAAGCAGTCAAAAAGCAAGTGCAAACTGAAGTAGCTTAATAAAGCAGCTGATGCTGATCAATGCTTATGTTGTATAACAGATAGGGTGCAAGGTGCAGCTTTTAGGTGCCCTGTGGCCTGGTTTATTGAAAGCAGTCAAAAACAAGTGCAAACTGAAGTAGCTTAATAAAGCAGCTGATGCTGATCAATGTTTATGTTGTATAACAGATAGGGTGCAAGGTGCAGCTTTGGGGTGCCCTGCGGCCTGGTTAATTGAAAGCAGTCAAAAAGCAAGTGCAAACTGAAGTAGCTTAATAAAGCAGCTGATGCTGATCAACGCTTATGTTGTATAACAGATAGGGTGCAAGGTACAGCTTTGAGGTGCCCTGTGGCCTGGTTTATTGAAAGCAGTCAACAACAAGTGCAAACTGAAGTAGCTTAATAAAGCAGCTGATGCTGATCAACGCTTATGTTATATAACAGATAGGGTGCAAGGTGCAGCTTTGGGGTGCCCTGCGGCCTGGTTTATTGAAAGCAGTCAAAAACAAGTGCAAACTGAAGTAGCTTAATGAAGCTGATGCTGATCAACGCTTATGTTGTATAAAAGATAGGGTGCAAGGTGCAGCTTTGGGGTGCCCTGCGGCCTGTTTATTGAAAGCAGTCAAAAAGCAAGTGCAAACTGAAGTAGCTTAATAAAGCAGCTGATGCTGATCAACGCTTATGTTGTATAACAGATAGGGTGCAAGGTGCAGCTTTGGGGTGCCCTGCAGCCTGGTTTATTGAAAGCAGTCAAAAACAAGTGCAAACTGAAGTATCTTAATGAAGCTGATGCTGATCAACGCTTATGTTGAATAACAGATAGGGTGCAAGGTGCAGCTTTGGGGTGCCCTGCGGCCTGGTTTATTGAAAGCAGTCAAAAACAAGTGCAAACTGAAGTAGCTTAATGAAGCCTATTGCTGATCAACGCTTATGTTGTATAACAGATAGGGTGCAAGGTGCAGCTTTGGGGTGCCCTGTGGCCTGGTTTATTGAAAGCAGTCAAAAACAAGTGCAAACTGAAGTAGCTTAATAAAGCAGCTGATGCTGATCAACGCTTATGTTGTATAACAGATAGGGTGCAAGGTGCAGCTTTAGGGTGCCCTGTGGCCTGGTTTATTTAAAGCAGTCAAAAACAAGTGCAAACTGAAGTAGCTTAATGAAGCTGATGCTGATCAACGCTTATGTTGTATAACAGATGGGGTGCAAGGTGCAGCTTTGGGGTGCCCTGCGGCCTGGTTTGTTGAAAGCAGTCAAAAACAAGTGCAAACTGAAGTAGCTTAATAAAGCAGCTGATGCTGATCAACGCTTATGTTGTATAACAGATAGGGTTAAAATAGCATGTGCCTTGGGATGCCCATGTGGCCTGATGTATTTTAAGCTGAACAGAAATTATTAACACTAATCCAATTATGAGAAATGCTTTTGTTTAACAGATAGGGTTAAAATACCATGTGCCTTGGGATGGCCATGTGGCCTGGTGTATTTAAAGCTGAACAGAAAATATTAACACTAATCCAATTATGAGAAATGCTTTTGTTTAACAGATAGGGTTAAAATAGCGTTCAGGGCTAAATAGCAGAAAGGGTTAAATTGGATGTGCATGGCATGCACAGTGTGCAGCTGTATTTAAACCAAACCAAATATATTAACAGTAACCCAGTTATTATGAAATATGAATCATAGCACTAAACACCCTGTCACTGTGACTTGTATGCTGCTGTATTGTTCCGGTTTTAAATCTATCTTTCCCTAGCTCTGTCTACCACTCGAAATCTCCCTATCTGTCTCTCTCTTTACCTATCTGTAAATCTCCCTACCTATCTGTAACTCTCCCTACCTATCGCTAACTGTCTGTCCCTGTCTGCAGCTAGCTCCGTTTTCTCTGCAATGCAAGTCTGAACTGCGCAAAAGGAAAATGGCCACCTCTTTATATAGCACGGTGACGTCACCGGGCTTCCTGGCTGCTGATAGGCTGCATGTGACTGTCCCATCGTCACTTTCCCCTGGGGCCATGTCTGAACATGTCCGTCCACCATCTTAGAATGCCTGTCATTGAGTTTTAAGGTAAACTTCGATCGATCAAATCGCCGGGAAATTCAGATTCGTTCAGAATCGAATTTTTCATGAAATTCGGAACGAATCCGTGTTTTTCCGGATCGATTCGCTCATCCCTAGTTGTGTCACATTTGCTTTTTGTTCTGGAGAATTAATGTGACTGCTTGTTAGTTGTTGTGCTAGTATTTGTGGTTTTCGATATATGAATTTAGGTTTTTGTCCAATGATTTGTTTCAACATGGGATCTGTTTCTAATACTTTCCAGTGTTTTTTGATGACTTTTTCAACTTGTTTATAATTCTTTGTTGAATTTGGTGATGAACGGCACCTCATCTAGTGTGTTTTTTGTAGAGCTTTTTAGGGGTTTCTTTTGTCTTTTTTCTGCGTTGTTTCTGTTAGTTTCTTCATTGATCAATTTTATTGTCTGGTTGAGGGTTTCTTCTGTGTACCCTTTTTCTTAAAATCTAGTTTTAATTTGCTTAGCTTGTTCTTGGAACACTCTCTCATCTGAACAGTTGCATCTTATCCTTTTTAGTTGTCCTTTGGGAATATTTTTGATCCACATTGGATGGTGGCAGCTGCCGACAGGTATAAAGCTATTACAGTCTGTTTCCTTGAAATGTGTTCTGGTTTTAATTACATAATTTTCTTTATATACTGTGATATCTAAAAAGTGTATTTATTGTTCTGCTATTTCGTATGTGAAGGAAATATTACATTCTTCTGAATTTAGAGACTTCAGGAAGGTTTCCAAGTTGTTTTTGGTGCCTTTCCATAAGAAGAAGCAGTCATAAATATACCTCTTATAGTATACTAGTTCCAGTGGCTAAATGGTAGCTAGCACTTTGTGTTCACAAAATGCCATAAAGAGAAAATGTTTACTGCTTCTCCTGTTGTTTGTGGATTGAAGGTCGAATTATTTTTGCATGTGCTGTATTGGAAAGGGAGTGGTTGTGAAGATGGGTTTTGTTCTTCATTGGTAGAGTTCCCTTCATTGGTCTTTGTATCTTTAGTCTGAAGTGTTATTTGCTGTTGCTCATTTTTATTTTGTTCCATAATTTTTTTTATAATATTTAATTTCCTGGTGAATTTCATAATGTCAATAAAGACATCAAATTTATTTAGATTGGTGGATGGTGCATAGTTTGTGCCTTTGTTCAGAAATTCTATTTCAGATAGTGGGATATTGGATAAGTTATAGATCCCATTTATTTCGGGTTTGGTTAGTGGTCGTGTGCTCTTCTTTTTCTTGCGTTGTATTGTGTATCCGGCTCTTCTTCCTCTTGGTCTCTGTTTTTCCTTTTGGGTGTTGCTGCTGGGCCCAGTTCTAAAGGGGGGGGGGGAAAGGGGGGCCGCAACCAGTACCTCCGTAACAGGGCGCCTAGAGGTCCCCCACTCTACCACTCACCCCAGTAAACTTTATCCATGGGGACCATATATCATTAAAGCGGTCATAGTCATCATGGGCTATTGCTGTCAGTTTTTCCATTATCATAATATCAGATATTTTAGAAATCACCATCTGCCAGAGTAATCGCCCATCTCTCCAATTTCTAGCTATAACTAGCCTTGTTGCCGAAAAGATATGTAGAGCCAATTTCCATTGGGCAAATTTGAAGTTATTAGTCTTATAAGAGAGGAGGGCTTCCCATGCGCTAGGGGAGAAAGTGCCTGCAAAAAGCGTGGACAAAAGATTATATGCACTGCTCCACAACTTGCAGGCATGGGGACAGGTCCACCACATGTGGTGCATAATTCCTTCCTCTTGACATCCCCTAAAGCACATGGAGGAGCTATTTGCATCAAACTTGTGTATCCTGGCAGGGGTGAGGTACCATCTAAACAGGACCTTAAAAGAGTTCTCCTGGATGAGAGTGTCGCATGAGACTCTCCCGGCTGATTTCCATATTTTCGGCCAGGTTTGCTCGTCTCCTATTTTCCCTAAATCCTCCTGCCATTTAGTCATATATAGGTGGGAGTTACTCCCCTCAGTTTTGACCAAGGATGCATAGAGTTTTGAAATTGCTCCCCTCGCTAGGGGGTCATATAGGCATCTCTGTTCAAAGTCCGAGGGTTTACTACAATGGTCCAGATTTCGGGTCAGTGACTTAAAGTGGACCAACACCCAGGATTTTGACTATCCTGGGTATTGGTCCACTTCCCCGGGGCACCCCGATTTGGGGTGCCCCGCTGGCTGAAACCCCCCCAAACACCCCGAAAACTCACCTCTCCACGCTCCCATGTGAGTGCGCTGTCCAATGCCCGCCGACGGACAAGTGACGTCCGTCGACGGACAAGGGATCGCGCCCGCCGCCGCCTCCCGCGCGTCACTCTTGACGTGTGCGCGCCCGCGCCGGCCATTCAGAGACGGCCGGTGCGGGCGCGCGCACGTCTAGAGGAGCGCGAGAGAGGCAGCGGCGGCGGAAGCAGCGGCTGGAGAGGTAAGGATTTTTCGGGGTTTTGGGGGGGTTACACCCCGCGGGACATCCCGATCTCGGATGTCCCGCGGTGTGTGAGGTGATCGGCCCAGGAATCTTATAGATTCCCGGGCCGATCACCCCTGGGTGTTGGCCCACTTTAATGAAGTGGTCCAGTTGTAATGCCCTAAATTTTTCAGTGGGGGGTATTATGATTCTGGTAGTCAGTGAGAATGGAGACTCCCCCTTCCATCCTGAAAGCACATCTTGTATTGTGTGATATCCCTGCTCCTCCCACCATCTAAATCGCTGTCTAGACTCCGTGCCCGGGGGAAACGTAACTCTTCTATTTTGTTTATAGTTTCTTCTAGTTTTTGTTTTTCTTTTTACAATTAATTTCATTAAATTAATGTTAAAGAAATCTTGCCATTCATCTATGTTGTTTATTTTTCCATCTGTATCTCTTTCTGGGTTTACATTCCACCTTAGACTTCTAGGGATTGGACCTTTTTGTATGCATAGTTCAAGAGTGCTGATGGGCCATTTCCTTATGTAGCAAGTTGCTTACAGAGGCAAAAAGATCATTGAGGCTGTCTGTGATTTCTCTCATATCATTATCTTCTTCTATTTCTAAATTAGGTTTGCTGAATTCCCCTCTTATCTGAGAGATGCCCCCTCAAAATTACAAAAGTATTTATGTATCAAGCTCGTGTATAACCTTTATCAAATTATATCTTGTCAATACAAAGAGACCGACCCTAACTTTCATTATGTTTCAGCCGAGAATCGGTATACCGCGCTCATGAAAGCCGCGCAAGTAAATACATAATGAACTACTAGTGGAAACTACAATACCCAGAATCTTCCCTGACCATTACTGCTATAAAAGGAGAATCCTGCGCAGGCACACCAGGGACCTTGAAAAAGTTGGTAAACGAAGCGCGCGTTGGATCCCATCAAGAAGCCGCAGCAGTGAACTAGACACGGACTTGTAACTGTCTATGCAGCACAGCTCAGCGCACATTAACCCTTTAAATGCCAAGCACGTAGTTTCTACGTGGTTGCTTCTCCTACCGTTAAGTGCCAAGCACGTAGAAACTACGTGCCTGGCATTTCCCCCAAACAGTTAAAAAATAGAAAAAAAAAATCACTTACCTCCGGTATCCCTGTGAAGCCTGGGGTCCCCTCTTCCTTGGGGGGGCATCCGATCGCCCCCCCGTCGTCCTCCGTCTTCAGGGGGGGGCCCGAAACCAGCCGCCCCCCCCCCCGTTTCCAGCGCTGATCGCCGCTGTAAAAAAAAAAAAAAAATTAAACTGTCATTTACTCACCTCCGCCCCCGAGCCTTCTGTCCGGGTCTCCTCTTCACCAGGGGGGGGTCCGATCCCCCCCCTGGGCTGCGCAGTCTTCAGGTGAGGACCCTCTTCCGGGTCCTCACCTCTTGTAATGGCGGCGATGGCCGCCGCCGCTTGGCCCCGCCCATTGTGGGAGGAGCGGGATGACGTCATCCCGCTCCTCCTATACCCCCTCCGAGCTCCGGCATCTGTCAGATGCCGGTGGTGATCGGAGCAGGGCGGGTGTCAGGTGAGGAGGCTCCGATCGGAGCCCCCTCGCCTGTCACCCGCCCTGCGCCGATCACTACCGGCATCTGTCAGTGACAGCGGCGCGGGACAAACAGCGGCGAGGGACGTCGGATCGGAGGTGAGTATAGTGTAAAAAAAGAAAAATAAAGATTTTTTTTTCTCTGTGTGTGTGTTATTTTTTTTACTATTAACCCCTTGTGAACTGGTAAGGGGTCCATGACCCCTATACCAGTTCACAAGGCTGGGGAGATGGCAAGCCACCTGCGCTAGCGGGTGGCTTGCCATTAACCCCTGGCACCCCCATTACCTGCCTCCCCAAAGGCCAGGGGGGGGCAGAAGAGCCCGGGCCCACATGGGCTATGTGGGCTCGTAGGCTGCAGGGTGGGGGGGCCACATAAGCTGGCCCCCCCACTCTGTGCCTACAAGCCCCCATAGCTGGTCCCGGGCTGGTTACTGTGGGTAAGGGGGACCCCACGTCAATTTTTTTTTTGATTTTTAAGGGTTTTTAACCCTTAAAAATAAAAAAAAATGGGGTCCGCCCCCCCTGGGAGGGGGGACCCTATGTCATTTTTTTTTTTTGATTAACCCTTTGTAATCTGTCATCCAGCAGCTATAAAAGGCTTCTAGCAAGTGAGCAGAAGCCAGTGATCGCCGAGGGACAGAGTGCTCCAGGATGGATGGGAGGTGAGTACAGTGTAAAAAAAAAAAAAAAATTAATAAAATATTTTTTTCTTTATGTGTGTCTGTGTCATTATTTACTTTTAACCCCTTGTGAACTGGTAAGGGGTCCATGACCCCTATACCAGTTCACAAGGCTGGGGGGATGGCAAGCCACCTGCGCTAGCGGGTGGCTTGCCATTAACCCCCGGCACCCCCATTACCTGCCTCCCCAAAGGCCAGGGGGGGGCAGAAGAGCCCGGGCCCACATGGGCTATGTGGGCTCGTAGGCTGCAGGGTGGGGGGGGCACAAAAGCTGGCCCCCCCACTCTGTGCCTACAAGCCCCCATAGCTGGTCCCGGGCTGGTTACTTCGGGTAAGGGGGACCCCACGTCAATTTTTTTTTGATTTTTAAGGGTTTTTAACCCTTAAAAATCAAAAAAAAAATGGGGGAGGGGGGACCCTATGTCATTTTTTTTTTTGATTAACCCTTTGTGTTCTGTCATCCAGCAGCTATAAAAGGCTTCTAGCAAGTGAGCAGAAGCCAGTGATCGCCGAGGGACAGAGTGCTCCAGGATGGATGGGAGGTGAGTACAGTGTAAAAAAAAAAAATAAAAATTAATAAAATATTTTTTTCTCAGTGTGTGTCTGTGTCATTATTTCCTTTTAACCCCTTGTGAACTGGTAAGGGGTCCATGACCCCTATACCAGTTCACAAGGCTGGGGGGATGGCAAGCCACCTGCGCTAGCGGGTGGCTTGCCATTAACCCCTGGCACCCCCATTACCTGCCTCCCCAAAGGCCAGGGGGGGGCAGAAGAGCCCGGGCCCACATGGGCTATGTGGGCTCGTAGGCTGCAGGGCCAGGGGCCACATAAGCTGGCCCCCCCACTCTGTGCCTACAAGCCCCCATAGCTGGTCCCGGGCTGGTTACTTTGGGTAAGGGGGACCCCACGTCAATTTTTTTTTTGATTTTTAAGGGTTTTCAACCCTTAAAAATCAAAAAAAAATGGGGTCTCCCTCCCCTGGGAGGGGGGACCCTATGTCATTTTTTTTCCCAATTTAACCCTTTGTAGTGTGGATGGTTTTTGTATTTTTTTTGTGAATGTTATAAAATACTTGTTTCAGTTAGGGGGGTCTCCTGGGCAGGAACGGGGGGCTACCGATAAATATGTGGTACCGTTCTAATCGGTAGAAATGGGGCTTTCACATGCAATATGATTTTCCTTAATAAAATACATTTTTTATTTAAAATAAAGGAGTCCATTTTCTAAAAAAAACTTTTTATTTATTTATTTTTTTTTTCACTTAATAATATTGTAAAAAAAAAAAAAAAAATTACAAACAAGACATTTCATGTTAAAGTCTAAACTCTGCTGCAAAAAATATATATATAATTTTTCTGAAAGTTACAGCAAAAATGGCGCAAAACATGTCGCAAAACATGACGCAAAATGGGGAAAATGGCCTGTCAACAGAGGGTGACAAAATCTCAAGTAGGCTGGCAATTAAAAGGGTTAATAGTACCTATGCATGTTGGGTATTGTTCTGTTCGGGGGACCTTGCGCTTTCAGACTTAGCTTGTTTTTTCTGGTTTGCATATTTATATTTTAGGAAAAGGTGTTTTTTATTCAGCTTTTTTATAAATTTTTTAGGGAAACCCTGCGCAACCAAAGAATTCTTTGAGGAATTAATTCCAGAAAGATGAGCCCACTACAACAAGCTGGGTACCCTTAAAAAGCTTGAAAAATCGCAAGGTGCGCACTTTGTCTGCAGAGCTGAAATTTTCAAGTAAAATTACCGTTATGCGCATGCTTTACTTTGGGGTGTTTGGCAACTCTTCCCTTGACAGAACCTATGCATGTTGGGTGTTGTTCTGTTCGGGGGATGTTGCGTTTTCAGATTAAACTTGTTTTTTCTTGTTTGTATATAGTTTTTTTAGGAAAATGTGGCTTTGATTCTGCTTTTTTATCCTTTTTTTAGGGAAACTCTTTGCAACCAAAGATTACGTTGAGGGATTACTTCCAGAAAACTATGGCCACATCCACAAGCTTGGTACGCCTAGAAAGCCTGAGGTGTGTACTTCCAGAGAATATATAGTTTGTTGGGGGTATTTCAAATGTAAAGGGTTGTTTTTCTGGAAAAACCGCAAGGTGCGCATATTGCATAGCATAGTTGTATTTTATCTGAAAATCTCCTAAAGCGCTGTTTCAGTTTGGGGGAGTCTCCCGGGCAGGAAAGGGTGTCTACCAATACATATGTGGTACCGCTGTAACCGGGAGAAATTGGGATTTCACACGCAATAAGATTTTATTGACAAACTTACATTTTTTATTCCAAAAAAAACTACAATATGTAAAAAATTTTATTTATTTTTTTTTTTTTGCACATATTTCACCCAAAAATATTAAGAATACACCTAACAAATGACAAACAAGACATTTCATGTTAAAGCCCAGACTCTGCTGAAAAAAACAATATATCATTTTCCTGGGAAATCCCTGGAAATCCCTTCAAAAATCACATTTGAACATGGGGAGCGCAAAATAGTGCAAAATGGTCTGGCAACAGAGTGTGACAAAAACTCCAGGTAGGCTGGCACTTAAAGGGTTAAAAGAGCACATTAACAGACATCTGGCAGGAGAAAAAAACCTCCAGCGCACAAAAAGGACACTCAGCCTTGAGCTTGCTTTTATCTTTTCAGTTTTTTATTTTATGCACATTATTTATTTTATTTTATTTTAAATCAGTGCACACCTTTGCCAAAATAAAGCTTTGAAGACTACACCCAGTGATTGGATTTTTATTAAAAGGGAGCAACCAACTTCCAGATGCACCACAAGCGGTGCAGTACCCCATAACCTCCGCTCAACAAACTCAGGGGCCCAGGGCGGGTCGTGCACCCCCGGGTCAGGCGGGTAAGTGTCTTCAGACATATCTTTCTCGGCCATCTTCTTTTGTTGAACACATAATTGAATGGCAGCATGCTTTGAATGACATCAATCCTGCAGCCTATATTAAATAATAGCTTATCAGAAAAAGAGAAGGATCAATCACATAACAATTGTAATTGAGACCTCCTCCATTTCAAACAATCAGCGCGGCTGTGGAAGACAAAAGTGGGAACAGCAGAGGAGTTAACAATCTGCAGGCAGTGATGAGGAGAATTTGTTTGACGACAATCAGCCTTTGGAGTGTGTTGCGGAGGTGGTGGTGGTGGAAGCGGTGTCCAAGACGCATAGCTGTGAAAGTGAGGGTGGTGGTTGGCATGGACATACTGGCAGTTATGAAGGTGGTTGTGGTGTGAGGGGGCAAGTAGATCATGATGATGAAGCATCAGAACAGGTAAGTGGTGGGGGATCAAGAGGAGGAGTATGATGATATAATTTTGGAAGGAACATCGTCAGAGCAGGAGGGTGCTTCTGGCACTGGCAGCGACAAAGAGCCAAGCCTAGGTACGGCCAGATCATCTGCAAATTGACACAGGGCTAGGTCTGCTGGTATGGTCCACTCAGGAGCAGGTGACCATGACAGTGATGCTGCTTTTGCAGACACCAGAAAAAAAGCCTGCCAGAGCAGAAGCAAAGTCTGCTGTTGGTGGTGGTGATGGAAAGGCTAGCTCTTTACAGTACTCCTCCATGTGTCATTCTTTTGTACCTTCCCAGGGGAACAGAAGCTGGCACTGTTCCGGATTTGCAAGCAGAAAGTTAGCTATGGCCAGGGAGCAAATCTAGGAACTACAGCTCTAGGTAAGCATCACAAGACTGCCTGGGACAATCAAAATGCCTTGCAAATGCCCCATTAAGACCTTATTGCTCTTGCTGATGCTGCTGTTGGTGATGCGGCTCCTATAACCTGTCATCTGTCTAGCAGCCAGGCCTCATCCACAGACAGTACAGTCTCAGTCTGGTCATCATCATCTAGGTCAAGTTGGTGGTGCAGTCACTGCCATACCACCTGGTTGAGTTCACTGCCTTTAGGCAACTAATAGGGTGCACCCAGCCCAGGTGGTGTGTTCCCAGTCACCATTTCTTCTCCAACATGGCAATCTCCGCCTTGCACAGTTACGTGGAAGAGAAAGTAGGGCTGTCTATGCAACTGTCAGTGTGCAGCACAGTGCATGCAACAGTAGATACTTGGAGCAGTAGCTACAGCAAAGACCAATACATGTGTCACAGCCCACTGGGTCAGCCTTGTGCAGCACGATGCTCCAACTAAACAAGGTCAGGTATTAGTAACACCTCTGCATTTGTGCCAATCCACTTCAGCTCACCAGGTGCCTATCCTCCTCCTCCTTAACAGACAAGAAACAGCAGGTCATAGCTTACCCTCCTCCAACTTCTCCATCCTTTTACCACTGCAAGGCACAGCACTGCCACGCCGTATGACACATACTGAGCCTGGGCTAGAATAGCCACACTGCCGAGTAATTGCTGCCATGCATGCATGAGGAAATCACCCACTGGCTGTCTCCATGTGGTTGGGCAATGTGGTTGCAGATAACGGGATCTGGTGCATATGCTCAATCTGGTTGTCAAACACTTCTTAAAAACATATGTTGGTCTGGTGGTTGTTTTGGACATGTGCGGGGGGGGGGGTATGTGTTCACTATAGCCAACCCTATGCCTTCAAACACGCTCTCCTATACTTGCAGTGCCAGAATGGTCTTCCCACCTGAACAGCCAGATGCACTCCTACCTCGACTGTGCCCTTTCTCCAGGAGATACACTGAGCTCAGACCCCTTGAACTTCTGGATGAGCAGATTGGACCATTGGCCAGAGCTAGCATAGTTTGCCATGGCTTGTCCACCCTCAAGCGTAGCATCGGAAAGGGTTTTCAATGCGGCAGGTGGTTTCGTCACGTCTAAGTGGCCAAGGTTGTCCGCCAAAAAATGGGGAAAAACTAACTTTTGTAAAGATGAATCAGGCATGGATAGAGGATGATTTTAAAACCCTTCATGCTGTCTGATGCAACTAATTAGCATACCACTACTACTACTAACAGCGCCTCCGCTGGCAGCCTGCCACCCTCTGCTACTGCTAGGCCATAACACACGCAGGTCAACCCTGTGATGCCCAGAATAGGCACATTTTTCACATTTTGTGAAAAGCCATTGCTTCTTCAGCTAAAACTTAAGGGTGCCAATCCTGCTGCTACCCCCCTTCCCTGGGGCAATTTTTTGAGGACTTGCTTCCTATTATAAAGAGTTATTACTTTTTACTTTCCAGGATCACCAACTTCCCATTGTTGCTTCTCCCCAATTTTTAATGTGCTATCAAAGACAGCATTGGGCTATTGGCATGCTAATTAGATGGTTTGTATGCTAATTAGCCACAGCCAAATGCTAATTAGTCCACCAAAACATGTTTTTATACAGCCTTGGGTGACTTCAGACTGTCATAAAGGACTTTTAGGGCCATCAGGCATTGTTTTTAATGCATTTTTAGACATAAGTCCGCAAACTACTTCTGGCTGAACCAAACTGTTTCGGAAAAGTGCAAAGAACCAAATATTTGAAAAGTTCACTCATCTCTAGTGTGATGTAGAGTGTCTAAAATGATCTCCAGGTGCACTGCTGAAAGTAAAGCCAACACAAAGTAAAAAAGAATGTGTGGATAAAGTTCTGGGTGTATCAAAGTGTAAAGAGGAAATGTATTATGAATATAACATTGTGCATGTATTGCATATATAAGGCACAGAGCAAAAAAGAAAAAACACAAAGTTCTTTCAATCAGTGAACCCGAATTTCAAAGAGATATCCCGCGGTGCATGCACATCAAACAATTTCTCTTGACACACGTGCCCACCACCTCTTAGATCTGCGCTTACCAGATGTATCTAATCAGAAGGTCTTAGAATAATTTCCACTGGTATAGGACAGCCACGTTGCTTTTTATCCTTCAATTGTATTGGGAATCACTCACAAAAATCCTGTGTAGGTCCTATGCATAAATTGAGAGAGAGAGAGCACAAAGAATCTAGTGCAAATCCGTAATCAAATATATAAAAATATTTAATAGATAAAATGCACTCACATATTCCCAAATGGTAAAATCGCATATAGAATATAAAACTCTGGGGAGTCCTTTCTTCCCTTGTTCCTCCAACGTGGCTGTCCTATACCAGTGGAAATTATTCTAAGGCCTTCTGATTAGATACATCTGGTAAGCGCAGATCTAAGAGGTGGTGGGCATGTGTGTCAAGAGAAATTGTTTGATGTGCATGCACCGTGGGATATCGCTTTGAAATTCGGGTTCACCGATTGAAAGAACTTTGTGTTTTTTCTTTTTTGCTCTGTGCCTTATATATATACATTACTGTGGGACTTTTATTTGGATGGAAAGCCTGGCACGTTGAAGCAATTATTTCAAGTATTGTGATTTCATTGGTTTATTTGTAAGACTTTAGCGCTGTGTTTTTTTATCAATATTTAAATTGTGCATGTATTACCTGATACAATGAGCTGTGCTGAGAAACCACTAAAATTCAGCATTTCTGATAATGCTGGTTATGTTGCAAGTGGTGAAACTTTAGTTGGCAAAACCCAAATGACCGATGGTAGGACATGTTCCCTTGATGCCCTACAAAGGTTGTGAAAGGTTCTGAAAGCCCTGCACATAATGGAAATATAAAAATGCTGGATGAATTCACTAGACCCAAAACCTTAACCACTTGACAGATGCAGACTGGGAGTCTGAGAAAGTGTCCAGTGGGTACATTATGTTTAATGAGACTGCTATAAAGTTGAACACATTTAAAGGGATCTCTTCTGAAGTCACGAGGGGTAATTCTGAGGCTCAAAATGTAGTTGCAAGATGTTGTGAAGCCTACAGATAAAGCACTAAGGGGTAGTATTTCCGATTGTACTCTTCTGCTGAACAACACCCAAGTGTCCAGAGCACAGTGAGGATTCACTGACTGTTGGTGAATCTCAGTCTAAAATGGGTGTCATAGAAGGTGTTAATGAAATTAGCCCATAACCAGTAGAGATGAATCACACCTTGCTTGCGGGTATAGTGGAAACTGATGCCCAAATGATTGATCGCCCTGCGGTTACACTCCTGTCATATTGAAACCTATTTACAAGTCTTGTACTGATAACGTTTTGAGTAGGGAGTGACAGCCCAGCATGTCAGACATTATGAGCGTTCTGAAGGATCATATCTTTTGATTTTGATTATAGGAGTTGTACTCCTAGGTCAAAACATTGATTTTATCCAGATTTTGTTCCTGATACCCATATAAACTTCCCCATTCACCACTCAAGGAAGCTATTCTTGAGCAGTGGAAGGATACTGTTTACAGACCAGGCTCTCTTAAATGGTGCTACCATTTATTGAGTTGGACTCTCATATTTGGGACAATTGTCCTAAATTGGATGTCTCCTTCTCTAAAGTTTCTAAAGTTTCTAAGGTAGTGGACTTGACCTTTGAGGATGTTGGCATCCTTAAAGGAGCACTATTGTGAAAATAAGAAATATCAAAAAGCCATATAAGCACCTCGGGTAATGAGAGAAGGGGTCACTTAATACACCTGAACTGAATAAAACTCTGGTCAAGTGTGTAGTTTTCTTATTCTGGTAGGGATAAAATCCAGGATTGACAGGTTTAGTCTATCAGGGTGACAAAGTATGTCACCCCTGATGTCCTTTTTATTCAATTAAAATAAAAAAAAAAAACAAGCCTGGCTGGAAATTTCTTGATGCCAAGTGTATAAGTGATCCCTCCTCCCGCAATCCAGCATATTTATATGGATTTTTATCATTGGGCCATTTTTCGCTATAGTGCTCCTTTAAGGACCCTCCAGATAAGAAAATGGATACCCTTTTGAAAAAAAAACTTGGCAAGCTGAGTCCTACACTCCTACAAGTCAATTTTGGCCTCTACTTGTGTTGCCAGGAATCTGAATTATTAGCTACAACTTAAGGACTTTTGAAACAGACAGATGTTAATGAGATTATGAAGGTCTTACCTATTCTTTTTTGGCAGCCTCCTTTCTTAGTACAGCGGAGTCAGTAAGATTTTTGGCCAGGGCCATGGTCCTGACCAATTCAGTATGTAAAACCTTATGGCTGCACACTTGGTCAGAGGACACTGGCTCGAAAATTCGCTTGTGTGCCATGCCCTTTACCGGAGAGTATCTGTTTGGTTTGGAGTGGAAAAAATTCTAGACAAGTCAGCTGAGAAAAATAATTGATTTCTTACTAAACCTAAAGATTTAAAGTGTTGAAGGTCTCTTTCAGGTCATTCCTCTTAAAAACCCTTTCTTTACAAGGACTCATTTAGAAGGAGAAATTTAAAGAGTCCACATTATTTGATGCCCAACAATCGCCCCCTAAGAGACAATGACACCGGGTCTTTGGTTGGTGTCAGATTGAAGAAACTTCATGCCTTATGGGAACCCTGCTGGATTGTCCCTTTATTGCCGGGAGAATAAAGAAGCATTTATTGGTGAAGAAATCCTTGGGATTCGGTTTCATGCTAAACTTGAGGGAAACTGAATCTTTCAGTTTGCTACAGGCATGTTCGCATGGAGTCCATCTTCTCCACAAGAAGCCATCTTTCGCGGTCTCGATAGACCTGGAGGATGCCTATTGGCATTCCTTGTCAGCTCAAACCTTTTTGAGATTCAAAGTAAGAGTAGGGGATCAAACACTACACTTCCAGTTTGTATGCCTACCCTTTGGGTTGGCATTAGCCTGAGAATTTTTTCCTGGCAGAACCTCTGGCGACCTTATGGCATAGGGGAGTTTGTGTAAAAGCATACCTGGATGACCTTCTCCTTTTTGCCCCAAGTCAGGAGAGGTTATACCACTAGTGGCCTTTCAGCCTGACTTACGTTTTTCCTCCTATTTGAATCCTTCCACAAGTTCTGGACAAGATCTCTTGTCAATCAGCTACGGTTCTGTTTCTGCCCCCCCCCCCCGGGCCAAAGAGGTCATGGTTTTCAAAGCTGAGGATGCTCTTGGTCCAAAAGCCATTGGAACTTCCAGTAAGACCTTCTATCCCAGGGACCAGTACTCTGCCAGGATCCCCAGAAATGAGGCTGATTTGCTCTTAGGGCTTTTAATTGCTCTTATGGGTGCTCAGTCCAATTGCAGGCCCTCTCTGTGTTTTTGGATAAAAACACTCTCCTAGTTTGCCTTGGTCAAGTGATTCCTGTTAACAGTCAGAGGATCCAAATCGATCCAATTGAAGTTAGTCCCATAGTGGGACCTGGCCCGGGTGCTTAAAGTGATACTGCATGCAAAGGTAATTGTTGCACCATTGCATCGAGCTACATTTGGCACTGCTTTCCATTTTTAAATTGAAGCAGATATGGCCAAGATATCTGGGTTTACAGGTTTAGGCAATGACATTTTCTTTTTCATCCCGTCCCCTAATCAGCTCAGCAGAGTGGGACAGGATTGCTGGTCCCTCCCTCCGCCTCCACATTTATCACATTGCTGATTATTATGCATGCCACGCCCACCTTTTTCAAAAGAGATATCATGAGGAAAAACTGTAAACCTCAATATCTTGGCCATTTCTTCTTCAATTATCGAATAGACAACAGTTTAGAACCATGCCAAATGTAGCCTGACGTAATGGTATAACATTTACCTTTGCCTGCAAGAGCACTTTAAGTCTCTAACTGCCCACTCCCTTGAACTTCCTTATGTGTAAGTGCTTTTCTTGGTGGCTATAACATCAGTCAGCATGATCAGTGATATTCAAACCCTGTCCTGCCATCATCACTTTCTTCAGATTTTGCAAGATTGAGTGGTTCTATGGGTGGATCCTTGCTACCTTCCGAAGATCCCCTCAGATTTCCATAGAATACAAGAAATTGTTCTCCGAGGTGATCCTGGTTCCTCTAGGACTTCTGTAGACAAATCTTCGGGGCTTGTTAACTAGAATACCTTAGACAAACAAGAGATTGGAGGAAGACTGACATCATATTTGTTTCTTTTTCAGGTCCCAGAAAGGGCCAACATGTTTCCAAGACAACATTGGCACAATGCATGAAGAATGCTATTAATTTTGCCTACAACGGATCTCCTGCTCCAGGTCGAGTTACAGCACATTCAACAAGAAGTGTGTTTACATCTTGGGAGTAGGCTGGTGCCTCTATTGAACAGATTTGTAAGGCGGCTACCTGTGGTCTAATGTTAGGAAGGATGTTCATCAGTCATTATTGCCTGGTTCTGCTTACCTTGCAGGACCAATCTTTTGGCAGGAGTGTGTTACAGGCAGCCTTCCCCACCCGGCTCATTTATCATCTCAGGAGTATGCTGCCCTGAGGATGTTTTGAGAAAACTTCAGTTACCTGGTAATTTCTTTTCTTAACATCTGAAAGGGCAGCATACATGCTGTCCACCCACTAGCGTTTTTTTTCTACATTATTCGCTAATTGTCTTATGAAGGATTGATATGATTTTAGCTATAACTTTTTTATTTTTCAGATCTCTTAAAGTGGACCAAAACCCAAGATTTTGACTATCCTGGGTTTTGTTTCCTTCCCCGGGGCACCCTGATCGCTGTGTGAAACTCCCCAGATTGCCAAAGTCAACTCACCTCTTCCTGGTCCTATGGTAAATGTGCGGCTGCCCATCCAATCAGCGCCCTCAGAGCCACTGATGGCTGACCCGCTACCCTCTAACAAGGAGTCCCCCTGCTAGAGGGATATCCGGCATGTGGCCACAGCTCACGCATGTGCCATTGGGTCAGGGACAAAGGTGAGTTTTTGGGCAACCTGGAGGGTTTCATACAGCGGGGCATCCCAGTTATGGATGCCCTGGGGGGAGGGAATCAATCGGCTTTTGGTTTTGGTCCACTTTAAACAACTGGCGAGTTGGAGCTAGGGCTATCAGGTAACTAACTTAAGTTACTGTATTGTTTAATGTATTACAATAAATACAGTTATTAAGGGGAGGGTACATTTATCCTAAACTTCTGCTTTCAAGTCTTTTTCACTGGCATTTGTGCCAAGTTAACTAGGAATGCTTGGAAATTCAGACATATCTGTATCTGTTAAGATATACTATATAAATATATTTTGTTACTTTACTTTTTTAAACATTTTTCACATATTTTATGACAAAATATATTGATTAACAATATTTTATTTATAAGCAATATATATTTTATTTTTTTCACATCTAAAGTTACATGTAATTTTAATTATCTAAACTCTAGTTTCAACACAAAATGTTCCAGCAACAATTGTAAATAAAGAGTGTTGTACTGGAGTGATTAATATGTTATATTTTTCATTGTAATGTAATGGGTCATTTCTCATCAGCCTAAATTACAGCAGTTGAAAATATGAGTCTCACAGTTTACCACTAAAAATGAACTAGTGTGTAGAAAATATGACAAAACTCCAGGAATAGGAATATATTTTTATTTCATTTGGAGTTATTTATGGATAAGTTTCTTGCCAAGACCTTGAGTTGAACCTTTTGAATGTCTAGTAAATACCAAATCATCTTGGGTGCTGTAAATTTTGTAAATAGCCCCCCCCCCTCCATCATTTGATTATCTTCATTAATCTATCATTTTACCCATCGGTGATTATTATGGCACTCAAAAAAAAGGACATGAGGGGCTCAGCTAAATTTGTGGAAGCTGATAAAATGCCTCTAAGCATCATTTTTTACATGCATCCTGGCTTTCTAGCTTAACATTTGTAAGAGGGGATTAAATAGAAGGTTTGCAATTTAAGCCTGGATCTAGGTGCTCCAAATGCATCAGCAATTAATTTGTTCGCAGCAAAGTGAAGCTTTTAATTTTCAGCGTAAACACACATGTGGAGATAAAATACAAAAAACTGCCTAGTCTATATATTCAGGCCCCTACCGCACTGCTTGAGCCCTCTCTGCAAACTAAACAAGCAAATAAGCACACAGTTCTTTATGTATCTAACGTTCTTCCTCAGTGATTTGACTCACCCAGAGTCTGGGTACTGGTCAGTCAGTGTCTACAGTCGATCTTCAGATCTTCAGATCGATCAAAATTTTGCATGTGTAAGGAGACCAAACGGTCTTCAGGCCTACTCCCAGGAAATTCTTGGAATCAATACCTTCACATCAACTTTAATTCCTCTTCTGGGCGGCCATCCAGGTGTACACTCTTTTAGCGTTAACACCTGACGTCTTACTGTTTGAGCCTTTCTCCTCTCCCTTTCTACCCCTCTATCCAGAACCCTACAAGCACACTCACAGTGGTAAGCTTGTTCTATAGTAAATGGCTCTGCATGGCCAGTCTCACATATAAAAAAGCCCAGGAATATAAAGGGGACGATCTGGAAATTCCCCCAACTACCAGCCAGGCTGTTACTGAAAGTTTGGTTGTTGGTTGGGTGGTTTACCTCCACCCTACATAAGCAACTATAGTCAGGGAGTCTCTGTCTGCTGGGGACAGTGCGAGTGGCAGATACAGCTGCCTCCGCCGCTCGCACTGTCACTGACACTTCTCCATGCTGAAGCGTCGGCCATGCCCACCGCTGTATAAGGCCGTGTGTCTGTGTGTGAAGACGTCGGGGACAGCTTGGAGGATTAAAAGGTGAGTTTACTTTTTCTTTTTTTTACTTTTGCCTATGGGGAATGGGATGCCACACAACCTATATGGGGATGGGGAGGGATGCCACACTACCTATATGGGAATGGGGAGGGATGCCACAATACCTATATGGGAATGGGGAATGGGATGTCACACTACCTATATGGGAATGGGGAATGGGATGCCACACTGCCTATACGGGAATGGGGAGGGATGCCACACTACCTATATGGGAATGGGGAATGCGATGCCACACTGCCTATATGGGAATGGGGAATGGGATGCCACACTGCCTATATGGCAATGGGGAATGGGATGCCACACTGCCTATATGAGAATGGGGAATGGGATGCCACACTTCCTACATGGGAATGGGAAATGGGATGCCACACTACCTATATGGGAATGGGGAATGGGATACGTCGGCCACGCTCACCACTGTAATAGTCCGGTGTCTGTGTGTGCTGGCACTGGGGAGAAGGGGCCTCCGCCACTTCCGGGACAGAGCGATTATTATTATTTATTTTTCTGCCCACATTCACCCGATAAGACGCACTTTGGAGGAAAATAAGTGTGTCTTATAGGGCAAAAAGTCCTGGGTGCGTCTTATAGGGAGAAAACTACGGTAATAAAAAAAAGGTCAGGCTATTATTCCCAGTATGTCACACACCCCGCTTCCAAATAGTCATTACACTTGGGATACCGACCTGTAGAGGGCGATCTTTGCAGAGATGACATGAAAAAAAGGAGCCCTTCCCTGTCCATAAGTACCTGGGACCTCCCACTCATTCCCCAGTCTTTCGTCTCTGCAGTCGGCGAAGCAAGTCAGAAGATGACTCTCTCCTCCTTGCAGGTAGCCGGGGTAACTCCCGGCATTTTTTATGTCTATTTCTGCCCGGACCTCTTTTTCTTTGAAGAATTAAGCTATAACAATATGCCTCCCAGCTTAGGCTGCAGGCTCGGGCAATGGTAGCAGCACCTCTGGGTGCATAGGGGAGCTAGCTCCCCCCATGAGACCCCATACTAAGGGGTATGCGGTGTCCGGGTTGGTGATCCCCAGTTTGGGATGCCCTGTCCCTCTTGCCCTTTCACCTATTGGTGTGGGTTCCCCCCCCTGCAGTGTCTCTCCGTGCCCCTTGGGGGGAGGGTGGCCTTTCTTCTATAATAAAGCTAAAAAATCACATGGGAAAAGTGTGTGTGTGTGCCATTGTTGATTTTCAGCTGGTTTAGGCTGCTGCTCCTCAGCTGTGGTTAAGGAGAGGGTAGGGCCAGGAGCTCAGCAATATTGGCTTCACTGGTGTTTTTTCTGGCCCGCCCTCTCCTTCCTGTCTCTCCCTCCTGTCTTTCCTCGTTTCTATGAGGGTTGTTGATCAGTACACATAAGTTTTTGCCACTTGTGTTATATATTCTTATGTATATATTTACTCTGTGATTCACAAAATGGTATTTTTCAGTAGCTAGCTCCAGCTCTGTCTAGAGAGACAACACTTGCATTAGCACAGGCTGGAGTTTCTTTGTAAACACTCCCCTGTGCTGAGCTGCCTCACCAAAGCTTGTGTGCAAGCCTAACTGCTGCTAAGCCATTACTTGTGACTGGAGCAGCTGGCCTGTTGTCCAGCCTTCATTGGAGCCTTGACTCTGGATATGCTGGGTTTTGACTACTGAAGAAAATCTGTCTTAAAGATACACAGATATATGTATTGTTTTGAGTGATGTGTATGTTTGGCTTATGTCCTCCTGCCCTTATGTTCAGGTTTTGTGTTCCACTTTAAGGTGGACCTGGATTCATGTTACCTGGCTCTATGTGTTAAAGACCAACAACATAGAAACATAGAAGGTTGACGGCAGAAGGAGACCTTATACTCCATCTAGTCTGCCCTTAAGTAGTCCTAAAGTATTTGAAAAAAAAAAATCCTCCCACTTGGGACTTGAAGGGGCATCCCGGGTAGCTTTAACAGTGTAATTCCCTCTGGTCATTGCGACTACCTTAAAGATCACCATATGGAGGCTTCCCAGGATACCGGGCTTGGGCTCCTCTCGGGGCAGTCCCGGCAGTGTGTGGATTGTGGGGTATACCTTGTGGGGGATAATGTACTTGTTTGCATATCTTGTGCTCAGCAGGCCATAACGCAGCAGTTGGGGGCCCAGGCCTCTGGGTCTGTAGCCCTGGGCTTTTCTCCTACCCCACCCCGCATTATCCGAACCCCAGATGATGTTGTCACAGGTGGGGAGTCGCAATCTTATATGTGTGCCAGATGGCTAATATTCAGAAAATTATTTCTAGCTCTGTGGCTGGAAAGGCCTCGGCTAAAGAAAAAAAAAAAAAAAAAAACTTTTTGTCTCCAGCCGCACCGGCTTTGGAGTTTGATGTTTATGGTTTACTCAATTGGTCTGATTTTTCCCCGCCAGTAGAGGGGGAATTATTTGAGGAATCTG